>JAZEWT010000002.1:16670880-16689895 GCA_036362905.1 Mordacia mordax | reverse complement strand
CCCCCTTCAAAAAGAATGTTATTCTTGCTGATTTTCCATTCTAGTGTCGTTGTTGTTGGTGTGCCGTTCTCTCCACAGCTTTGTGCAGCGTTTTGTGACCCTCGGATGAAAAGCGCTCTATAAATGCAATTATTATTATTCAAAGGTGGGAGGCGGTTTATCGTCCTGTCTCTGCAGCATCAATGTCATTGCTGTACCTATGATTATTTCATTCATTATTGTGGAATTTAGAATTTACTTGCTCTTGTCAAAAAAGTTATTTAAGATGTTGTTCTGTCATGAGAAATTTGAATTCTAAGGATTGTTGTATTAAAATGCAGTTCGCAAAAACTAGTGTCTAATGTTCACATCCGGACAAAACGTGCAGATTTAGAGGTATGTTTCATTCGTTTCCCTTTGCATATAATTATGCAATTATATATGCAACACTTATGTTCGTGCTGTTAACATAACAAACACAAAGTGGCTTATGCAGTATAATGAAGGCATAAACAAAATAATTAACTGGGAAAATAATGTTGCCACGAATATGAAATTGAATTGCATATGTAAAACTAATTTTATTTAACCCGTTATTGTCACAGTTTACAGCCCCTTTTTGCATGTTGTGCTCTTTGGCAATGGGCATATTTCATGATAAGAGTGCGATGGTGGGTGGTGGCCTCATGTGGCTGATGTTCGCGTGAGAAAACTAGGGCCAGATCAGTGACAATATGTCAGCATGTTCAGGTGTCTGGTTCGTCGTCTCAGCCTGTTGACAAATAACTGCATTAAATAACCCAAGACAATAGGAAATTATGAATAACAATGAAATTCAATAACACCAGCTTTGTTTTGCTATATTCCTGACTCATGTACATACATGGGCAGCAAGGTAGAGCATTGCGTGGTGCTGCCGCTTTAGAGCAAGTCCTAGTCTTTATTCTCAGCTCGGGTGCCTTTCCGTGTTGAATTCACTTGTCCTCCCTGTGTTCGCATGGGTTTTCACCGGGCACTCCGGTTTCCTCCCCCATTCCAAAGACATGGAAATGATGTTTACTATTTATATCAGAAATACTCAGTGAGCTTTCAAGCTTCGTTTGCGGGAATCCTGTAACGCAACAGACATGATGTCTAGATTAATGAGCCCGATTAAATTGCCCCAGTGTTTTGCTATTGACTGATGTCCCCTGTAGATAATATCCCTGTTTTGTACCCTCTGTCTGTTGGGATAGGCTCTGCTTCCCTCGCGACCCTCACGTGATTAAGTTGGCATTGATAATGACGAGATGAAGTGATTTGCATTTGGTGTAAATCTGGAGGCTCCTGAGAGAAAAGCACAAGTGAGCACTCAACACAATAGGCCTGTAAAGGTAACAACTAATTAGGTGTGTATATAATCAGCCACTTGAGATTCGATACACGTCAGTATTTGTGGTCACCAATTCAATTTGAAAATCGTATTTTTTACATTGTGGTCAAAACAATGCCTCTCTAATGGTTTACAAAAGTCCCATAAGCCGCTAATTTCACAGACGATATACATGAATCGAAAATCATCGTATACGGACCATTGGATGGGTGCATTGTGTAAGAATCAATTTTAATCGAATAACTGATGGACTGTTATACGTGCCTACAGGAAAATCACTCCCTGAACAGCACGAGGGGAGCTCGGTCTCAAGGTGAGCATAAGAAACGTAATGGAAAGATACTGGCAAGGAGTCAATAGCAGCATTTCCGCATATTTTGCTCCCTTTTGATAATACGTGCGCTGGTAAGACATTCGTATGATCGTAATAGCATGAATGTGATAATTCTCATCTCATCTCATTATCTGAAACCGCTTAATCCTATATAGGGTCACGGTGAAGCCGGAGCCTATCCCGGAAACATAGGGCGTAAGGCAGGAATACACCCGACGACGGGACGCCGGTCCATCGCCGGGCATTGCGGGACAATTTTAGTCTGCGAGCCAATCAACCTATCCAGGAGCATGCTTTTGGACTGTGGGAGGAAACCGGAGTACCCGGCGAAAACCCACGCGGACACGGGGAGAGCATGCAAACTCCACACAGAAAGGCACCGGAGCCGAGAGACTCGAACCCGGGACCTTCTTGCTGTGAGGCGTCAGCGCTAACCACTGCGCCACCGCGCCGCCCTATGATAATTACGTATTAAAAAAACTACATCATTTAAAAAATACATAATGGTGGTAAAGAGCGTTATAAGGAGATGTGCATTCCGGTGAGACACGATTTATGGAAAAGCAAATCAAACGGCATATTCAACATATCGAAATTAAATACCGGGGAGAGGGAAAAAAAAAGTACGTGAAAGCACCATTTGTGATCGGAACCTCGGGGAACGAGAGTCTTTACGAACCATGGCAGGGGGATTGTTAAAATATTCATGGCTTTTTCTCCCCCCCCGCCCCCCCGCTCAGGCTGCTATACAGATCATAATTCACTGCCCTGTTACACTGCAATGATCTGCCGGCTGTAATGAGCCTTCGTACAGACATTGCCTGGCGATTCAATTACCATGCAGCTGTAGTTAACATTTAAATTGTGTTCTCCAGCATCCCGGTGGCATGTGCCGTATTGTTTAGGGATTGAGAGCCGCAGGGATAGCAGCGCAGATCAATGTGGCAGTTGCTTTTGCCGAGACGCTATCTGCATTCAACTAGGAAAGCGGTCGACATTTGGCGATGCAGATTTGAAAGAAAAACAGAAAGAAGGAAACTTAAAGCCATTTTCCAATGTTTACGACTTACCGAAGGTTGCGACTGAATTATTTGAATTTACAGTGCCTTCTGGCAGATGGCGATATAATATTTTTTAACCGTGACAATGTGCAGTTTTTTTTTCTTTTAGCAAGTTTATAATTGGGCAATGCTTTAAACATTCAGTTGCAAAAAATACTCATGCACATCGTGGCTATTGATAAACAATATTCCCATTAGAGTTTCAACCTGAATGTTAACAATAATGATGCTGGCAATTATTTCTGAGACTCGTTATCAAGGAGGGTCGTGCATTCGGCTTGCAAGCCAATACAATTAATAATTGGCATGTGAGGGAAAGCCAGCATATCAGGAGAAAGCCCATTATGCACATAGAGGATTTAGCCAAAATCTCGCTCTGGTTACTTTGCGAACCCGTGCTTATACCAATTGGTCAGTCCTCGTGGTCATCCGTACAAGCGTTGCCAGGTTCTAATCGGCTCAGCTTATGGGCTCTGGTGAGAGTGAGAGCATTCAGGTTAATGTCATTAACAGCAAAAGAGGTTTTTACGGAAATTCTCTAGCATTGCGCTAAAGTAAATCTTGCACTGTTATGTGGGGTACGTTCAAGACGCGGACGCCAATATTCCAAATCGTAATGATCAATACCTGCTTAATCCTGTACAGGAGCGCAGGGAGATGAAGCCTATCCCGGCAAACACAGGGCGCAAGGCAGAGCTATACTCAGAATATAACGCCAGTACATCACAGCGCACTTGGGGCAAATTACTCAGCAGGCCAATTAACCTAGGCAGCAGCGTGTCTTTGGACGGTGGGAGGAAAGCGGAATACCCGGGGAAAACCCACGCCATCACGGGGAGAACATGCAAACTCCACACAGAAAGGCATCTGAGCCGAGATTCGAAACTGGGCCCTTGCTGTCACGTGACAGCGCTACCCATTGTGCCATCGTGCCTTCGTAATTTCAAACGTAAAATTGTAAAACTTGGAATTTTATTTGACGGTGCGTACAGCAATGTTTTGAAACGAAACCTCAGCTGAGGTTAACATTCGTGTGAATTGTATATTGCTTATATTGTATGACACCTGGATTCATACATAATCTACATTATCCCATCCAGTGTGCACTGCTCGATGTGCAAAGATAACGTGAGTGCACTAGTGATGATTCTTAAATCCTTTATATGAGACAGTTTTCCTATGGGATAAGAAATTCTTACTTGTCAATACTTTTGCTTTGTTGCCTCAGTAAATTGTCCTGACTAAATTGCCCTCAGTGCCCTGAGATGTTATAACTTGCATACCCCTCTTCGCTGGAAAACCGTTAAAAAAGAGGTACATAGCTAAGGGTTCCTTCTAGGTTGAATAAATACTGACTGACACTTTAGAGACCCATCAACTGTTAGGTAAGTGGGCTTGGGCAGGACATGTCTCTAGAAAGGATGATAGCCAGTGGCCGAGATCGATGATGGAGTGGCATTCTAAGGTGGGACAACACCTGAAAGGATGATGAGATGGAATGTTGGGATCAACTCGAGTGCAGTAGCTAGATAGATTGTTGCATCTAGAGGTGAAAGTCAGCCAGTACGGGTCGGTATGGCGTACCGGTAAAAAAGTGGCCTAAGCATTCAAGACAGTATAAGTGGGAATGTGGTTTGCGATGCGACCGTAAGAAATGTAAGATGTTTTCATCCTTGATTGGAGGCACATGGCTTGAAGGATGGCTATGATTTGGGAGTTGTCCATCCGGGAGTGGATAGGCATGTCTGACGATAGTGGAAAGGTGTTACGTAAATTAAACTGGCAACTTGAATGTATTATCTCGGCTGCACTGTTACAGCAGCTCTTTGTTATCCATTAAGCTCTCATTGTTAACCAATTGTAGTTTTTCAAAGGTTCCAAAAAGTTAGTTTAATGATTTCCAAATAAAACATTCAGGAAGCTTAAGGTTAATTCACAACGTTGCATTATTACCCATTGATTAGCCCACCTGTTCTGTGAACACATTTTGACAAGATTATAACCCAGCGTCATTTCAACACGTTTTCCTTTCGTCAGCTTCCTGGCTTTAAAAAATAGAAACATCATTAACGATTAACTTAAGTAGGTAAGAGTTTAATAACACCCAATCGCAATCAAATAATCATAGGATTAATATAGGGTCCATTAATATCACTGTTCAGGCACAAACAGGAGACCGGTTACTACTGAATAATGTGAGAGATTTCCTCTATATTTGTCGATAATGAATCTTAAAAGCAGCTTCCTTATCAAAAATGTGACCAGGTACAAGCACGCATATCTACTTTGTGCTGTAGACATAGCACCGAGTGTATTTAAGCATCACCACATTTAATTGTTTACTTGAACGGACAACTAAACCCTCCAAAATGCAATGGAGCAGACAAATTCAATGCATTGTGAAATGGACTTAGTCTTAATGCCTATCTGGCATTATTACGCCATCCTGGTTAATTATGTGCATGATAAGAATGAATTTCCCGCAGCAAGAATTAATGCACCAATGCCATATCCGATTTTACTGGGGATTTTTGCATGAAAGTCGACATTATAACACAATGCACAATGAACCTGGCAAACCAAGTTATAATCTGGGGTTATTCTCAACCGGTGGGTCGCAACCCATCAGTCGGTTGTGGTCTGTGCAGACCAGATCTGAGTGAGCCTTGAGGTGCAGTGCTGAAAAAGTCAAGTGTCCTGCCAAAATGACTAGCGCGCTGTGTCACTCGCACCAATCATCATGAAGTGCTTCGAGAGTCCAGTCATGGCCACATTAAAGCCACTCTGCCCCATCACTAGACCAGGTCCATTTTACCCTAACCGGTCTAAGGAAGATACTATTTCCTTTGCCCTTCATCTGGCCCTGTCCCACTTGAAAACCAAAACACGTGTAAGAATGCTGTTCATTATATTCAATTTAGCATTCAACACGATCATCCCCCTGAAGCTGGTAGGGAAGTTGGGCCTGCTGGGCCTGAGTATCCCTCTCTGTAACTGGATCTTGGTCTTTGTGGCTGAGAGACTTCAGACGGTCCAGATCGTTAACAACACCTGCAGTACCACCACACTTAGCACCGGCGAGCCCCAGAGCTGTGCGCTCAGCCCACTGCTGTTCACACTGCTTGACGCACGACTGCGCCACCAATTACAGCTTTAACAGCATAATTAGGTTTGCGGATGACACGGCAGTAGTGGCCTCATCAGTATCAACGATGAAAAATGCGTACGGAGGAGAGGCGGAGGGGGTGGCTGTCTGGTGCAGATAACAACCTGTTTCTTAACTTTTTACAAAACGAAAGGGATGGCCATAGACTTCAGGAAAGCTCACGCTGCCCACTCACCGCTCGCTGTTCATCAACGGCTCCATAGTCGAGCACCACGTTTATTGGTGTGCATATTGCAGACGACCGAAGCTGGTCAGTCAATACTGCATCCCTGGCCAAAAAAGCACAACAACGTCTCCACTTCCTCCGACGATTGAGGAGAGCCAGCCTTCCACCCATCCTCTCCACATTCTACAGAGAAACCATTGAGAGTGTCCTAACCAGCTGCTGCACTGTCTGGTATGGAAATTGTAAGAATTTCAATGCTTCTGACTGTAAATCTCTGCAGTGGATAGCGAAGACAGCGATGAACATCATTGAAACCCCTTTTCCCTCCATCCAGGACATCTACTTCAAACGCTGCACACCCAAAGCCTCTAGCATTGTAAACGACCCCTCCCACCCCTCCTATGAGCTCTGTACCGCCCTGCCGTTTGGCAAAAGATACCCCAGCATCCTGGCCAGATCGACCAGACTCTCCAACATATTCTTCCCCCAAACCATCAGGCTGCTCAATACCATGCTACCCCACCCTTCTTGATCATAACAAGTAGGACACAGATGCTCCATCCCCCACACACACTTATACACGCCTGCACTGGCCACTTCACTCTATTATATGCAGTCTATATTGTGTGCGTGATTTACCCTGCACTGTTGAAGGTGTGCTCAGCCTTGGTTTGTTTTTTGCACCGGGGACCATGAGAAGTGTAATTTCATTCCATTATCTACTGTCGTTGTATACGGATGGGATGACAATAATGTTTATCTATCTTGAGACCCCTCTGGGTTAAGGCATGTGTACATTAATGCTATAATTGTTAATGTTAACGCCATCAATTGGAAAAACGAAAGCATAAAAAAATAGTGTAGAAATCAGGAGGCTTCTTGGGCTTGCTGATGGGACCTACTGTATAGTCAGATCATATTTTACATATTGTTCTGCAATGATGTGTAAATTAAAAAAAAGAACCCAAAAATGCTATTGTTGCTAATTTTCCGTTCTAATGCTTGTTGACGTGCCTTTCTCTCCGCAGCTCTGTGCAACGCGTTGTGACCCTCGGGTGAAAAGCGCTCTATATATTTAATTATTATTATTATTATTATTATACCCAGGATTTGACGCCGGTACATCGCAGGGCATTTTTTTGGGTAACTTACTCAGGAGGCCAATTGACCTAGGCAATAGCGTGTTTTTTTGACGGTGGGAGTAAACCGGAGTACCCGGAGAAAGCCCACGCTGACACGGGGAGAGAACTCGCAAACTCCACACAGAAAGGGACCCGAGCCAGGAACCGAACCCTGGACCTTCTTGCTGTAAGGTGACAGCCTTACTCACTGCGCTACTGCACTGTCCAATTATCTTGCTTATTTTGTTATTCTACTGCTCGCCAAATATCTACATGTATACTATGAAGACCCTGAGAAAACATCTGTAATCTGCATTGACATTCTGAGATATATTGTTGCACATGTGGATAAACTGTAGTTCTCTTTGTGGCAAAATATGCATGCGAATTTCCGTCAATTAAAAGAGCCTAGATAAATGTATAACTGTGTAGAGTAATTCACGTCAAAAATCGATTTGACATAGATTTTGATTTCTTGTCAGATTTCCGGTTAACGTTGGAAAATCTTGGACCGCTTATTAATCTCAGGGTTTTGTGGCTATTTTAGCCCTTGTGATCATTTAGCGTGACAAACGAACGTGGCATTAGGTGATGCCACTGTTGGCAGGAAAAGCATGAACATGATGGCGTGTAAATTATGGCACTTTCTATGATGTCATAAGGTCGGATCAAACCAAAGGAAATTTAGTATTTTTTTTTGTATCGACGCCCCCATTTCTGAGTTCAAATTAATCCCAAATCCGAAAACACATCCAGCGCTTTGTAACCCTCGGGTGAAAGGCGCTATAAAAATGCAATTATTATGATTATTTACTCCAGTTTCCTACCACCGTCCAAAGACACGTTGCGGTCTAGGTTAATTGGCCAAAAAAAAGGGCCCTGCGCTGAACTGGCGTCATATCCTGGGAGTAGCTCGTCTTCGGCCCTCTGTTTGCGGGCATAGGCTCTGCCCCCCACACGATCCTATACAAGATTAAGTGGGTAGAGATACTGACTGACTGACTAGATTATCACAATAGTAATGATACCATTTCTGTAGATGATGATCTATAAACCGCCAATCCACCAACCCACACTAATCCGTATCCACTAAAACTTGCATCCAACCGTGCATAGAGTTCACCATGCAGTCAATTTAAGTCTGTCCCCCAAGGGAAGGCTCTGAACAGGTCCCAGTGATATTCTCCATGCCCGGAATGGAACTCAGGTCACGAGAATTGTGGTGCGGAGCTGAGATTTATGTAAAATCGACTCTAATTGATGTGGAAAGGGGCCGATTTTATGCAAAACCATTATAATTCCACCAAAAAGAGGCAGATTGAAAAATAAAATAGCCACATGTATCTAAATTCCAAGATACAATTTAAAACTACTTTGGCATGTCTGAGCCCTGTTCTCGTGAATCACACAACGGCCATCTAATTTAATCATCACTGATAGCCATGATTTATCCACTGCTGGATTAAGGCCTTTTCACATTGTCACCATCCTCCCACTTTTGCAATCTCATAACACACTGCAATCCTGGGTTCAGGAGTGAGATGTATTGCATATCCCCAGTTTAGTGCATCACCCATCATTACTTATTGCAATGTCCTGTAAAGGTCCATTTAATATCTCTGAATGGTCGATGTGATGTTTCTAAGTAATTTATTTTCCAATCCTCTTTTTCGCAGTCCGTTGTTGCAATTCCAAGTTGTGGCTTTTTTGCACGTTCTTCATGTTCTGTTTTAGTTTTAAACAAATGCTTCCGCTTTCTTACCTGCATGTCTTAGCAGGCAATATAACTTGTTTATTCAGGCAAACTGGTATATCGTATTTCATTCTTAACAAATGTAAACGAATATAATATTTTGTAAATATGGAAAAAAAAATACTTTACGGAGAATGCTGCAAAGCTGGGTCAAGGTAAACGTGAGCAAGCCACAAAACACGTCATGTAGAATGAGTGCGCTAAATAATATCAAATATCAATTGGAGGGATACAACGAGGCCACACTAGCAAACATATACAAAATATATAGATGGATTTTATTGAAAGTGAACCGGGACAAAATTGATTAAATGAAGATGTGAACGAGATTATGATGGAATGCATTTGGAAGAATAAGCAGAGGGGAATGCTCAGTTAGATGCATTTATTAAAATATAATCCCTCTCCAGCATTGTGAAGTGGAGATAAAAACACATTTACTGTGAGCCTTGGCAACAGTTGATAAAAATAAATACATCACGCTTTGTAAATACTAACTTTACAATCTTCATATTGTATATCGGTGAAGTATAAAACATCGACAGATACTTTAACGGTAGTTAGGAAGCTATCAAATTCCTTCAAAAAAGAGACTTTGAATAATTGGAAACTGGAATGGTGACAGCATTTGACTCTACATACGACGAATATGCTAGCTTTATACGCCTAATTTGAAAATGCCACCAACAAAGATATAAGGGAAAATAACTAACAAGAACATGGTTACCATAACAGTGAAATTCCTTCTACATCAAACACTTATTCCCTGACCTTATTTAACCGTGACTCATATTATCTGTGGGAGGCAGTCTTGGTAAATTGGTTTGCTGGATGGACTGTGCATTCCAGAAGTCTCAGGTTCAATCTCCTGGCAGATCAGTTCAAACAACAGCACGTTTATTAAATCCCATCACCATCGTCCACTGAGCAGTAACGTCGATACGCAGGTTTCGTGTGATGGGGTAAAGTGTGGGTTCTGGCGCAATGGTGGCATCTCTGACAGAGAGAATGCCCCACCCGAGGCGGTTGCATCCCCGCCTCGGGTGCCTCTCTGAGTGGAGCTTGTGTCTTCTCCCCTTATTCTGCGTGGGTTTCCTCCGGGTTCTCCGGTTTCCTCCCACATTTTACAAGAAAATACTCACAAGTTAATAGCCGAAAATATCGTGATATATAGCAAGCAGTGCCTGACAGGTTGGTGCCAGCTGCCCTTCTGGACGACCCACCCCCTTCTGCAGTCTAGTGGACGAATACGTCAAATCATCTCTATATGGCCTCTCTAGAGCTCCGTATAATAGTGGATGCCCTTCTGAAAGCAGTGGCGTGAGCAAGATGTTTCAGGACTGTTCCTCTTTTTGATACCACCTCAGATGCACACAAAAAAACAGGAAATGTCGTGGGGTAAATAGAATAACAGAGAGATGACTTTGCCATGCAACTGAAATAAAAACGGACTTTGAATGATTTGGTCCAGAAAAGGGTACAGATTTTCGAGGACAGCTGCCTCAAAAAGGATGGGGCTCCGGGAAAAAAACCCAGGACAAGCGTCAAACCGAGCTGCAAGACCCCACCTATGTTGGGATGGGTGGAGCTGTTGGGATGAGTAGAGCTGTTGAGGTCAAATGTTCTGGTAGTGGTCTGACTCAGCCCGATCGTGTTGCAGGATATGAGGGAGCGCTAGTTCGGTAGTTAGAGTGCTGACCTACGAACCTGGCCACCCGAGTTCGAATCCTGTTCACAGCTGATACCAGTGACGATTATGTGAATTTGTCCGGAGCTTCCCATAGGTCGACCCAGCCTCAAATGAGTTCCTGGTGCGGTGTGTAAACATTGCCACTGGAGAGACAAATGCAACCGGGCGTGTTGCTGCCACACTCACCATCTGATGCTCGCTAAGAGCACTAAATAATAAAAAGTAATAATACAATTTGTAACACGCGCAAATTCCACTCCTAATCATGAACAAGGCACAGATACAGAGGCGTGAGGAAACTGCAGAGAGGCGGGTAGGTGGAAGGCAGCTATGCGATCAGCCGGCGCCAACATTTGCCAACACACACTGATGTGGATGCGTGGCTCGATGCGTGATGATTGCTTCGAAAAGCAGCGTCGATCGCTACTGCTCTCTCCTTCGTGACGTTTCTCCCACGTCGAAGGCATCCTCCGGCGTTGCACGCTGTCAGTGCTCTGTGGAGTCGCCTTGCCCGTTTTGCGCGTGCAACTCGTACAGCTATTGCAGTGCAATTGAACTACGGCTCATGGCTTGAATGTGCCAGGGCTTCAGGCTATGAAGAACTGGGGAGGGGGTAGATTTTACTCATCCCACCAGGCCTCATGCCAACCATGCTACACCAGCGACCCTGTTTATATGATGTCATTGATTATTTTTTAAGCGTCTGTTTACGTGATTTTCCACCCAACTTTGTTATCCCCCCCCCTCCCCTTTGTTTTGTTCTCAGGTCATGTTATGTATTTTTCATGGCGCTGTGCCCAAGTAGGGCCCTTTGAGATGTTGTGCAACTGACACCCTTGCTGCATGTAAAACAGTATCCATCCACATAATTCCTGCTCTCTGTTTATTGTGCATTTGTGCAGATCAGCCTGACTTCACCGTTAATAAGATTCCCAAAATAGTAGATATTAAAAGCAAGAGGCGTTTCACTGTAACTGATGCTCGCCTCATATATTAACAAAGCCCAATCAAATCAATATTTTAACTCAGACAGAGATTTTCTGGGAATATATGGCGAGTGTTGTTTGAGCTAGGGTGCTCATTTAATACATTATATCTCCGTGGTTCTTTCAGCAGTGGCGGCTCACACCACAAATCAAGTGTCGGATGAGCAAAATGAGTCAATTGAGTGCGATATTGCCAATTTACTCAATTTTATAGATTCAACATCCAATTTCACTGGCCAGCACACATTTGTCAACATGTGCCACTAGTCTACATTAATAATCACAGTATTGTTGTTACCTTATCTATCATGTGGACCAAGGAAGTAACCTGTAGCTTTAAAAATAGGTAAATCCATAGTGCTAATGGACTGTATTGGTGGTTCAGTGCTTTGCATACTGCACTGTGAATCCAGATACCTGAATTTAATATCCAGCCATGGCTAAAATGACTGGTAGGTAAAATTTGAACCACACAACAGGTCTATCACCCTCTTCATCAACTCACACTGATGAATGTGGTACAGTATGGTCAAACAATCCCATTTTCATCTCATCGTTAGAAACCGCTTAGTCCTGTACAGGGTCGCGGTGAGCCAGAGCCTATCTCGGCAGACACAGGGCGCAAGGCAGGGAAATACCCACGATGGGACGCCAGTCCATCAACGTGCACTGCGGGCAATTTAGTCTGCAAGTCAATTAACCTATGCAGCAGCATGTTTTTGGACTATGGGAGGAAACCGAAGCGAAAACCCACGCAGACACGGGTAGAACATGCAAACTCCACACAGAAAGGCACCCGGAGCCGAGATTCGAACCCGGGGTCTTTTTGCTGTGAGGCGACAGCACTACTCAATGGACCACAGTTCTGCCCGTCAAACAATCCCATGACCAACAAAATATGGGGAGGGCATTAATCTGGTAGTCGACAGGGAAAGCTCTGTAACTTATTATTCAGATGATATATTTTGAAAACTGACAGCTTTAAAAGTGCAACGTTGTGAATACATGGTAAGATTATATTAAATAATATCATACATTCAGAAGTTTTAAGTGTGAGATGTGGTAGTTTGCATAATTTATACACATTTTATATCAGTGTCGAAAACATTCTGCAATAATAATTTTATTAGTATTTATTTTCTCAGCAATGGGAATTTAAAAGCCAAATTGCCACTTTCAAAATATAAAAATGAAAAAATATCGCATGTCTGTAGAGATAGGTAAACAATGAGGAGTGCTCCTTCCATCTCATGCTTGACTAAGCCACATAATGCCAACCATTACCATGTCCATTTTGGTATTTCGGCTTGCGATGCAAATAAGGGATTTCATTATTTATTTCCTGTCTTCAATAATGTAACATTGTTTCCACAATTACATTAATTATTTAAAAAAATTTCCCCGACAAATTCTAAATTCAACCCCGAAATTGATGTGAATATTATTGGAAGGTTTTGAGACTTTTTATTCCCTTCTAACGGAAGGCAGAAGCTAAAATATAAGTTTGAGTTGTGAATTAATGTTTAATTTTTGTTGAAGAGAGTGATGTATATATGTATAGCTACAGCCTACTAAATAAACCAGAATTTTCATTGTTATTTAATGTACACGGCACGATGGAAATCAGGTAAAGGCGCATCACTGCAATGCTTGCTCCCACCACTGCTGATGAAAGGATCGCCATTTGAGGAGGAGCTCTGGAAAGTCTCTTTTAAAATAATTTGGCTTCCTCTTGCACACTTCGTCAGATATCTTTTATAAAGCACCCACGCTTTACCCCCACCACTCACAAGCCGCTGATTGACGAAGTGTGCTGTACCCATGTATAAATGATTGGGGTGGAGAGCGTGAGTGGTGGTGGGGACCAGATTTTAGAAATCCTCTCAATGCTTCAATTGCTCTTCCAGGAGATCTAATTGAACCAGCCAAACGTGGATTACAATTCCAACGTGTTACTAATCATTGCACTGACGTAGCACCATGCAAACCTTTACAATTTGAAAAGGCTCATACCGAAAATATTGTGTAGGCAACCAACGAAACACTGAGCAATTACATTCCAAGGAAGATAAATGTTTCTGATACATCAATACAAACTTTCTTACAAATATCTCAAATTGTTACGTGATTTTGAAATAATATAAATATAGCAAATATTTAAAACATCAATTATTTTATTACTTTGCTCATATTTTTAATCATACCTACAAAACGCGCCGACACAGCCAGCGCTGTAAAATAAGTTACCATTAATATAAACTAACATCCCTTCATTAATCCACAAGTGGATGAAGGCCTCCGCATGCGTGCCAGTCAGGGGAGTTGTTTTACTATACCTCACCACACTGGTCAGGTCGGGTTTGTAAAGGGGAAACCAAGGGTTGATTCAGATATCACTCACCACCGATATTAGCGATGGTCTGGAATCAAACCCATATTTTCCAGGTTCATTGCGTAGCGCGAAAATCCTTGCACCACCCCTCAAATCCCAAGGAAAATCAACAGGTCAGTCATTAAAGAGTTAGAAATATTAATGCCGTGTTTAAAGAGTATTTTACAGCAAATTAATACGTGCTTTCATCTCTCCACAATAACAATAATATCAAAAGAAATTCACACACACATTCTCACACAAGATTTATATCTATATCCCAAATTTAACTTCCCACCGACGTTATAATTCAATTTGACAGCTTGCTTAAATAAACCAAAAGCAATCGGCTTATCCTGGAGATTATGGGCACCGCATTAACGTATGGGTGAGTTAAGCGGAAATAATGACACATAGGTATTCCCCATTCAATTCCCTTTTAACTATACTTGCCACATGCGGCAACATATATTTACAGCGCATGAGCTTGATTATGTTTTAGCCTAACTCAGAGCGCTCTTAATGATAGAAATGTCTTACCAAATTGTGAATCGATCCACCGTGGAATTCGGGAGTAGGCAGATGGGAATGCTGATGACGTTTTCAGGTCTCAAGGGCCTCACGGGAAGCAGGATCGCCACGTCATTATCCAGCTTTACCTCGCGAGTGGGAGGCAGGTCAGGTGCCCGATACAGCACTATTTTTCCCACCCAGCGAAGTGTCTGCAACAGGATAGATAGCTCTTGTGCCTTCCGAGTGTGGACCTCCCTGTTGTCCTCCTTTCCACACTCGCCACCCCACTGCATGGCACAGTAAAGCTCCACCTCCGCGTATGTCAGGAGAGGGCTTGGCGGCCAGAACCACCTCGATGGCAGTACAACCTCCGCCAGGCACGTCGCTAAAGTTCCAGACAACTCGCACGAGCTCCTAACTTCTTGCGCATCTTGAAACACGTACAACTTCACACAGGGCAGGTCTCGCATTGAGTCGAGGTCCTGCCAGTCTCTTCCCGTGATATAGAACATCACTTGAGCTTTTGGCCTGTCAGAAAACATTATTTCCTCCGTTAAAAATGGCTGGAGTTGCCAGCTGGACCTTGGGCCAATGGAATCAGGCTGAAATGGAGAAAATGTTCGTAGGAGATCAATTGTAACTGGCTTTGAGGCTGAAAACGGTCCATAACTGACATTCATAATAGGTGGCCCATTGGCTTTGAGAATAACAAAAGGTTGGGAATGGGATGTGAGGTTTGCGTTTGTTGCAATTTCCTGGTTCACCCTCTTGAGGAGGTAGGATGTCTCTGCGTGAAGGAGCTCGTATCTTGCTGGGAGATACAGCAGTGGTGAGTAGAGGTGCTCATTGTCCAAACTCATGGCAACTGTTGAAAAAAAAGATTACAAAAGCAATGTATTAAAACAGCAGGTGTGTCTGTGCAACTGCATCAGACAAAGCGATATTACATTAATACAGTACATATAATCATTATTGTTCATATTACACAGTTTTCTATCATCATCATTGCAGGTCAGGTTAAGATTAATTTTTAAAAGCTATCGTTTCTAATATGACAATTATATAGCATGCAATGCAATATGTCATGGATTATCTTTGAATTGAACATCAGATAGTAGCAATCTGGAAATTAATTTTGACAGCGACATATTGTAAACAGTAATGATTGTGTGCAATATCTCATAAAATATTGACAGGTATTACATTAAATACAGTACACCGTAGCACATTATTGTGATTGATAAATGTGTAAAAAAGTAACACAGAGATTGCAATACCAACAAGACATGGCTATAGGCACAGAAATCCATTTTATAGAATGTAATTGCTTCACACTTTACTACCAGCCTGTACTCCACATTTCTCTTGCAAATTCAATGACGTCAAAAGAAGTAGCATTGTGTATCATAATGATACGAGCATAAAGATGAGTGCGTGTGAGCAATGTCATTACACCATCATCATATTAATCCGTATTAAACTGTATTTACATGTTTTTCTTTTAATATTGAAATGACAGTTATTTTTATTATGTGCATAAGTTGCTATTAATCTGCTCACACATGCCTATCATGCAGTTAAATCCAAAATTCCCTTGGCAAGCCGTATATTATATTAACCCCAGGCGACTTTTTAAGTATGAACAGATGCAGATAGCTTTTCTTAAATTTATCGTGCCGCATGTAAAATGTTACAGGGTCATTTATGACGCACACACTTACAATAAGCAGTGCTGTCGCCCCACAGTAAGAAATTCCCGGGTTCGATTCCCGGTTTGGTTGCCTTTCTGTGTGGGGTTTGTGTGTTCCTCTCACTGTCACGAGGTTAATTAACCTCCTGAGCAAGTTGCCCCCAGTGCCCTGCGATGTACTGGCGTCACATCCTGAATATAGCTCTGCCTTGCGCCCTCTTTCTGCCAGGATAGGCTTCAGCCTCCCACGACTCTGTACAGAATTAAGCGGGTATTGACAATGATGAATTTAACGATATAGGTTTTCACGGCTCGATGCATGATGATTGCTTCGAAAAGCCGCTCTCTCTCGGGACAGCCGCGTCGATCGCTCCCTCTCCTCTCCTCGAGACGTTTCGCCTAACAACTGAGGATGCTTCTAACGTGTGAGGCGAAACGTCGCGAGGAGAGGAGAGGGAGCGATCGACACGGCTGTCCCGAGAGAGCAGCTCTTCGAAGCAATGATGATAAATTTCGTCATGAAAACATAAATAGCAATACAGTATTATGCTGATCAGCTATTCAATAATTATGCAGAACCATGAATATGAACCTTTCATGGGTGCACATTAACTAACCGTTTGAAAAGACAGCACATATATCAATGTAATCAATGTTTAATGAACATTTAATGCATGCATACCGAATTTAAGCGGCGTTCTGACACCACGTAGAGACGCTCTCCAGTGAGCGAGGTAAAGCGATAAAATACAATTTTTTCCAAATTGTCGTCTAAAATTGACAAATTGATATCAAATGATTAATTGCTATATTTTTGATGATTGTTGAAAATGTATTAGGAGATTAGTCACAGGTGGAACAGAATGGGGATAATGTGATTCTTGGGTGTGAGCAGAACAATGGAATCCTTTCAAGTGGACCGCGACAGTCGTCCATTGATCCTGGAATGCAGCAACTCTGTGGAGGTGACTCACACATAGTATCTACATATAAATAGGAGTCACACACACGACACACGCACACTGCGCCTGAGGATGCCTCTAACGTGTGAGGCGAAACGTTGCGGAGTGGAGAGAGGAAGCGATCGACGCGGTTGTCCCGAGGGAGCAGCTTTTGACGCAATCATCATGCATCGAGCCGTGAAAACCTACATCATTACAATGTATTTGTAAGCACATACTAATGATAATATAGATTTCTTTATCAATTGACTGCCGAATGAAGCACTTCTATACTAAGCGAAGACGAGGGTGTTGTTTGATCATACTTTATCACGCTCGTCACTTTGACTTCATGCAGTGGGATCTCTGGATAGGTTCGAATAAAATTCCCCACTTGACATTAGCTGTGAGTGGAATTTAAACTCGGGGTCGCCACACTCGTCACTTTGCCACCCCTCCGTCCCCGACAAAGCATAACATTTGCACTATAATACGCCAGAAAAATAAAGAGATGAACCTTCTTTGATGCCGATCCATTAGAATGCAATAACAAAGGAATCAAAGTAAGTGTGCTCACACCGTCCTGCGGGTAATGGCCTGGCTGCATGCAGGTGCTGAATTTTCAATCTTCAACCTGATTATTTGCCAATAGGTCTAACTTAGGGGTTAGGCTTGGGAGCAGTGAGTCACTGATCGGCATGCATTTTCATTATTCCCTGTCAAGAGGTCCTGACTAAATCATGTGAAATTCCCCATTAAAGACATTCGGTTCAGTGCGGTACGGCTGTATAATTGCAATATCACAAGAAAGTAAATGTGAATGCAAGAAGGTCCCGGGTTCAAATCTCGGCTCGGGTGCCTTTCTGTGTGGAGTTTGCATGTTCTCTCCCCGTGTTCGCGTGGGTTTTTGCCGGGTACTCCGGTTTCCTCCCACAGTCTAAAAAACATGCTGCTGCATAGGTTAATTGGCTTGCAGACTAAATTGCCCTCAGCGCCCGGTGATGGACTGGCGTCCCATCGTGAGTGTATCCCTGCCTTGCGCCTTGTGTCTGCCGAGATAGGCTCCCGGCTCATCGCGACCCTGTACAGGATTAAGCGGTATCTGGCAATGTGATGAGGTAAATGTGAATTTCGTCGATGCTATTTTGAAATATGATACAATTCTCCATCGGCGAACCTGTTAGATATTTGTATGCAGCAATTACAAAGCGGAAATGCACTCTTTTCCAATACAACAGCACCACATCTCCTGCAAACACCCGTGAAAGAAAGTATTCTGAATTAAATTTAATTCAGGCCTTACTTTAATATACCTCTCGAGGGCTTTGGTGAGGTCTCTCTATTGAAAGGCCACTCTGCCACAATTTGTGTGAGCATGGAACTTGCAGGGATGCACATTTGCATTCATCCTTTGTTCCACGTTTTGTGCGAGTGCCCATGATTTTCATCCACGTCTCATTGCAGGTCATTTGAAATGTGTGAACACGTTCCTCACTCGGGACATTCTTGTGCTTCTTCATTCATTGCCCAAACAATGTATATATTCAAAAGCACGAAAGCACTCACTGCTTCTCATATGCCTCTTTATTTAATACTGTATATTTTGATTCACGTTACATAATATCTCTGCTTATACATATTCTGCTGTCTTCTAGTCACAACCCTTCAAATAAACGTTTATTTTACAAACTTTGTGCAAAGGCAATTAGTTTATTGTGCTCATTCATTGTCAGTCCCACTTGATATGCTTCTTTATTGTGTTCAGCCTTCCTGTAGTGCATTTCTATTCATTGTTAAAATTTACTTTAATGAGCAAATCTGACCGGGGTTGGGGCTCGCAGGCAAGCGCCTGGTGGCCGGGTCTTTGCCCAC
>JAZEWT010000002.1:16625543-16637667 GCA_036362905.1 Mordacia mordax | reverse complement strand
CCTTCTTGCTGTGAGGCGTCAGCGCTAACCACTGCGCCACCGCGCCGCCCTCTGTGCATTACTGACTTCAATAACTGGCCTCCAGGTTTGGCGAAGCTTTATATTCATTTCTTGTTTGCGGTTCATTGTCTTTCCTGTCTTGTGAATCTCAATTGCTTCATGATTTAATCTTGGACCTTTATGGCGGATGGCTGCTAGTACTCGTATTTTATCAAAATCGATTCTATGTTGTTTATCTACACCATGTGCTGCTGTTGCTAATTTTTCCGTGTGCCTCAAATGTACTGCTGCCTCGTGTTCTCTTTTTCTTGTAGCTATTGTTCTACCTGTTTGTCCGATGTATGCTTCCTCACAGTTGCTGCAAGGAATGCAACGTGCCTATAACGTGAGGCGAAACGTCGCGAGTAGAGGAGAGGAAGCAAACGACGCGGCTGTCCCGAGAGAGCAGCTTTTCAAAGCAATCGTCATTATTTGGATTTCCAAGTACATCACACAATAACATACTTAAAAGGACACATTTGCTGCTGGACATCTGTAAT
The DNA here is from genome assembly GCA_036362905.1 of Mordacia mordax. Classification (NCBI taxonomy): domain Eukaryota; kingdom Metazoa; phylum Chordata; class Hyperoartia; order Petromyzontiformes; family Petromyzontidae; genus Mordacia; species Mordacia mordax. The sequence continues at coordinate 16,637,128 of JAZEWT010000002.1, read as the reverse complement.
CTAAATTTGTAATGCATTCGTTGCATGCGTCCATATTCCAAAATAAATGCAGATGGTAATCAGGGACCGTTAATTTTAATAGTGGCACAACGTTTTTTGGATTCATTTGCTAGCTTCAAAATCTTGTGTGGACCATCTGCCCATCGTTTTTCAACTTCTGCTGTGCTCTGCACAAACGGCCAATCTGCCAAACTTCCCCATTATCACTGCTTGTAGACAAACACAAGTGTCCTCAAGGGAATATATTTAGTAAAGTGTTTTCTTTATCCTACAATACAGCTACTTTTGACACTCCACCTAATGGTGTAAGAGGTACTGGAAGGCAGTTGGAGGGAATCTTTAGCAGTGGGAAATAAAATGTCAAAGGTAGCACACAGTCTATGAATGTAGCATATCAGTTTGGAACGATACGGAAACGTACTGGTGTAGGTGTTCACAGAACGATTAATGAGAATTGCTCTCCAGAGATTTTCTTTATCATTCATATCCACGTGTAGTGTCGCTCACAGACCGTCTTTCTTGCTTTTCCATACTTCACCAAAATTGGTCAGTGCAGGTGAGCGGGGGGGGGGGGGTGTTTTTTGAGATGTTGTTCACAACCGATTAGATCCAGGGCTGAATAATTTGAACACAGGTCGCAGGATTTCTGCTCCAACACCCTCATCCAACACCAGCTGTGACAGATTCAGGCTAAATTGCACACGCGCATATTCCCACATGCACACAGCACATATGCTGATTTGCTGTTCTTATATCGTTAACACGCCGTTCTCTCCACAGCTCTATGCAGTGCTTTGTGACCCTCGGGTCAAAAGAGCTATAAAAGTGCAATTATTATTACACGCATACCCAACACAGGCCCAGTGTATGCACACATGCCACGTGTGCGTGGACATATAGAAACAGAGCAGGTATAGCATCCATGCACACCCACACATACACAGGGGCCGGCAGACAAAGAGCTTAGGTCTTAGGGGCAAAGACTAGTGGCGTGCCCCGGGTGAGGACCACCCCTGTAGGTGAATGCAGGCAACTTCGGATGAAAACATCATCTGGAAATTGATACAATTATATAATCTGGGGATTCACTTGTGGGTGAAAGTTCGCGACTTCTGCAAAGATGCCTTACCCCTCTCCCTCCCCATCTATATAACGAGGGCAGCGAGAAGAAAGGAGGCCCCCGGGACACTGAACGAGATGGAGCATTTCAGCTGCGTAAACAGGGAACGCCACGAGCGCATTGTGGAGCCGCAAAGCCCAGCGCGACCTGCGTGGCGTGAGACGAGGCGCCGGCGGCGACAATGGCGTTCGTGGGCGGTCAATGTGGTGGCGACATCCGAGCGGCGCAGGTCGAGCGAGGGACAGCGAACACCTCGTCCGCCGCCCCGAGGCAACAGCGGGCGGCCGTGCAGAGACGGCGACACCGAATCTCACGACACTGGGCTCTCTGCATCCCGCAGGCAGAGTGCTGTGGCTCTCGACCGGACCACCAGCGCAAGAGTGTGAGGGGACAGTGCTGGCGTACTCCATATTCCCGAGCCGGTTCCCCGCAAGGTCGTGCCAACGACTTCACGATGACGCACACAGCCGCGCAAGCTAACTGTGCGGCAGAGAGAAAATATAGTCGGTACATGTTTCGGTTCGTAGTTAGTTTATTTACACGATCGGAGAATACGCGGCGAGACGACGGCGTGTATTCTTTAGATGGCGAGTCGTGGAACCGGTTCAGTGGGGTTATTAAAGTGATTCCGAGTTACTTCGACTGCCTCTCATCGTCTGATTGGACCTCTCGTGCGGCAAGGCCTGCCCCCCTTCCCCCGGGCGCAGCTGCACCACGAGCCCCCGGGGCGCCTCCCTTGCGAACACAGCTCCGAACTTCCCCCTATATTTTGTCACTCCGGTCCGAAACTGTGAGCGCTGTGACTTCAACATTTCCTCCGTGTATGTTGAAGTGATAGGGAATGTAACAATTAGCTCAAAAAATGACAGTCGTGACTGTGGAAGTAACGAGAAAGTGATTCATCAGCACTTCAATACAGATTTGAGAGGAAATAAAAATCAAGTCCCTCTCTGATGATTGCTTCGCAAAGCTGCTGTCTCGGGACAGCCGCGTCGATGGCTCCCTCTTCTCTCCTCGTGACGTTTCGCTTCAGAAGTTAGAGGGAGACTGCGCCTGAGGATGCCTCTAACGTGTAAGGCGAAACGTCGCGAGGAGAGGAGAGAGAGCCATCGACGCGGCTGTCCCGAGGGAGCGGCTTTTCGAAGCAATCATCATGCATCGAGCCGTGAAAACCTACATCATTACAAGTCCCTCTCTCATAATGCGCCACTGCCGTCTATGGACAAGGAGAAGGGTTCGATTTGAAGGGATTCCATTGTCCCTACAAGGGAGGGGCATGGAATGAGAGCGGGACTTGACATAAAACAGCACAGCCACACAAAGAGCTCACGCATAGGACGCCTGAGGACGTCTCAAAAATTGGGGGCGAAACGTCACGAAGGAGAGAGGAGGCGTGATTGACGAGGCAATCCCGAAATAGCTCTTTTGGAAGCGATCGTTATGATACAAGTGACAAGCACAATTTTAAAAGCGTGTGAAATGGGCTCAGAGTACGTAACTGTTTACAGGCGTCAAGATTGAACTGTGAAAGAAATCAGTCGAGAAAGAGAAAAAAACCAAGCACCCTGTTATGCTTTCATTATATCCGCGTTGCGTTTGAACTCCTCTGAAACATATAATAATATTTGCATTTGAAAAGTGCCTTAACCAGAGGTCCAAAAAAGCGCTGCACAGACCTGTGGAGAGAATGGCATGTATTTTCTAAACTTACCCTACGATCTTTAACACATTCGTCAGAGGTGTAACTTATTTCCTTTTGAATAAACATATCTTCTCGTTGGTGCTCATTTTCACCTCCCATAGTAAAGTTTGCAACATTGTTACTGTTCCGAAGTCTAATGTATTATGTACTCTGTCAGTTATTAATCCGCGATACTTAATTTGACAACCGCGCTTGTTATATTATAAGGAGAATATCCGTGTCGAATAACATCGTTAACGTCACATGAAGAACCACGTGGGTTTTTTTAGCACACTGGAGGGGATGCCATTACCTCTTTCCACCCACGCACCGGGCCCATGCGGTTCCCTGCATAATTTTCTTTAAAAAATATATTTTGCAAACGTGCATTAAGCTTGTATTGTAACACGCTGCGGTGTAGTTGAACAACCCTCCAGTGAGAGTCGCAGTGCACTGCCCAACCATGGTCATAAAACGAGAACAATTTGCCTCCTCAATTATGATTTAAGTGCGGTGCTTAGAAAAACAGGTGCAGCCAGACAACGATTACTGGCCTTTACGGTAGCCAATGACCGCCTAGACTAGATCTGCGCTGACTACCAGATGGTGATGATGCGATCGGCTCGTAGCCGAGAGAACAGCCTGCAGCTGTTTGACGAGAGCCTCTGCAGAGTTGTCATGTTTCCGACCAGCCAATAGAACGCATCTGGAATGACACACCAACTCTCGCGTTGTGTGTGTATATATATAATACACCTGAAATATTTCCATTCTGATAAAAAAAATAGGGCTTTGTACTGAGATAGGTTTTCACGGCACGATGTTTGATGATTGCTAAGTCACAAGCACTCGGTCACAACGCCTGAGGATGCCTCCAATGTGGGAGGCGAAACGTCGCGAAGGACAGAGAAGGAACACTCGACACGGCTATCCCAAAAGAGCATCTTTTGGAAGCAATCATCGTGCATCGAGCCGTGAAAATGTACACAAATACAATCTCGGTATTGCCCTGTGTTTATAATCCTAAGCGACAGCATTAGGAATGCCGATGATGCTTTTAAAGTGACATTTGTGTCACCGCTTGTAGTAATAATAATAATTGAGGTCCAGACTGCTCTGCACATAAGCTAATTGGCTGTTGACCATTACCAACAACTAAATAAACATTAACCTTTTTGCCATGGTATTGTCAGTTCACAGTGTCTGTATGCATTCCTAATGTGGCCCTCCTGCTAGAATCTCAACCCTTTATACACGCCTGCTGAAATACCAGATTACGCAGTCACATCAGTGACACAGACAGTAACAGTTTAATGAATTACAGCTGAATATTGTGTACGGTGGGGTTTTTTTGTCACGAAACAAATAAATATTCTTGTACGTTCTAAGTGTTTATTTTTCAATTTTCTCTTCGCAGTGGGGCGGCGCGGTGGCTGCGCAGTGAGTAGTGCTTTTGCTTCACAGCAAGAAGCGTCCGGGTTCGGCTCTCGGCTCGGGTTCCTGTCTGTGTGGAGTTTGCGTGTTCTTACAACAGGTTTTACCGTATCTGGCGATTATGCAGGTGTTAAGATCTTAACACCTGCATAATTGCCAAGCAATTACAACAGGTAAAACCTGTTGTAATGTTATATATGTATACTGGCAAAAAGTACCCATAGCGTTAACAGCTCCACCTGAGCTGACTGCCTTTTGGCAACGGCTGACACTGGCAAATAGGCTCAAAAGGAAGCCACTGCCAGGTGAAGGTCGGTCAGTTGAAGGACAATGCATAGGTTATCAAAGTTACCTGTTTGCATACTTTGCCACTAGTATGTGTGGCTTTTGCAAACTGGACACATTGTAAAATGCGTCCATTGTGGTGTTTGGGATCTTAACACCTGCATAATCGCCAGATACGGTAAAACCTGTTGTAATCTTATATATGTATACTGGCAAAAAGTACCCATAGTTTCGAAGGGTACTTCGGTTTCCTACCACCGTCCAAAGACAGGCTGCTGCATAAGTTAATTGGCCTACTGAGCAAATCCCCCCCCCCATCCCAAATTGTAAGCGTCCTGCGATGTACTGCCGTAATCTCCTTGGTAAATACTCGCCTTCTGTCCTTTGTTTGCCGGGATAGGCTCCTGGCCTCCTGTGACCCTGTACAGCATTAAGCGAGTACTGATACTAAACCGAATTTCGCAGCTGGTTTCAAAACTAAAGCACCTCTAACAGAAGTATGCAGATCCCCACAGGTATTGATCTAAGGAATAATCATGCGAATTAATTATTTCGAGGCGGCGCGATGGTCCAGTGGGTAGCGCTATCGCCTCACAGCAAGAAGCACCCGAGTTCGAATCTCGGCTCGGGTGCCTTTCTGTGTGGAGTTTGCATATTCTCCCCCTGTCTGCGTGGGTTTTCCGGTTTCCTCCCACAGTCCCAAAAACATGCTGCTACATAGGTTAATTGGCTTGCAGACTCAATTGCCCTCAGTGCCCGGTGATGAACTGGCGTTCCATGGTGGGTATATCCCTGCCTTTCGCTCTGTGTCTGCCGGGATAGGCTCCAGTTCACCGCAACCCTGTACAGGATTAAGCGGTTTCTGACAATGAGATGAGATAAATTATTTCAGACGTGATATTTTCGTGTTCTTTTCCTCATCATGATTGGAGAATTGCAACACAGGTTTTACCCAGGAGGACATGCTCAATGAACACTTGTCAATGGTCCCGCAGCGTTCACAGAAAATTAGTTATTGTTTTGCCAAATTGTGATTTTCGTATTCATTTCCATAGCGCTTATGGATCTACGACCATTTATATACCAGAATATTACAATCTGGCATCGTTGCTTTGCAAACGTGATATTTTACAAAGTTGTAATGGCGTTTAATGTCAACTGACATTATTACAGTATCAATTCCCTGTTTCACAAACTGAGCATCACAATCTGTATGCAATATTATGTTCGCTAGAATCAGTGGTCCTTTGGCTAAACTTTTTTTTTAAACCCCACGATCCAATACACAAAGAAGTAACCTTTGACACGGTTTGTAATGAAAAAAGGCAATATAAGTAAATGTAGCTTCAATGATGTGTAGCAACATTTTATGCTGAACATCAATAAAGATTCTAAAGACAGCATTAATGGATGCCAACATCAGTAAATGAATGCAATCCGTTTAATAATATAGGGCACTACTAATGAAGCATTTCAAAAATGTTAATTGAGAAAATGTATTGTTTTTTAACGATGTTTTTGTGTTTCGTGTTAGCAAACATTTAGGTTATGAATGAGGTCACGCGTATGGCCGGTGACAAATAGTCCATCTTATTTTTTTCCATTAAGGTCACCGGCATCCACAAATTACTCCGCAGTGAAACTTCCGCTACAACCCCACACGAAACACAAGGGCTACATGAGGTTAATTATTATTCTTAACATGTAATGGTTAAATAGCGATAGAATACAACGTTTCTGATTTTTCTAAAACAATGTACTCAACACCACGGATAGCTGACCATAGCGCACGTTGAGTAAAATGCACTAAAAAAAATCTTAACGCGTTTTAGTAATGCCATCACGAAGCTTCCTTTACATTCAACTCTCCAAGTACCAATGAATGACCGCTAGCTTCGGGAAAAAAATGCCTCTGCTTATGTATTGTTGCATAATCAAGCAATTGACGTGTTTTAAACGTACAGTAACAACGACTACATCACTCGCTGGGCCATAGCTCTTTGTCGTGTTGGGCAGTTGTAATGAGAGTCATATTTTAGAGATGGATACCAGTCACAGATGCAGTCGTGCTGTGATGGTTCGCGCACTCGGCTCGCTTTTCAGAAGCGGTTCAAACGGATGGCGATGGGGTTTCCCACACCTGGATTTGACACGGGGTTTGACGACGGGCGATTCTCCTTGTCTGGGTTAAAATTAGACAGAGGAAATCAAACTCTCATACTCAACCCACATATACAGCTGTCTGGATAAGAGGTGGTAGGTTGAGGAAAAAAATAGTTCATATATATTATTTTAACCGGCGATGGACTGGCGTCCCGTCGTCGGGTGTATTCCTGCCTTACGCCCTGTGTTTCCGGGATAGGCTCCGGCTCACCGTGACCCTATATAGGATTAAGCGGTTTCAGATAATGAGATGAGATGAGATATTATTTTAACGCCGTAATATATATGTAATTAGGTGCAAAGTGGTACCACATACGCACAGCTAATAACCAATTACATCGGATCATACCTTGGCTAATGATGGTTCTACCCTCGCATAACAACACAGCCCACTCTCCCAAAACATCCTTCACTCGCATCAGAACCCGTTACGACAAATGAAGCGCCCAAAAGATCAGCTGAAGGCGTCACTGAAAGAATGGAGGATAACCCACATCAGTCATGAGGTTGCTGCTGCTGCGGACACTCCACCTGGCACCAGGATTGAAGGTGTGCAGCTGGCAGAGGGGAAGATGCCCGCACGTTGCCCGATGAAGCAGCAGAGGAGGCATGCTGCTCCTGGCCCAACGGGTCGGGCCTTTGCCTGCCCTGTCTGCAACTGGCAATGTGTGCATCCTGCATCGGTGTATATGGTCACCAGAATAATCACGCACAGTAATAGGAGTCTTCATAAAAACACGATGGACGACGCCAATGCAATGCGTATCCAGTATGAACAATTACGATATGCTAGAATGGGGCTAGTTATCGTGTGCTCATCCTGTCAGTTAGTTAAATGTTTCCTGGGCTGCGCTGCCTGCATAGAGACCGGAATCTCAATCTGGCCTGGCCAGTGTGGTGGCTGTACAATCTCTTCAAACAAATTGGCGAATTGCCCGTGAGCGACAAAGGACTGCTTTGCCATCCATCCATCCATTTTCTAAACCGCTTGTCCTGGTGAGGGTCACGGTGGCAGCAGTCCAAGGAGAATGGACCAGACATCCCTTTCCTCAGCAATAGATTCCAGCTCTTCCTGGGGGATTCCCAGGCCAGCCGAAGGATGTAATCCCTCCAGCGTGTCCTGGGTCGGCCCATGGTCTCTGCCCAGTGGGCCGTGCCTGGTAGACTTCCTGGGGGAGCCTTCCAGGGAGCATCCTTACCAGATGCCTGAACCATCTCAACTGGCTCCTCTCAATCCGGAAAAGCAGCGACTCTACTCTGAGGTTCTCCCGGATTTCGGATTTCTGTGCTCCTAACGTTGTCACGGAGAGTGAGCCCAGCAACCCTGCGGAGAAACCTCATTTCTGCCACTTGCATCCACGACCTCGTATTTTCGGTCATTACCCAAAGTTCATGACCATAGGTGACCTGCTTAGTCCTAGAACTAAGCTCCCACTTCACGACCACGGACCGGTGCAGTGCCCGCATCACTGCAGACGCTGCTGCAATCCGCTGGCCAACATCACATTCCCCCTTACCATCACTCGGGAACAAGTCCCTAAGATATTTGAACTCCTCTAGTAAGGGCAACTGCTCTCCGCTCACCTGAAGAGGGAAACCCACTCTTTTCCGTGAGAGGACCATGGCCACAGATTGGAGGTGCTGACTCTCATCTCAGCCACTTCACACTCAGCCTGGAAACGCTCAAGTGCCCGTCGGAGGTCACAATCCGATGAGGCGAGAAGAACAACGTCATCTACAAAAAGCAGCGATGCCACCTCCACGCCCCCAAACTGAACACTGTCCATACCCCGGCTGCGCCTTGAGATCCTGTCCATGAAAATCACGAATCGGAGCGGAGACAAGACTCACCCTTGGCGGAGACCAACGGCCACATTGAACGGATTCGACTTCACGCCAAGTATACGGGCACAGCTGTCGCTCTTGGAATAGACTGGATTGCTCTCAAAAGAGATGCCGGCACCCCATACTCCCGCAGCACCTTCCATAGTAAATCTCGGGGCGCACGGTCATAGGCTTTCTCCAGATCTACAAAACAAATGTAGACTGGGTTAACAAACTCCCATGACCCCTCAATAATCTGTGAGAGGGCAAAGAGCTGTCCATGGTTACACAGCCAGGACGGAAACCCCATTGTTCCTCCTGAATCTGTTGCTCGATTAATGGTCGGAGTCTCCTTTCCAGAACCCTGGCATAGGCTTTACCTGGGATGCTAAGGAGTGTGATCCCTCTGTAGTTGGAGCACACTCTTTGGTCCTCTTTCTTAAAAATAGGGACCACTACCCCAGTTTGCCAATCCAGAGGTACGGAACCGACTTTCCATGCAACATTGAAGAGGCGCGCTAACCATGACACCCCAACACTGTCCAGTGCTTTCAACATCTCCGGACGAATCTCATCCACGCCTGCAGCCTTACCATTCCGGAGGTCATTGACCACCGTAATGACTTCAGCCACAGTAATGGACCCGACCCCACCGCAGGGTTTCAGCACTGCCTCCTAGAAGGAAGGCATGTCCACCGGGTTGAGTTCTTCAGAGTGTTCCTTCCATCTTCCAACTATCTCCTCAGTAGAGGTCAGTGTTTCCCCTCCCTTACCGAAACAACTTGGGCGACGTCCCGTCGATCCCTCCTAAGGCGCCGAATAGTTTGCCTGAACATCTTTAAAGCCGTCCAAAAGTCATTTTCCATGGCCTCTCTGAACTCCTCCCATGCCCGAGCTTTTGCCTCAGCAACCGCTTTAGCTGCTTCCCTCTTGACCAGTCAATACCTTTCAGTCGCATCAGGAGAGCGATTCACAAGCATTGCCCAGAAAGCCTCCTTCTTCGACTTGATGATGTCCTTCACCGATGGTGTCCACCGACAGGTTCTAGGGTTGCCGCCATGACAGGCACAAACTGCTTTCAGGCTGCAGCTTTTCGCAGCCACCTTAGCAATTTGAGGTCTTGAACAAAAGCCACTTGGACTCAATGTCCTTGACCTCTCCCGGGATGTAGAAGTTATTTTGAAGGTGCGAGTTGAAATCCTTCCACATCTGGCACTCTTCCAAACGTTCCCAGGCCACCCTCACTGCTCGTTGAGGTCTCCCAGGTCTATCAGGCAGGCGCCCTGTGCATCGGATCCAACTCACTATCAAGTGGTGATCAATTGACAGCTCTGCCGCTCTCCTCACCCGAGTGTCCATAACATACGGCCTTAGGTCTGCTGAAACAACTATAAAGTCGATCATTGACCTTCGGCCCAGGAGTTCTGGTACCAAGTACCCTTATGAGCCTCCTTGTGTTCGAACATGGTGTTTGTTATGGACAATCCATGACAAGCACAGAAATCCAGCAACTGACAGCTTAGGTTCAGATTTGGAGGCCGTGTCTCCCAATCATGCCCCTACAGGTATCTCCATCCTTCCCAACGTGTGCAATGAAGTCTCCCAGTAGGACTGTGGAGTCAGTAGACAGAACCCTATTGAGCACCGCACAACTGTCTCCAAGAAGGCCGAATACTCCGAACTGCTATTTGGTGCATACGCACAAACAACAAAGTTTTCATCTCCAAGACCCGAAGTCTCATTGAGGCGACCCTCTCGTCCACCGGGAAAAACTCCAACTGTGCAGCGCCAAGCCGGGTGCTTGTGAGCATCCCTATCCTCGCCGTGGGCCGCTCACCGGGAGCCACCCTGGAGTAGGAGAGAAACCAACCCTCATCGATAAGTTTGGTTCCAGAGCCAATGCTATGTGTGGAGGTGAGACCAGCTATCTGAAGCCGGTACTTTTCCACCTCCTCCACAAGCTCCAGCTCTTTCCCTGCCAGAGATGTGACATTCCACGTTCCAACAGCCAGTTTCCATTACAAAGATCTAGTCCGTCTAAGTCTGTCCTTTTCGCTGCCGTGATGGCATCACACTCGACCCTCATGCTTGGCCTTGTGAGTGGTGGGCCTACAAGGCTGCTCCACGTATCCATTTTGGGCTGAGCCCGACCGGGTTACATGGGTCACCCGGCCACCAGGCGCTGCCGATGGATGCCACCCCCAGGCCTGGCTCCAGGGTTGAGTCCCGGTAACCCGAGTCCGAGCAGAGTTCTCATGATCTCTTTTTTTGAACCATCATGAAGGTCTTTGGGTGGACCGTACTGAGTCTGGAACCTCTCCTCAGACGTGTTCGCCATGGGTGACCCTACCAGGAGTGCTGGACTCCAGACGACATAGCTCTGAGATTCATTGGAACACACAAGCCCCCCCCCCCACCACGACAAGGTCCGATCCATTGGAGGGGGGGGGGGACTGCTTTGCTTTCTTATCATTTGTAAATTTGCGCTATTCGTTCAAGACCTGGCACTGCACTATTTGTCCAAACATGTGGCACTTGGGGCTGACTTCAGTCTTAGATTTTCAGTTATTCACCACAAGTGCATTTCTCTCAGTTGAGCCAAATGTCGACTAAACATGGAATTAAATATGGTGACATTATCGCATACCCATCCGAACTGCCACTTTTAGCTTGCCAAGGTTACTTCCATTAACATTGGGATTGGTACCTAGTACTCTGCAAGCCAGATGGCACCTGATTAAATTACGTCAATCCCGCTGGCATTAAAAAACGCAACTAAATCTTTCCTCGAACGTCGTCTGCCAAAAACGAGGTTTAATGTGCAGAGGCATTGCCTACCCACCAGACTGTCAATGCGTTCCTCTGTTTGATTACATATGCACACAGGGTGGAATTGGGTAAAAACACGGGAAACGCCGTTCCCAAAGTGAAAATCTTGGAGGAGACCTATTAGGTATTCGTGGTCTTGCATTTGGATGGACATCCACAAAAGTCGTCACGAACTCAACATTTTCTGGGGAAGGGCCCTAGAGCCCTGCTTTTACAGAAACGCCTTCCCAGTGATTTGTCTCACAATTC
>JAZEWT010000002.1:16596006-16615611 GCA_036362905.1 Mordacia mordax | reverse complement strand
CTCCCGTGGGCCTTTGTGGTGCTTAACCATTGCTCGTCAGGATAATGCTTATTCTTCTAGGTACCATATCCTACAGGACGTTGGTGACAATGGTCTTCCATAAATTTCTTAGAACTTCAATTAATATCTATTGTTGATATGTTCATCCATCTCGAGAGACTCTTGACATAAGTCAATCTCTGTCGTGCACGATATCTCTGTCCTTCAACATTTCCTGCTAAAACCAGATTTTCATTTTCCTCATAATATGTCAACTGTCTCCTTCTAATATCATTCAGCGCCTTCTTTCTACATCCCATGCGTTAAAAAAAATTCTTCATTTCAGGTGTGACTTGTCCAAGATACCTTCAAGATGCGTCTAAAGAACCACATTCCAGTTGCTTGAATTCTCTTTTCTTTACTTGGTGATATTGTCCAACATTCTGATGCAGACGTGAAAACTGGTATAACGTAACAATCGAGAATTCTTAGTTTCGTACCCATAAAAATGTTGTTATTTATCAGTATCTTTTTCATTTTGAAAAGGCTATCTTTGGCCATTCCTATCCTCCAGTTTATTTCATGACCAAGATTACCATCTGATATTATCCAGCCTCCCAGATTATTGACTTTATTTACCTGTTTTACATTTTTATTATCTATTTTGATGTTGCAGACAGGTACACTTTTCTTCTTTGAAATTACCCTGCATTCTATTTTCCTAGAATTGATAGAAAAACCATTTTCCTCACTTTTGCTAACAACCTTATCGAGAATTTCTTACAACTCCCCCTCTGAGTCCGATTCAGAAAAAAACCCCAACATAATCCGCATAACGCAGGTTATTCATAGTTTGCCCACAAATTATCAACTCTGGCAAACCTTCAATTTCTCTCAAGATGTTCCCACTGTACAAGTTAAACAAGTCCGCTGAAAACACACAGCCTTGCCTCACACCTCTTTTAATTTGGACGAAATCATTTAGTTCATTTACGATCCTCACTGCTGCGGTTTGATCCCAGTATATGTTCCTTAGATTTCTTAAATGTTTACCGTCAATGTCCATTTCGTGACAATGCAGGGAGAGGGAGCGATCGACGCGGCTGTCCCGAGAGAGCAGCTTTCCGAAGCAATCATCATGCATCGAGCCGTGAAAACCTACATCATTACAATGCAGTACAACTTAAATGTAGGCTCTGCATGTTTTTTTTTTATGAATGGGATAGTGTTTTCTTTTCGCATGTGTGTCTTTTATCGAGGTACTCTGCTTTGCTCGCACATGTTACACTCATTAAGCGGCCGATAACACCTTAACATATAGAATACCGCATAACTTGGAGCATCGCACATTGTTCTCGTGCAGTATATAGTGCACTATTTATATCGCAAGGTATGGATGATTTTGGCTGATGGTAAAGAATGTTAATGAAGTGGTGGCGAAGAATGGAATGCTTCAGAGAGGACTTCCAGAGGCTAGAGAAATAAAATGAGGTCTGTATGGAAATGATACTCACTTGAGGACGCCTTAAGCCAACAGTGTATTGACCATGGTTGATACTGACGATAATAACAACATTGATGTTGTTTACAATGTGCTGTATGACGCTCTAGGGCACTACTAATTAAATAGTTGATGTCTGCATGCTTGACCCTTTGTGTGTTGACCACACGTCATATATTTTTGGAAACGATCGAGGGATTTGTGGTGGTATGTGTGCAAAGTCGGTATGGCTTTACAGGATAATAAAAAGTGCTTTTGGTCGAGCAACGCGGGGTTACAAAATGTTAGCTGACTGTGGGTTTTCAGTCCGAGATCAGTTGTGTTTTAAACTTAACTGGATAGAAAAAAAAGGCAAAGTGCCCACGCTTGGATAACGGAGTGGATCCCTGGTTTGAACCAACAACCCGTGACAGAAATTGCACATTTACAATAGACGTGGGACCCCTGCTATTAAGTGAAGCAAAACAAAAATGTGCAGCTCGGCAATGTCTTGCTTGTGCCATGGCGTTCAAGACAGTGCTTCTAGAGGGCACCTTGGCCTACTCTTCCGCGCGAACCAGACATTTTGAAAGAAGCGAGAACGCCTATGTTTTACACATAGACAGGGTCACTCATTGGTAACATCTGCTCCTCACACAAAGAAAGCCATTGTCGAAGTGGTTCGATTCCCTTCTCGGGGACCTTTTTGAGTAGAGTTTGTGTATTATCTCCCTCGTCTGTATGGGACTTTTTCAGGTTCTCCGGTTTCTTCACACAACGATAACACACTTATTTATTGGCCGATATTGTCATAATATATAGAAAGCCCTGTCTGCTGAGCTGGCACCGGCTGACCCCCTAACTGACTCCTAAGTCTGTGGTTTCCTCACTACACCTCTGGTTTCGTGTGTCTCGTCCATCAGTAAGCATGACATTTGCGCGGCACGTTAAAAATTGTATTATTATTTATGCTTCTGGGTCGACAAACAGTGGGATTTAAGAAACGTGCGGGTTGTTTTAACTGGAGACCTGTGGAATGCAAACCCAAAGTTCAATGTCCATTACACAGTGGTAGATACCCTAACAGAAGCAATGTGAACACAATATCAAGTGGTTTCATCATATAATTCCCTTAGCATTACTTTAGTGATGTGTGGATCTCGACTAATGACTTTAATGCGTTGTGGTCACATCATCTTTAATTAAAAACAATGAAACTCATGCAAATTAGCAGTTCAGTATACAAGCTATGTTTGTGAAATAGATTCAGACATGGCTTTCAGTAATTATCCCTTTGTTGTTCTATTTATTTATCCAAATTCCCTTCTGGCTATGAGACTTCGTAGCTACAATAAAGAGAGCTTCTAAAACGATTATTGCTCTATTGGAAAAAATCAACTTTAGCCGCATGACTGTGAACTTACCAACATTATCCTATAGAACCGCCAATAGGCAGAAGTAGTGTCTCGCACTTGAGCACAGAAGAAATTCAATTTTAACTTGGCATTTATTACTTTCGCGCTTGCACTTTGTAACCTTTTGTTGCAGATTAAATCCCAGCCCTTAATTTTACGTGGCCTATTTCCCCACAACCCTCCACCGATGCTATGGGTAGGGGTGGTGTTGACATTTTTTCCAGTGCTTAGCGCCAGACGACTACGGTTGCTATTTAATGCCATAAAACATAATCACTTAAATAGCAAACATATACGTAGCGCATTTTAAATGCTTTAAACATCTGCCAAATGGCAGAAAAAAATCTAATGACTTCCATGTGCCGTAAACTGTATTTACATGTGTTTGTCAACGTACTTAATTTTACGAACGCGGTATTTATTGTTTTCATTTCCGGTGTCGTCTGTCTTTGGTATCATCGCTCGAATTTGTACAAAAAAAAAATAATCGCGTGAATATCGTCGGTGTAAGCCATGCACGCCATTGACTTTACCACTTGGCGTACACATTACAGAAAGAGTTGGAGCGATTCTTAATTCTTTCACTAGGAATGATCAAAGGGGGGCACGGTGGCCGAGTGGGTAGCGCTGTCACCTCACAGCCAGAAGGTCTCGGATTCGAATCTCGGCTCGGGTGCCTCTTTGTGTGGAGTTTGCATGTTCTCTCCCCGTGTCCGCGTGGGTTTTTGCTGTTGCAGAGGTTAATTGGCTTGCAGATAAAATTGCCCGCTGTGCCCGGTGATGGACTGGCGTCCCATCGTGGGTATATTCCTGCCTTGCGCCCTGTGTCTGCCGGGATAGGCTCCGGCACACCGCGACCTTGTAGAGGACTAAGCGGTTTCTGACAATGAGATGAGGAATGATCAAAGATACCGATCAAACGCCTCCTCCTTGCTGCACATTCATTATACATTTCTCCATGCTCCCGTTACATATCGTATCGGCCCTCGTGTTTTTGTCACTATTTCTGTATCCAAATGCTCACTCGTGCAGATGGATAAATACTGCACCACCACAGAGCCATTGTCTATCAGAGCGGCCGTTTGCCCCACAGCATTTAATTTCTCCTCGAATGCGTTTACTGTGCTTGCCTTGCTATTGAATTAATTCCGGCATGTAAGTAGCCATTCATGCGTTCCAAACGCAGAGATTTTCAGTCACTCTGTGGTCAAAAGGTCCGGTCCACATGGCTACTACTAACGGCATACAGAGTTCAGTACTTCCTTTAATGATGTCAGCAGTCAAGCCCTTTTTATACATAATTGTTTAAAAAGCATTGCATCTGTTTATTATTCTTTTTGCAGACCGAGCTCGTTATAACACAGTCTTGTACAGCTGGGCTCCATAGCACCAGCCCCAGATGAACGTCAAAATTGAATACTGTTCAGCACACAGAACCCTTCGGCATACATTTGTACTACATTACAGGTATATATTTCATCTCATCTCATTGTCTGAAACCGCTTAGTCCTATACAGGGTCACGGTGAAGCCGGAGCCTAACCCGGCAGACACAGGGCGCAAGGCAAGGACATACCATCGCCGGGCACTGCGGGGCAATTTAGCCTGCGAGCCAATCAACCTATGCAGCAGCATGCTTTTTGGACTGTGGGAGGAAACCGGAGTGCCCGGCGAAAACCCACGCGGACACGGGGAGAGCATGCAAACTCCACACAGAAAGGCACCCGAGCCGAGAGATTCGAACCCGGGACCTTCTTGCTGTGAGGCGTCAGCGCTAACCACTGGGCCACTCGGCCACTGGGCCACCGCGCCACCCACAGGTATATATATTAAGTATATATATTAAGTATATACACACAAGTATATATGTGACTCAGGCACGTGCATGGATTATTGAAACAGATATCCGCCACCTACAATTTATGCGGCTTTTTTCTGTCGGGATACTATGATCTCGAGTTCTGCCTCAAGGTGTGAAAGTCGGTTCTGAAATGCGATTCAAATTTTGACTCCTTCACTGCAGGCTAAAGTAAGGCTATAGTACAGAGTAAGACCAAAGCATTGGCCAGATGACCTCCAGCCTTCCGTATTATCATGTGGCCATTGTGGGCAACTGGATATCTACACATTTGTAAAATTTGAGAGAAACAGCATCAGTTGGCTGGAGTTATCATAATTCTGCATGAAGTGACTAATGCTTTCTTTAATTAATTGTGTGCTTTCCCACAAGGAAACATTTAAGGCATAATTTAAATGTATTTAATCTGCATATCGTATTTGTGGAGTGTTCATGAATATTTGCTGTAACAGAGAATCGCAACTATTTTTGTTGTTGTGATAAACATGGTTGGTAAAGTCTCGTTTGCCAATGTTTTTTTAATTAGATCCCAACATTTCCATGAGGGTAAAGTATTCAGTGCTGTAATGTACAAGCTTGAACGTCCAAATTTATCCAGAGAATCTATGAAACTTTTTCTCGGTAAATTGCCGGTATTTTTATAATTGGCCTAACAGTTTTTTTATTCAGAACGTTCATTGGGAGAATTTTCTGTTGGAACACTAAACTCCAAAAAAGTAACCCTTATCGTCTGTTCTGCAAATTATACCAAACTTCATTGTGTCGATTTTAATAACACTCGGACATGCGTCATCAATTCGCTGCTAAACGAAAGTGAGAAAGATAGTTAGATGGGCACTTAGAAAGGAAGGAGTAAACAAATGCTTGTTTAGAGCCATGATGGCGACATATGAGAATGCAAGAACCGCGGTTAGAGCATAAAATTGTTTGCGTGTGGATTTAGACCTTAAAGTTGAAGCACGTCAGGGTTTAGTTCTGAGCCAATTACTCTTCACTACAGTTATGTAGGCTGTGTCAAAGAACGCTATGGAAGGTTTGCCATGTGAACTGCTGTACGTAGACGACTCAATTGCGATGGCATATAGTGAAGGACAGCTGATGAATAAATTAGATGGCTGGAAGGATTGTTTCTAGAAAAAGGGATGAAAGAGAGTTTGGGGATAACAAAAGCGATGTGTAGTGAAAGCTACAGAGATAAGGTAGCAAGAAACTGCAAGTGGCGATGTGGAAAATGTGCAAAAAATTTTAAGATCAATGCCACGGAATGCGAAGGATGCCATAAATGAATTCATAAAACATGTTGTGGAATTAGGGTGGCACGGTGGCCCAGTGGGTAGTGCTATTGCCTCACAGCAAGAAGGTCCCGGGTTTGAATCTCGGCTCGGGTGCCTTTCTGTGTGGAGTTTGCATGCTCTCCCCGTGTCCGCGTGGGTTTTCGCCGGGCACTCCGGTTTCCCCCCACATTCCAAAAAGCATGCTGCTACATAGGTTGATTGGCTCGCAGGCTAAATTGCCCCGCAGTGCCCGGTGATGAACTGGCGTTCCATGATGGGTATATCCCTGCCTTTCGCTCTGTGTCTGCCGGGATAGGCTCCAGTTCACCGCAACCCTGTACAGGATTAAGCGGTTTCTGACAGTGAGATCAGATGAGATGTTGTGGAATTACATCAAAACTGAATGTAAGTATAGTAAACGACCTTTCCCAAAATGAAAGAAATAGATAAAACAAAGGGAAAAGATTTCAACATCGAGAAAAGATGATCATTAACGAGGAACAGGCAGTAGAAGGAGTAAATGAGTTTTGCTATCTGGGGATGTTGTAAGTGCGGGAGGCGGAATAGAAGTGGCAGTAATAGGGAGAGTAAGTAAAGACTGGAAAACATTTCGTGAATTGTAATAATATAGGCTTTTTACGGCTCGATGCATGATGATTGCTTCGAAAAGCTGCTCTCTCGGGACAGCCGCGTCGATCGCTCCGTCTCCCTCCATCGCGACGGTTTGCCTCACACGATAGATGCATCCTCTAACGTAAAAGGACACAGTACCTGAGGATGTCTTGAAAGTGTGAGGCGAAACATTGCCATGGAAGGAGAGGGAGCGATTGACGCGGCTGTCCCGAGAGAGCAGCTTTTCGAAGCAATCACCATTTCGTGAATTATCAACTATTCTGATAAGAAAAATATTCCACTGAAACAACGGGGAAGATAAAATAATCGTGTTCACAGTGTAATAATAACATTAATTGAATGTCTCGAGCGCTTTACACCCGAGGGTCACAAAGCGCTGCACAGAGCTGCGGATCGAACGGCACGTCAACAACAACGACATAAGAACGTGTAATGACATGGAGCAGAGACGTGGACCATGAAAGTAGATTTTGAATATATGTTTAAAAGAATATACATGAGAAAGATCAGATAGATGCACGGAATTTCCATGGAAGACAAGAAAACCGGTGTGCAATTCAGAGAGCATGCAGGGGTAGAGAAAATAATGAATATGTTAAAAATCAGTAGATCGAGATGGGTTGGTCAAGGTAACGGGAAAAAGATGACAATCGGGTCAAAGATTGAACGAAATTTGAAGTGGAAGCAGGTAGAGGTAGGCCAATCAAAAAGTGGACAAATACAGAGGAAAACGGCTTTAAAAAGACGCTAAGGACAGGAAAAAATGGAAAATAATGATCTGCGCTAATGGAATACCCGGAAAAAAATTGGTAAGAACGCCTTGATGATGATAATGAAAGCCTCTCCATTTCCATACCTGTCATGAGTTTAATTTGACCATGTTTCACCGTGTTGGAGAGTGAGGGGTCGGGGGACCTGGAACCACTTCGGATATCACCTCTCCACGAGTTAGATTGCTTGTTTCATCGTACAGTGCAAGAACCACAATCACAGCTCCTGGCTAAGTCATATAAAAAACAGAAAAGGTTTTTACCATTTCTGGCAATTACACGGATGTTAAGATCTTTGATGGACTGGCGTTCCATCGTGGGTATATCCGTGCCTTGCGCCCTGTGTCGGCCGGGATAGGCTACGGCACACCGCGACCCTGTACAAGACTAAGCAGTTTCTGACAATGAGATGAGAGATGGGGACATGAGGTTAAGATTTTAAAACACCGAATATTCTTTACACCTGTATAATTGCCAGAAATGGTAAAAAGCGCTTCTATTCTTTAAATATGTACACTGGCAAAAGTACCCATAGTTTAAACAGTTCGACCTGAGCTACTAAAGCACTGATATTGCATTGTCCTGAGCTGACTGCCTTTTGGCAATATCTGGCGAACACTGACAATCAGGCTGAAAAGAAAGCCATGTCTGGTGTAGGCCAATCAGTTCAAAGGACAATGCATATGTTATCAAATGTTTATGTTTGCATATTTCGCCACAAATATGTATGGCTTTTGCACTCTAGACACTTTGTGAAAGGTGTCTATTTTGGTGTTTTAAGATCTTAACACCCATATTATTGTCAGAAATGGTAAAAGTCTTTTCTATTCTTTACATACATACACTGTCAAAAGTACCCGTAGCTGGCTATTTGATATTGATTTTATACAACATTGTATTCATTGTACCTCTCATTTAATTCCCAAATTGGAGTTATCAACGAGGCACAGCCAGAAAAGATTCCTGTATCTTGCTTACTTCTGACCTTTTCACTGTCTCCAGTGGCACTACACAATGTTTTTGCCGTTAATACGTTTCAGATGCAACTTTCCATTTCTGCTGAGCCACTATACAAACAAACTTCGATCTCTTTATAATTACTTCCTCGATTTGTATGTATAAAATTACCCCCAAATCGTTATCCTTGACCAATATTTTACACACATGACTATTTCTCTTCTCGAATGGGAAAGGCAAAGGTGTAACTCAGAAGTTTCTTGCTCCCGCCAGTGCTGACAGATGAGTGCTCCACTCCATGCAGAGCCCCTCTCGAGGGTAATTTGGCCTACGATGTCAGGTCTTGTGGAATATCTGGAAAATGTGCAGCGCTGATGTCATGTCTTCACGTGAATTTCTGACAGGCATTGCTTCTGAGGCGGTATGTTTTGGGTGCTGTGTTGTGACTTCGCAAGCACTTCACCGAAGCAGCGATATCTTAGCTTTTGCTTATCGAGTTACCTCATATACTTGTAAATCATATGCTCGGCAAAACACCCGTACAGAATCAAATCCTGGGGTGATTAATCAATAGTCAACCCCAATGCCATTGAATTGGGAATTGAAAAGTGGGAATCGGGGGCGGCGCGGTGGCCCAGTGGTTAGCGCTGTCGCCTCACAGCAAGAAGGTCCCGGGTTCGAATCTCTCGGCTCGGGTGCCTTTCTGTGTGGAGTTAGCATGCTCTCCCCGTGTCCGCGTGGGTTTTCGCCAGGTACTCCGTTTTCCTCCAACAGTCCAAAAGCATGCTGCTGCATAGGTTAATTAACTACACTTACATTCGGTGTATGTTCAGTAAACAGCACCGTGATTCATGGAGTTAAATCAGATACAGATGTTCACCTTGAATGTGTTCTCAGCCACGTGGCAACTCGCGAGATCACACCGAGTTTTACAGATGTGCTAACATTGTTATTCTGTTCTTAAGCATGGAGATAATACAACACTGTGTTCAGTAGACGAGTAAATGTATGCAGGGATATCCATACATGCAACCGTTACGTTCTAAATGTAACCGGTGGCTATGGTAATGAGTTGTACATATGCATGGTCACACATATTAAAATGCTGGCGTGTTGGCATCGCACACGGCCCCACGTACAGGGAAACACGCCCACCCTTGCGGCAGTGTTCCTCAGTGTGAGTGAAGCGTGATAGAGGTGAGAACGCTTACCTTGGAGCTCCACACATTTATTAAATTATATACGTAGAGATTGGTTAATAATGAGGTGTTTTGTATTATCCACAGGGCTGTGGAGTTTTGATGTAGCTTCGTATGTTGGTGGGTGTGTGTGAAGGTGCTGTGCCTGCAGAGTGAATAAATATCATCATTTCGAGAGAAGATATGTGTGGAATCAAGTCCTTGTGGTGGAAAAAAGTAACGAGTGTCGGCGGACCAGGAGCAGTGCATATGCGGAGCACGAGGAGGATTCACAAAAAACACAACGCAGAACTTTACCATCAGAATCACCTCCTCGCCACGTGTGCACTCACGTGCACCGAGTTCACCTGGTGTCTGACATTCTCGCTGGCCTAGGTGCCGGTCTGCAGTCTCTCATGCGATCGGCAGCCGTATCGTGTGTAGAGAGACGGTGCAGGTTGGTGCCGGTTAATTAAAGTCTTTAGTATGTGTTTACGCATATGTTAATAAAACATGGGTGGTTTTACCTTCAGAGTCTGCGACCCAGTTGCTCTTCCACCTTTATTAACACTCCTACACAACACTACCTGTCAACAATGCAACACAACAACCTCTCCGCAATGACTCCTCGAACACCGACAACCACACCCCGATCGCTCCCCCCTTATAAACCCCCCCAGACCGTCTCCAATCTCTTGACCCACGTCACCCTGTTATCCCATTATTTCGCCCTTTGGCTTCGGTCGCCCCATATCTCCTCAGTCAATTCCATCGTCCCGCACCCAACCCCATCAAACCGTCGTAACCTGGTGAACGGCCCGCCTCCACACCACGAGCGTTGAGACGTACCTAGCCTGGCATGGCGCGGGGCTTGGCACCACACACGTATACAGTGTTACTGTTCGAGTCGTGTGTAACATGCTGCATTACGCGCTTTGTAGGGTGTATGCACACAGAAGGCTCGTCCTGACTTTGCGTTTGTGTGTAGGGAATCTAAACGGTTGTCGCTGTTGTGGCAGCCAGGCGATGCAGAGCTTGGTGAGGACAAACTATTGAAAATACTTGTTCAGGCCTTCTCCCTCCTTCTCACCTACAAGACACACTGGCGCTGCTCTGACACATCCGTGACCTACTTCAGGCACCCTCCTCAACATGACAACTTCGATCCTCCAACATCGGCTTGCTGCATGTGCCCAGATCGCACCTCCACTCGATGGGTGATGGAGCCTTCTCGCGCGCTGCTCCTAGTCTCTGGAATGCTCTTCCATTGGAGATTCGATCAGCTGAGTCCCTGGGCATCTTCAAATCTCGTCTCAAGACTCACTTATTCTGTAAGGCTTTCAAGTCCTCTGGCTAGTACTGTTAATGCAGCTCACTGTTGTCGTGCCGGGATGATGGCTCCCTATTGACCTGTGCCTGCTCAGTAGCCCTTCTTTGTTCCTTAACAATTATTTTATTTGCTATTTTGTGTCCTGCATTAATTTGCTGTCATTGTTTTACTTAAATGATCTGCTCTGTTGTTGTTGACATGATGTTCTTTCCACAGCTCTGTGCAGCGCTTTGTGATCCTCGGGTGAAAAGCGCTCTCGAAAAGCAAATATTCTCTTCTATGCTGACGACGTGTTGGACTAGGTGGGAGAATCCACTCTTCACATCACCATCGGCTACCTCCTGATTGGCTAACTGGCTGAGTGCAGAGGTGGGGGTTAGTTCACTTGCTGTGTCGGAAAAAAACCCGAGAGCCAAGCTTGGAATTCTAAAGCCAGTGCTACAACCATGACACTATCAGTATCCGGTGTCGTCTATGTGCTGTGTATATTACCATATATATTATTATTATATTCTGTGTATATATTATGATGCACATGTGACACTTTTTTTGCAAGCCCTTGAGATGCCGTTGTATCTGGACTCCGTAGCTAACTGGTGGCACGGTGGTGCCGCGAACACTGCCGCTCTATCACAGCAAGAAGGCGCCGAGTTTGATTCCTGGCTCTGCTGTCTGTCTGTGTGGCGTTCGCGTGTTCTCCCTGTTTCTGGGTTTTCACCAAGTACTCCAGAATCCTCCCATAATCCAAAGACGTGCTGCATACGTTAATCACCCTGATAAATAAATTGCCCACGGTGTGTTATGATGGTCTGGTGTCTCATGAGTGTCTTGTGCCCTGTCCTCTGCCACAGGCTGTGCCCCCCTGCCCCTTTGACCCTATATTGGAATAAGCGGGCATGGATAATGAAGGAACATATTTTGGAACACATGGACGATCACGGTGGCCCCAGTGGGTAGCGCTGTCGCCTCACAGCAAGAAGGACCCGGGTTCGAATCTTGGCTCGGGTGCTTTCTGTGTGGAGTTTGCGAGTTCTCTCCCCGTGTCTGCGTGGGTTTTCACCGGGCACTCCGGTTTCCTCCCACAGTCCAAAAAACATGCTGCTGCATAGGTTAATTGGCTTGCAGACTAAATTGCCCGCAATGCCCGGTGATGGACTGGCGTCCCATCGTGGGTATATCCCTGCCTTGCACCCTGTGTCTGCCAGGATAGGCTCCGGCTCACCACGACCCTGTACAGGACTAAGCGGTTTCTGACAATGTGATGAGATGAGATGGACGATCTCTGTCGAGGGTATCCCAAGAGTCTTTAGTAACTTTATATTATGCCAAGTCTCAACTAACTTTCAGAAGGAATCTGCATTGCGACATTTGGTCGGTTCCAATAATAAGTGTTTACAAGTAAAGGAATATTGTAGGACCTGGACAAAAGCCATGCATACAGGATGACGCTCAAATCTCCACAGTCAGATTAATCCAACTAACTACTGTCGTCTCACAACTTCGATTTTTACAAATCGGCATGATCTGCCAACTCAATCTTGGAAAGCATTAGACAGTCGGCATATGACACTGCATCTCACGCTTTTTTCAGAAATTCCCAACGCCAAACACGGTTTTTGAAATCTTATTGAGTTTAATGTCCCCCTCATATTCTAGGTCCTCAATGATCTTGCAGCCGTCATATTTTTGGGAGTTGCTGCAGCACCTTTATGTTTCAATAAGATATGAGGTCGATTGACTTGGATATCCTTGGCACCCCCAAATAAAGCTCAAGTCAACGAGCAATCGGCCCTCCGCATCGGTAACTCTTGGAGTGTGGAATTCTCCTGCCAAAGGCTGTTAGGCAGTCGGCCCTGTTTGGTTGGGATCTTGAAGTCTCACTTAAAATCATTCGTTATTAACGTCTCCCATTCTCATTTGCATCTTTCCGGCATTCGTTCTTTTGAAATCTCCCATTGCACCGCTCGACCAACTTGCGTTCGTCACCTCCTTCTTCATTTCGCCGTGCGATTTGTGTTTATTTGCCAGGCCGCCACACACACACAACACTTGGTCTCATCCATCAACATCCACACCTCTATATTCATGGATTCATTACCCACCAACATCGTTGTTGCCATTTGAATATATTTGCATTGCCGACTTGGGATGAGATCACGGGTTGCACCGAATTGTACTTATTTGGTATGTGACCAAAAAGCAAAATGTGTATTACGGAATACTGTACAGAATTATTAATAACGTATAATTGTCATGCTGCAGTGATTCGTAGAGTTGTAGTACAAATAAGGATGAATGCAAATGCTTTACTAAAATGTCATGTTTTGTCTACTTGAGCGTATCAATCAGTACAAACAATATTCATAAAACAACACAGAATTCATGAATAATTGTATTAAGTTGTAATCCCCAGGCGGGATACGTCACCAAATTGATGGGACATAATCGTTGGCTGTCAACTAAAGTTGATATGCAACCAAAACGAACATTTCAAACATTGTCTAATACGGTACAAATAGGGGTTGAGTGGTTGGATTCACACACTCGGCTATGAACCGAGAAACCCGAGTCTGAGTCTCAGCCACGACCAACATGAGTCCTGAGTGAAATCAAAAGTTATCCTTGGCGCCCCAATTCGCCAACCAGCACTTATTAGCTTCGTAACATCTTTAATCAACCCCATAACCAACAAAGCATGTGGAAGCATTCATCCAGCAATGGATTGACTTAGCGTTATTACTGTTACCGAAATGGTTTGATAGAAAATCCTCTGACCATATCACGCATGCAATCTTGGCAGATTAATCAGGTATTAGTGTGAATAGTTATTTGATTGACGACCACAATGCACACCTGGTCGCCATAGGCTGTCGTTGGCATATGAGGTAGACAGTGGAGGGCGGTGCAGAAAATCACATAGTTGTACTGTTTTTTCTATGCTCCCGCCAGCACTGAACCCTCACTGATCAGTGTCGCAGAAGTGTGGTTAAATAATCTTTGCACGATGTAGGAAGGCCCTCGTTCACCAATACATTGTGTGTGTACACAGAATATGAAAGTGGGTGTGAGAAAAAAGAAACACCGAGATAAGGGATACGAGAGATAAATGGAGTCATGAGCGTTAAGTGACAGAATTGAGATGCAGTGACAAGCCACCAAGTGTGAAATGCATTAAGAGCTGGATGGGAAATGTAGGCGACAGTTGGATGCAGTAGTGGGAGTGGGGGTAAGAGGGGTGTCGATGAGCTACAGGTGTTCCAAGTAAGAAGAGAGGATATAGATAGGGGCAGGGCAGAGGTGTATTGTGACCAAGAGTTCTGGCCATGAGCGAGTACATGCAGTGAGATGTGACAGATGAGAGACAGAAGTGCGGTGAAATGAGAGTGAAAAGTGAGTTGTGTGGCAGGTAATAGTTAGCAACAATCGAAGGCACAGGGATGTAGGTGACGTATAAATGCAGTCAGAAAACAGAACAATGTATTCAGACGAGATTGAAGGTCACAAAGCAATGGAAGAAACGCGTAGCAATTTGGCGAATATTGGCTTTTATATTTAACAAGCGAGACATTTCAATTTCAGGAAAGGAGATCAAATCTCCAACCAATTACAATGGCTAAAGCAGGCACAGCCGAACAGAGGGTGTGGTGGACAGGATTGAATATCATTCAATTTCCAATGCGATCCAAGGACTAGCAAAGTGTTCTGCATCGCTGCCAGAAAGCAAGCGTGCAAATTCGCAGTTTCAGCGCATGGGCAAGTGAATGTGGCACCTCTGTGTGCTGAGTCGCTTGTGTTCGTTTTTGTAAGCGCATTCCTTGAGCATCTTTGTACGTTTATACAGTTTATCCATTGCATAAAGTGTCAACTCATTACATACACGTCGCCCACCCTCTGTTTCAGGAGAAAAACATTCTAAATTGCGTGTGTAGGTGTCTTGACGTGGTCGTTTTTAGATGAGATTAGACATTGAGCTATATCCACATTTTCCAACCCTGCTGCTGCTATTTACCATTGTGACAGTGGGGGCATTTTAGACTGATGATTACAATCTCTTCGTTTGTAATCATATTCCCAGCTGCCCAATTGTCTATTTGTTAGATTGGAAATGTATTGAGGCAAGATTGAGACAAGAAGATTCAAAGAAAATATGAATAGTGATGCCAGCGGCGAAATGAGATAAGTCATAGTAGAACTACCAAATGTTCTATTTTGGCGAGTACATACCCTTGTACTTGCCATTTTTGTGTGAAGGCATCAAGCACTCATCTCCCTTAACAATTTTGACATCAAGTTAAATTTATTCAGTAGGGGTAACGGGTGGTGCTCGTTGAATAGCGAGTGAGGTTGGCAGAAGTGTAGGTGGGACCTAATATGTCGGACAGCTATTATTTAAGCTGGAACTGTTGATCTATATTAATTTTTTAACAGTTGGCCAGCAGGAGGGGTAAGCAAGTTACAACGTCTCAGGACACCATAGGAAATTTAATCAGGACAATTAACTTGGGCGGCATGTCTTTGGACTGTAGGAGGAAACCCGGAGTATCCAACGAAAACTCAAACGACGGACAAGAGGAGAACATACAAACTCCTTAAAGAAAGGCACGGCGAGCCGGGGATTGCATACGAGTCCTTGTTGCTGGTTGTACACGTCTGAGTAGTAGGTGGAGCCATTTTCCAAGAGTGGCTAGTCATTGAGTGAGCCTGTCCATGCAAACATGGGCGGGGCTGCCATCTTGCCACGCGTATGCGTTGAACCTCCCAGAAATGTGCCAGCGTTGAGAGAGGTTTTCAGAGATGACTCTCCAGTGACGCGCGCTGTTTGTTTTTTTAGTGCAAACCCTCAAGTATTTATCCCTTAACCCCTGGTCTATGCTCCAGAAATGCCTTACGTAACCACCACTACCCTCTGCCTCCCGCTTTAGCTTTTCTACACAGCGCTTTGTTCAACCACCAAGTACACACACTGCACGGGTGTGTAGTCTGTTAATTTTTTCACATTGCTCATACATGCAATAAAGAAACAATTACATTGCTAGGGCAACTTTAATATATATTGTGAAACGAAATATGCTGTTGTGTGCACTCTACAGCTCATCAAATATTGTAAAAATCGGCATGATATTTTTGCCAGACCTAACATACAAACGGGTATTCAGTGTACCTTATCGTCTTCGAGTTTCACAGGCAACTTTTAGAACATTAACAAGATAATATAATGGAAGGTACATTTTACAATGTTCTACCACGAAGTTGAATGCCTGTCTTCTTCTTCCAACTGCCAGTCACTCTAACATGCCCAGCCCTACACATTTTCACAAATTGCGAAAACTTCCTGTTGGCTGTGACCTTTCATCCAGAATGCTGACGACGGTTCACTATTAGGGTTGTAAATCAAAGCTCAAGGAAGGCTGCACAGGCAGCTTGCTTTGGACAGCTCACGCCCTTGCACTACAGAATAGATTTTTCTCGACGGCTAAAAACTTCTTTGAAAATAGCGCTGCTCGTTGCCATTAATATTAACGAAACGTTTTATTGCATTCACATCTACGTGGTGAATGACTGATACACTCTGTTGGTAGCTGACATGTTGCATAAAATGGAATCCATATTTTTTTTCACATGTACTTCTAACAGGCTGTGGCAATCGCACTTTAAGTGGTAAGATTAACATAGAGGATGGATGATTATTCAAACAGATAACTAGAGAGGATGCGTTTGGTGTTGGCTTCATCTCTCTTGATTGAAAAAGAAAAATATGTACGTTGAAAAAAACACTTTCATTTTTACAGAGCCGAACAATTTTTTTTAATAATAATTTTCTGACAGCTAATTAATGCTTGTTATCCAAGTGTGTATTCTGCTTTGGGCTACAGCTGCCGAACCCAGTAAACACACACGTGCTATGTCTGGCCAGGTTTGCAGAGCATTTTATGTGTAATAACAAGTGGAGTTTCATTTATAAACTCCACACATACAAGGGAACAAAACAATGACCACAATTCCTTTATTAATCTCTATTGCTAGTGTTAGAACTAGGCATGAGAATAATATGAAAAAATCGTTGGCCTCCCTAAATAGCAAAGGCCACAATATTCACAAAAATTGAGCAGGATACAGTTGGACCATTAACAGCATGTGTTCGGTGAGTCAAAGTATGTGTTCTCCCACGTCTTCTAAGATGACTCGGCAGCGTGGAAAAGTAGGCCAAAATATTACATTTAGAGCAGGGGTAGGCAAAATACGGCCCGCACGACGGACCTGGCTTACATTTTACTTCTGTCCAGCCTCCCATGACTCCCAAACTATATTATTCGAAAAAAACTTAAATCGTGAGATAATTCTAGACAAAACAAATTATGGCCCGCGACGACACAGCGACATTCTTATGTGACCCGCCCGTGACAATTATTGCCCACCCTTGCTCTCGAGGGCCTCTTGACTTCACTCTCTTGCTGCTATTTTCAACCGGTGGGTTCACTAACCATCCGTGAACCGCGAAGACCACTAGGTGGTCCACTAGGTGGTTGTAGGCAGTTAGGAGAGCAGTAGAGAAAAATGAGCGATTGCACTATACTGTTATATGGCGACGCGGTGGCCCAGTGGTGCGGTGGCCCAGTGGTTAGCGCTGACGCCTCACAGCAAGAAGGTCCCGGGTTCGAATCTCTCGGCTCGGGTGCCTTTCTGTGTGGAGTTTGCATGCTCTCCCCGTGTCCGCGTGGGTTTTCGCCGGGTACTCCGGTTTCCTCCCACAGTCCAAAAGCATGCTCCTGGATAGGTTGATTGGCTCGCAGACTAAAATTGTCCCGCAATGCCCGGCGATGGACTGGCGTCCCGTCGTCGGGTGTATTCCTGCCTTACGCCCTGTGTTTCCGGGATAGGCTCCGGCTCACCGTGACCCTATATAGGATTAAGCGGTTTCAGATAATGAGATGTTATATGTCTATGCCCGGCCCCCCACCATCACTGACCTTTACAGACCAGGATAGTGAAGTAAAGGTAAATAAACCCCTCAGCCCCCCATTTAGCAGTGCATTGACAACATTGCTGCATCTGTATGCAAAAAGAGTAGATATTATACAGTGAATATGCATTTCGCTATTTGACTTGCCTGGTTTACGTTATAGTGTAACAAAATTTAGTTGAGAGCATAGCTGCTCCCTTCAGAGGTCTCAATTGTATTTTATTCCCAAGTATTTGTATGTTACAGCACTGCATTATTAATACTGCATGCATGTTATCAATCAGATTCTGGGAAAAGATGAATGACTATCAAATCCCATTTTGTGAAGCCTTTGTAGAAAACAAACGGTAGAAACTGATGCCGTCGCAGAGCGAGGCCTGAATAATAGAAATAATTAGGAATGAATGCAGAAGTGGAACCCCCTTCATACTGACTGCAAAAAGAACCCACTAAAACACAATACAGGGAGACGGATAGCAACGCCATCAACAAAGTTACCCAGAAACATTGGAACGCGTTTATAAGGGAATTTGTTGGAGAAATAAAGCCTTGGCTTTAAATTAAGAATAAGAAAGATAACCGTGCTATTTTTGTTGACACCTATAACAATGAATGGAAGAAGAGCTGCAAGAAATTAATGGAGAATGCATATTGGCTGTTGTGAGGGCCGTTATGTAACTAAATCATCATCATCATGAGTACACCCTTACTACTGTACAGGGTTGCAAGACGTTGGAGCTTATCCCGGCAGATACAGGGGGTGCAAGGCATGGCAACATCCAGGATGAGATGCCAGTTCATTACAGGGCGCTGAGGGTAATTCGATTAACCTCGGGAGCAGCATGTTTTTGGACTGAAGAAGGAAACCAGAGTCCCAGGCGAAAACACACGCAGCCAAAGGGAGAACATACAAACGCAACAAAGAAATGCACCATCGCTGGGAATCGAACCCGGGTGCTTCTTCTTGTGGGGTGGCAATGCTACTCACTGTGCTATCGCGCCATCCTTGTAACTAAATATTTAAATTTCATACAGAAGAGTGCTTAATCTGACAACGAAAAGGTAAAGGTTAAAGATTATTTATCGATTTCGTTTGTATGGCACTTGCAAACCTGTGACATGCTAATTGCAGATATTGAGATGTTAATTGTATATATCGATGTTTTATGATAACTACCGTGACAGGTTGAGTGTCACACGCAGTGCTTTAGACTGAGATTTGCGAACCGCACAGAGAATCGTGCGCATAAAATTACCGGCCTAATCCTGTACAGGGTCGCAGGGGGCCCAAGCTTATCCCGGTAGGTAGAGGGTGCAAGGCGGGGCTATACCCATGATGTGACGCCAATAGATCGCAGGGCACTGGGGGGAAATGTATTCAGCAGGCAAATTTACCTAGGTAGCAGTGTGTCTTTGGACGGTGGGAGGAAACGGGAGTACCTGGCGAAACCCCACGCAGACACGCAGAGAACACATCCTACAGGTATTGAAGGCAGTGGTCGTACCCCAACCTATTGTGCGCATGAAGCAAGAACAAGTTTTGGGGAGTACCATGACTGCAAAGACGACATACTGGATAAACTTCATTGTATCACAGTTGTGAAATAATGAAGCTAATCGATCAATTGCTTGCTGTTGTTAAATCAAAAACCCCGATATCCATGTTGGCTGGTTGCCCCCCCAATGGTGGGGGTATCAGAGCAAAATTTTACTGTCGGATGCCCTTCCTGTTGCAAACTACTTCGGAGCTTTATTTGTCTGGAACTCGCCC
>JAZEWT010000002.1:16547876-16568404 GCA_036362905.1 Mordacia mordax | reverse complement strand
GCTCACCGTGACCCTATATAGGATTAAGCGGTTTCATATAATGAGATGAGATGAGATTATAGCAACCACATCTAAACTGATTATCGAGATGTATTAACAATAATGCTAATTCTAAAGGATAGAGGTATGTATGTCTGCATGTTACATATATATCAATTAATGGATGTTGCAACGTTGTCAAAATGCTGATTTCATTTATTTAAATACAGTATATTCGTCCAAAATGAACGTGTTTTAGTTTCGTAAAGCTCGCCAATTTTGCTACTTTAGAGCGGTGATGCACCCATCTATCGTGGATCCTATTAACAGTCCGCGGCTTGCTCTACTGGCCTTGTCGAACATATGCACGCAACCATTAGGCACACTGACTGCCATTCTATACACGGCGCGGTCACGTGTCCGGAGCGTTTTAACATCGTCATCATCGTCATCACCGTGGCCAATCCCCTGCCGCTGGTTGATGAAGACCTTCCCAAGTCGCTGCCAAACACCTCCATGAAAAGAAGTCGTGACAAGAAATACGACGTGAGACGCGTGCATGTTCGTGCGAGGGAAAAAAAACAGAGACCGCGACTCAGAGGTGCGAAGAAACCGCAGAGAGGTGAAAGCAGCTGTGTGGTTAAGCCACCCTCAACATATGCCAGAGTTTGCGTCCTGTATATTAGGGCGGTATTGGCCAAATAATTAATTATTTGTGGAAGGAAACAGGAGAACCTGGAAGAAAATCACCCAGAAGAGGGGAGATTACAGACACACACTCATTCAGAAAAGCGCCTCAAACGAGAATCAAACCGCCTCGGGATGGATCTTCTCGCTGTAACGTGTCGACACTGCCACTGCGCCATAGGACAACCATTGATGGACATTGCCCTCCTTAATAAATATTTTAACTCCAAACCTCTGACTGCAGGTCTGGCACTCCAACGCAGCGACAACCGGCCCAGATACATCTTCATAGAGGCCGAGATATAGGACGGGAGTTTTAGTATTCTCCCAGCGGACTGTCACAGGTTTTCCATTATTACTGATATTTGCTTTGCTGACTTCACCGATTTTAACATATAAGTCTCCTGGAAGAATTCTGAAACTTATAGCGTACCCGCAATAGCATTCTGCCATGCTGACTCGATAACATATTGCATTTTTTTTTTTAGAATCCTCACTCAATGCGTGCCTGTTATACATCTCTTTGATGTTTTATATGGTGCACCGTACATGAATTCATGCGGCAGTGACCGCACAGTGGGTAGCCCACTGCCGACCAGCACCTGGCCACCAAAGCTCAGAGGAGCGGCACGATGAGTAGCACTGCTGCCTCACAACAAGAGGGTCCTGGATTCGATTCCTGCCTCGGGTGTCGCCTGTGTGTGGAGTTTGCGAGTTCTCCCCGTGTCTGCGTGGGTATTCACCAGGTACTCCGATTTCCTCCCACAGTCCAAAAAAACATACTGCTGCATAGGTTCATTGGCTTGCAGACTAAATTGCCCGCAGTGCCCGGTGATGGACTGGCGTCCATCGTAGGTATATCCCTGCCTTGTGCCCTGTGTCTGCTGGAATAGGCTCTGGCTCACAGCGACTCTGTACAGGATTAAGTGGTTCTGACGATGAGATGAGACGAAAGCCACGATGATGGCATTGATAACAATGAAGATATGTATAACAATTAACATTTTTTTCTTCAGAATCCAACGACAGGATGAAATGTAATTTATAGTTTTCATTAACGTCACTTTCAACGTATGAAGCTGCACGCTTTAAAATTCACGGTCGCTTTTCATAAAAACCCAAAGAAACCTATTTCATAAACCACACTGCAAAATATACGGGCATAAGTACAATTGACCGCCGGTGCGAATGGAGGCATTTGCCAAGAGTAATTTAGATTGAGGGCGGCACGGTGGCCCAGTGGGTAGCGCTGTCGCCTCACAGCAAGAAGGCCCGGGTCCGAATCTTGGCTTGGGTGCCTGTCTGTGTGGAGTTTGCATGTTCGGCCAGTGTCCGTGTGGGTTTTCACCGGGCACTCTGGTTTCCTCCCACAGTCCAAAAAACATGCTGCTGCATAAATTAATTGGCTTGCAGACTAAATTGCCCGCAGTGCCCGATGATGGACTGGCGTCCCATCGTGGGTGTATCCCTGCCTTGCGCCCTATGTCTGTCGGGATAGGCTCTGGCTCACCGCGACCCTGTACAGGACTAAGCGGTTTCTGACAATGAGATGAGTTCAGTATGAGCCTTGAACAGTGGTTTCATTACAATGTGCACAGTGAGCAGTGAGTAGCACTGCTGCCTCACAGCAAGAAGCCCCCCCCCATTATAATCCACGGCTCGGGTGCCTTTTGGTGTGACGTTTGCATGTTCCCCCCATGTCCGCATAGACTCTTGCCAGGTATTCCAGTTTCCTCCCACAATTTAAAGACATGATTTCTACGTTAATTGGCCTACTAACTAAATTCCCCCCCAGTACCCTGCAATGACCTGGCGTAACATTCGACGTATCGCGAATCAACTATTCCAATGCACTATTCCCTGGCACCCCTGCCTATTTGATCAATCGTCCCCAACGTGTGCAGAATGTGGCTGCTGGAGTCCTCACTCGCACACCCGTCCACGATTACATATTCCCTGTACTGGTGTCTCTCCACTGGCAGCTGGTTAAATACAGGATTGAATTCAAGATCCTCCTTCTCACCTACAAGGCTCTCACTGGCGCAGCTCCGACATACATTCGTGACCTACTTCATGCACTCTCCTAAACACGACCACTTAAATCCTGCAATGAAGGCTTGCTGCATGTGCCCAGATAGCTCCTCCATTCTATTGGGTGACAGAGCCTTTTCGCGCGCTGCTCCCAGACTCTGGAACTCCCTTCCATTGAAAATTCGATCAGCTGAGTCCCTGGTCATGTTCAAATCTCGTCTCAAAGACTCACTTGTTCCGTAAGTCTTTGAAATCCTCAGGCTAGGACTATCGATGCGGCTCACTGTTGTCGTGCTAGGATGATGGCTCGCTGCCGACCTGCGCCTCCTTGGGAACACGTATTCCTTCATTCGTTTGCTTAACAATTAATGTTATCGTAATGATGTCGGTTTTCACGACTCGATGCATGATGATTGCTTCGAAAAGCTGCTCTCTCGAGACAGCTGCGTCGATCGCTCTCCCCCTCCCTCCATCGCGACGTTTCGCCTCACACGTTAGAGGCGCCTAAGGATGTCACGATAACGCAATTTTTGATTGTTTTTCAAAGCAATCATCAATTCTTTTTAACGCTTATTTTATGTCCTTCTCTAAAATATAGCCATTATTTGACTGTCAATTAAACTGGTCTGATGTTGCTGACATGCCGTTCTCTCCACACTTCTGTGCAACGCTTTGTGACCTCTAGAAGTGCAATCATTATTATTATAGCGCTGCCCTTTGCGCTGTCTGCCGAGAGAGGTTTCGGCCCGCCAAAATCCTCTACAGGACTGAGTGTGGACACTGATATTGCAGGCATGAATCGTAGTCAGCACCATCTGTTTATTAAGCATGAGATCCAACGTGGTGTCTGCTGAGAGCCTTTCAAAGACGAGGTGAACAAATGGAAAGCACCTGTTCTAGACACTTTAACGGATACGCTGCGCATCTCAACAGTAAACACCCTCAAACACAGCGAACTTGGAACACTTTCAAGCACCCATCGTTAAGAATTCAAAATGCAGATGTCAATATATAACCGTGATGATTATGCATTTATAAATATTCGTACGTTACTCCGCATGCCATCACAGTGAAGCCCACGATTAAACAATTTCCAACCGGCAGAGCGTTGTAAATGTGAAGATACCACTGGAAAGTGCAAATAGTACTCCCTAATGGTATATAATCACATTTAAATCCACTATTGAAGGAATGCCTGTTCCATAGCATTCAGTCGCATAGGTTCTTTCATCACGCATAATCACGCCACTCAATTACAAGTTAGGTAGGGGTGGGGGTGGGTAGGTGGTGCGGGAGGAGCGAACTACTGGAGACAATTGCTATGACATCACTCTAAATCAAGCCGTCACCGGTTTCTCAGCGGCGTGCGCTAACTGCTACTCCGCTCCAACGAAATAGCTGTTATAAAAAAAAGATAATAGAAGCTCCCAAGGCTGGCTCGAATTTCAGCCCCTTTCTTCTTTAAGCCAAAATGCATGTGACTGGGAATAACTGATGGCCACGTAGCATAATATCTTACAGTCACGATTCATTGCCTTTTATCTTTTGTACAGCGAATGGGTCACAGAAATACTATGTGTCCGTGTCGCGAATATGACGAGGCCACAATGAACTCTTTACCAGGTGTTGTTTTGGAATCTGTGATATATTGCAAAAATAAAACGTAAGATTGTTATGGTCTATTAAATGGATCTTCACCAGTAAAAGGGTAATATATTTGAGTGTGCCAACACGAGCCGTAAAAATGTAAATATATTCTTGTTATATGGCCATTTACCTATACGGCATCTTTATCCCATAGTATCCATGTTTTTATATGATTGGGTTCGTTATTCACTTATATTGTGGTCATTATACTTTGTAGACTATAGATAGACCTGAGCATTCTAGCACTTTGGAGGCAGGGTTTATAATGTATTGCACCACTCCATATGCAGCTGGGCCGAAAGTACTTCTTACAGTGTCTAAACTGACAACGTACCCGCGTAACGGGCGATCTTGTTCCAAGCGTGGAACGCGTTAATCTGACGTCATGACAATGGTGGAAGAGGGCTTAAGAAAAATGGTGGCAGTGAGAAAAGTGGGAATTTACAGATGAAATCGTCGCAAAGTTTCAGAAGAGTAATCAGTGAGTGGGAAATGAAGGTGAAATAAGTCACAAACAGCCTTGGTGCTGTGCAGATAACAATTGCACTTATGACGGATTCTAACCCAATACCTACAATGCAGACATGCATGGAAACACTTGCGCCAATATATATAGATGGGTCACGCTAGTAACGTGTCATGCTAGACCGGCACGACTGAGGCAGGCGACAGATTGTCTTTTTCCACTGCTGAAGTCGTGCAATTCTGCTGATATCACACACAATGCACGTGTCGATATGCATATCGAGGAATGAAGCTTCAGGTGGTCCTCGAGATCAGCCTAGCATTATTTTGTTTCTGGTTCGGCTTGGCAAATATCCATTGGAAAACCACTTGCACCGTGAAGTGCTCACTCTGGCCTGGCTCAGATGTACCCGTGGAAGGTACGGCTAAAGGTGAACATAATTTAATAATACAGCAAATTAGATTGTGATCTGTTGCAATAATAATTGCACTTCTAGAGCGCTATTTACCCCTTCAGCGTGCCGCGTGCTCATCCCATCTCTATCACAACAAGGGATTGAGGTGTGCTGTGGTTCGCGTTTTCAAACGCGCGAGAGGTAGCTTTCACTCGAAGGTGTGTAGTGCACATAAATCATTAATACGTCGCAGATATCACGGTGGTGCAGTGAGTAGCGCTGCTGCCTCACAGCAAGAAGGACCCGGGTTTAATTCCCTGCTCGGGTGCCTTTTTCCGTGGAGTTTGCTTGTCTTCTTCTTGTCCGCGTGGTTTTTCGCTAAGTATTCCAGTTTCCTCCCACCATACAAGCACATGCTGCTGCCTAGGTTAATTGCCCTGTTGAGTAAATATCCCCCAGTGCCCTGCCACGTACTGACGTTAAATCCTGGGTATAGCCCCGCCTTGCGTCCTCTGTCTGCCGGGATAGGCACACCTCCTCCTCCCACTACTCTGTACAGAATTCAGGGGGTATTGATACTGACTGACATCGCAGGTGGAACGTGCAGTCCTCCTGTTCCAGTAGCAGTCCACACATTGCCTGAGGCATTTTATCTGCTGGCACTGATTTAGTCAGGAGATTATCGGCTTTTTAATGCTGGTTTCACAATTACTGTGCCGCAGATAGGCAGTTACATTGCCTTTTTATGTGATTAGGAACTCTTTCTCACCATCAGGTAATTAAAATGCAATGCACTCTGAGCGTTACACACATGCATATTGTACCCAATAACTTTTCATCCTTTAAGATAGCAGTCAATGATTTTATATAATTGGCTGCTTAAGTGATATTTTGAGACTACCTTATTTGAATTTACGCCACGTTGTGAAATCGCTGAGCACTCTCGCGTAATAGCCGTATGGTTTGTTGCGAATTATCAATGTGCGGTAATGCATTTTGACAGCTTACTTTCTCAAAAATGGCATTTTTTTTCCTTGATAAATAACACCCAATGATCCACCCTGCAGGCATTTTCATATATGACACAACGGGTGCATATCTTCACAATGGGAATTATAAACGTTACATCCGGTTGTGTGTATGCACAAGCTAGTCACATAATGTGCATAGGTGCACGTGTAGGTGTGAATAGAAATTTCACTGCCGAGACAAATTGGAACTTTGTAGGAGAGGAATTATGCGTATAATATGCACAAATGTAATGTGATACATTATCATGTGATCTCTTGACCCGTTGTAACGTAAAAAAATCATCATAAATCTGCAGGGAATTCATGTGTCATGGACTGTAGTGTAATGACATTTAATGCCATTAATGCAGGCCCAAATATTGACCAGAATTACAAAAAGCAATACAGGGTCAGACAGGTTATGTTTTCTTTCTGCTAAATAATCACAGTAGTTGCATTGCAAACATCAACCGTAATGGGATGTCATCAGATTGCATGTGAAACTACAGTAAATATAATTGTTTTTAATGTAATTATTATACAGAACATTTCACAATGCTCTCATAACTTGGATGTTCAATATTGATTGGTAATTATATACCGTCGCCCCCCCTAAACCAGTATAGTATTAATCATTGATGATTGTCTGTCAATGGGAGTTTCTGAGGCTAGTGTGTTTCCGAGCCTCAGATAACACAAGATGCAGGGATTTTCTCTCGCTCTCTCATATAATAATCATAGTGCCCTCATGGATCTGTGCTTAACATTTTAGGCGTTTCGGCTCTTGTGTGCTTTGTTTACGACCATCCAATAACTCGTTTGTAATTTTTTTGCAATGCACCTCGAAGACGCTGCACCCATTCCGTGCAATACGGACATTTCTTTATACTAATGTTGTTGCTGTGCTCAAGCACTATCCGTGTAACAACTCAACATGAAATAAACCTACACTGAAACGAGTTCGCTTTATTTTGCATTTGCTTGATTCTTGTCACAATTCAGCAAAAAAATATTTTATATTTACTTCATTTCTTCTCTTTCAGTAGCCAAGATTATGTTTTTTGAAGCACAACTCTCTAACTCTCAGATTGAGCATAATGAGCTAAAATGCTTCTGGATAAAGGACCTAAAAGTGCATTCAAACATTCACCAACGTTTTATATGTTGAATAAAATGAAAAGCACTGAGAGCCAAATTAAAGAAAATTCCAAATCATCCTGGCCATTTAAATAATCATTTTCATTTCAGGAACAGCCATTTCTCTGTCTCTATTTTTTAAAAATATTGCTGTATTTAATCTCTCAACGTAACGTATATAGCGGAGATATAGTTTATTTATATAGTCGCCTTTTTAATGATGATAGTTTTGCACTACATGAAGGATGTGGTTCAATGAACACATTCATTATATAACTACAGCAGAATAAAACGACTGCATTTCACATGTGAACAAAACCCTCAAGTGAACAAATAGAAAATATCAAAATTCTAATTCACTGGCGAGCTGCAAATGAGATTACGTTAACACTTTTCACATAATGAGACTTTCATGACAAGGCAGTTTATTTCATGCGTAGCGCACAATGCAAATTAGCATACTGTGTTGTATTACACAGTTAAATCCGGGGTGGCGCAGTCGTAACATCTACGCCTCAGAGGATGTTCTGCCAGAAGCGGTTCGATTTCCACCTGGGGTGCTTTTCTCTGTTTATGTGTGGGTTTCCTCCGGCTTCTCCAGTTTCCTTCCACAACAACATAACGCTGGGCGGCGCGGTTGCCCAGTGGTTAGCGCTGTCGCCTCACAGCAAGAAGGTCCCGGGTTCGAATCTCTCGGCTCGGGTGCCTTTCTGTGTGGAGTTTGCATGCTCTCCCCGTGTCCGCGTGGATTTTCGCCGGGCACTCCGGTTTCCTCCCACAGTCCAAAAAGCATGCTGCTACATAGGTTGATTGGCTCGCAGGCTAAATTGCCCCGCAGTGCCCGGCGATGGACCGGCATCCCATCGTCGGTATATCCTTGCCTTGCGCCCTGTGTCTGCCGGGATAGGCTCCGGCTTCACCGTGACCCTGTATAGGACAAAGCGGTTTCAGACAATGAGATGAGATGAACAACATAACGCTCATTAATTAGGTGGTGGATAACATCGTAACATATAGGAGGAAGCAGTGTCGGGTGGATTGGTGCCGGATGACCGACATGCCGACTCATATGCAGTCATTATGACTGCAAATATCTTTTAAAGCGTCGAGGGGCAGCGATCGACGCGGCTATCCCGAAAGAGTAGCTTTTCGAAGCAATCATCATGCATCGAAGCGTGAAACCTACATCATTATTTTGTTAAAACTGTCCAAACAGACACACATCGACCATTCTAATGTCCCATATAATTTATTAAAATTCTCATCTCATCTCATTTTCTGAAACCGCTTAATCCTATATCGGGTCACGGTGAGCCGGAGCCTATCCCGGAAGCACAGGGCGTAAGGCAGGAATACACCCGACGACGGGACGCCAGTCCATCGCCGGGCATTGCGGGACAATTTTAGTCTGCGAGCCAATCAACCTATCCAGGAGCATAGTTTTGGACCGTGGGAGGAAACCGGAGTACCCGGCGAAAACCCACGAGGACACGGGGAGAGCATGCAAACTCCACACAGAAAGGCACCCGAGCCGAGAGATTCGAACCCGGGACCTTCTTGCTGTGAGGCGTCAGCGCTAACCACTGGGCCACCGCGCCGCCCATTTATTAAAATTACTTTGGAAAATTATGTGCATTTTAATTTGATCGCCTTGGAATTAAAGTTTTGAAACATGTTTTATAATTCCATGAATGTATATATTAATTTATTATTATGATTTCTACCTAATGTCTGATAATAGTAAACAACATTTGCCATATTTATCCAAAAAATTCTTTGCACAAATAATGCAGCACGTATTGGTCAAAATAATATTTAAGACGCTTTATCTACAACAAATAAGGGCCGTTGCCAAATTTATAACACAGAAAAAGTATTTTTGTTACATAGCGGTATTATTGATGGCAGTGGAGAAAATGATTACAATGTGGAAGAGATTTTGTAGCTTATTAGTGGGGCTGTATATATGACAGAAAATATATTAAGATATAATTTTCAACACCATCTTGTAGTTTTTGCGGATATCCACACAGTGTAAAAAATCTTATGGGAAGTACGGATGAGGACGCAACAGCTCTGTTAAAATTCAATGAGCAGGTTCATCAGATTTTTGTTCATGTATTTTGTATTTATTTGACAGTCGGAAGAAGAGATATTCAAATATTGTGGTCAGGGATAGTTTCATCCACAAATATTGTGGAAAGAGGTAGCAGGGGAGATTTTATTGTAAGTTGTACAAGTTAGAAGATGATGAAATAACAAGATATATTATTCCACTCTGCTGAGAAATATATGTCTAGATATGTCTATACAGTATCCGTGCTAATGATATACAGCAATATAGCCATTAATATAAAATGTCTATTGATTGGTATATTTTTAGTCAGTGAAAAAATAATTCTTCTATGGTCAAGAGGCATTCATTGAGACTTAACACTACTGAAGCAATCATCATGCATAGAGCCGTGAAAACCTACATCATTACTAACACTACTGACACCAATTCTTGCTATCACTCAGAATTTTTCCCCTTGATACCACAATTGTTGTAAAGTCGATGCTAGCCTTCTAGTTCTACCCTTCCATTGTCTCATCATTTTCCCCTGTCACCGACCCTTGGGGGCCTGTCTCACTCTCCTTTTCTCCTCCATCCTGCACCTGTGCCCTTTATTACAGCCCCCCCCTCCCCGCCGTTTGTTGGTTGCAT
Source organism: Mordacia mordax (assembly GCA_036362905.1). Classification (NCBI taxonomy): domain Eukaryota; kingdom Metazoa; phylum Chordata; class Hyperoartia; order Petromyzontiformes; family Petromyzontidae; genus Mordacia; species Mordacia mordax. The sequence goes on along the minus strand of JAZEWT010000002.1, from coordinate 16,558,346 downwards.
CGATAATTCGTGATAGCCGTATCGAGCGTTCCTCCTAAGGAGATCCCAAAAGAGCAGCACTTGAGAGCAATTTTCACACATCCAGCCATGAATGCCTACATCAACACATTTTTTTACCATATAATTTTATCAAAGTCAAATATTCTTAACACCTTCCTTATATTTAATTTATAGCACCCCAAATTAAATTGTCTTGTTGTAGTCCAATCTCCGAATTATTCAATTGCATGGACATTACTTGCAAAATGAAATTATTAGCAGTTGATTAGAGATGGGTTTGCTTATATTATTTAATGCAGGAGCATGATATGAGAAGGTGGAAATAGTGGACAACTTTTTTTTAACAGGGAAATGTGAAAGAAAATGTTAAATAGAGCGCATTAGCAGACGGGTGTATGTACTAACTACAAATAGACGATATTGGAAGGTTGCAAATGCCAACTTTAATTTTCAAAGATGGGTTTTTGAAGCAGGCCTATTTGAAAATGTAAAGATTTTTTTGGTGTGGAATAAGCTGAGTTTAAATTAGAGGTTTGAGTCATGTGAATGAAAGCAACATCTAAATCACAAATGAGTGTGTGCATTATGGAGTGATTTTGGAGGTTTTAACCTTGATTTTTATGTTGGTGCAAGGATATTTAGTCATTAGGCGCTGCAATACATAGGCATTTCAAAGCAGGTTACCATCACATCTAATCTCAATCAATTCACTGCCCAAGCAGTTTACCTTTTTTGCCCAGGGAGATGCAACTGAAAACAGCAGCCTCTGTGCTGCACAAGTTTTGACAGACTACTGCCTTGCAAGTGGGCATCAACCTGTATTTTTGACCATTCCAGCTCATGGTATGCCTCCAATGTGGGCGGCGAGACGTCGTGAGAAGAGAGGATCGCTCAACACGGGTATCCCGAAAGAACACCTTTTGCGAGGGATACTGGAAATTGATGAGGCGCGCATATTGTCAGAGACACGGGGTCTCACCGTGCGGGAAGTCCACACGGGTCGTGCGCCATGTGGCTGCGAGCTCCCGACTGCTCGCTGCTCACCACTGTATCCGTACTCCTGCTCTCTCCACCGGTGGAAGTGACCACCGTCTGCGAACCTCGGCGCATCCACAGCTTGCAAGCTCACGGGATATTTTCTGCTTGAATAATGAACATATATCACCACTCTCCGTTGCTCCTCAGTCTCACGTCTCCTCACCCCTCACGGCTCACCCTCACCATTCCGCCATTCCTCTCTCACGGCTCCTCACCACTCCTCAACCTCACGGCTCCTCGCGCTCACCGTGCTGCTCTAATCCACGATGTCGCCGCACAGAGCGCGAATGACTGTAAGGAGAATACAAACTGGCGTACTCGCCTGTCTGTGCTCTCATTACAGTCTACGCATACCGCCTACAGTCTATGCAGTCCGTGTGTCCGTTACATTTGATGTTGTGTTGCCCGAACTGGCACAGTGGGGCTCACAGCGGTGCATCTGCCAGTCATCTCAGTACGACAGCCCATAGCATAGCTGTTGTTGACATGCCGCTCTCTCCGCAGCTCTGTGCAGCGCTTTGTGACCCTTGGGTCACATATAAATGCAATTATTATTATGGTAAATGTTTAACTATAGCTTGACACAAGCCATTCCATTGGATTTTTTTTTACATCTTCTGGTCAAAATATCCACAGGAGGGCAGTGGTGATAAGCCTCTGTGGTGCCACAGGCAACTGAACCCCAGCGCATGGTGGATCTGACCCGCACAGCTGTCGCGACCACGTGTTCGTCCCGGCTCAACACGCACCCCACACCACACTTGCGGTACTCACCACGCTCAGTTCACTGTGTGTCGCGAAAGCATCCCGCTCCCCTGGCAGCGCTTTTTTTATCTGCCTAGAGGAGTGCGCAGTTTCCTCAACGATTTTTGTGGCACAAGACATGCGAGGCCATGGTTGAGGTGGGCGAGAGAGGCCACATGGCCGCACTGGGTAGGGGGTTGGGGGGGGATTCCATCACGTAATGCACTCGACATCGCAACAGGGGTTGGCGGGATGTGCGGGGGAAAGCTTCATTTAGTTAGGCCTGTGCTGGTATATGGAATTGGTGCATGATCATATGGATGGAGGGCAAGACGCGATTAGCCACGGGGGAACACAACGAGGGTAGGGGCACGAATTTCGAAGGTGGGGTCGAGCTGGCAGAGAATGTCCCGACATTCTCGGGGGTTGAGAGATAAAGGTGACCAGGATGGAATTAGCACCTGAATGAGTACTTAAGGGGAACACTCGGGACAAAGAGACCTCTTGCTTGCTTGGAGGAGGAGAGAGGAGCTGTTAGTCGTGCGGAGGAGCCCAGGAGAGGCTGGGCTCTTGGTGCACTGGGGAGGACAAGAGAAGCCAGGGAGAGGCCAGGTTCTTGGTGCTCTGCGGAGGACGAAGGGAAGTAAGGCCAGGGTTGAGTGCGGTACAAGACGGTAATAGCGAGGCACAAAGAGAGGACGGTGCGCTTTGCGGTGAAATATACCCGCCCGGGCAGAAAGTGATAACAGAGGGTCAAATTCCAGGAAGGAGGCGTGGTGTCTGGTATCGCGCTTGTGCGGCGCGTTAGCGCGACTGAGCGCTGTGTGCGATTTAACGAGTGGGCGGATGCAGGACCGGGCAGAGAACTGCACGCGTGGAAGCTGCAGTGTCTGTGCAATTGAGTTCTCACGGGAGTGCTTCAGTCGTGCTGCGATAAGCGCTGATCATACGTGAGGGCGTGAGCATTCCTGTTGCTTAACGGGATACCGTGCTTGTCGTCGGGAAGCAGCCGAGTGCTGTAACTTGCCTTGGGGTGGGGGAAGCGCTGAGTGTGCATGGGTGGCCCTGTTATTTGCAAACAGGTAGAAGGCGGGTAAGTGTTGGAAGCGTGCTTGGGAGAACGTGCTGAGTGTGCATTCGACTTGAGCAGGCCCGTGATCATCAGGATTCTGTGATTACTTTTGGGAGGTGAGCGCATATTGAGATAATTCTCGAGAGGAATGGATCCCGTCCTCACATATGCCACACATGCTAAACAGGTACAGGTATCTGGACGAGCGGAGCACGGAGTGCAGTGAGATGGTGAGGCATCTCTGCGCCACACCTCATCCATTTCACACTGCGATATTTGTGCAGATTATTCAGAATTAGCTCTCGCCTTGAGAAATGTGGTATCCACTATAATTATCACCTCATTGTAATTTTCACGAGTGAGCTAATTAACAATCATTTAATTAACCTCTCTCCCCCCCTCCCCCCACCATCAAGAGGCATTTCAGGGATATTTAAATGATTTCAGTATACGTAAAGTTAGGCAATAGAATTTACATGAATTGGTTGAGAAAAAAATGTTTAAATGTATTTTTGACCATTCACTATTTTCTATCACCCATAATTCATTCATCACATTGAACTACTGCTGTACTCAAATGCTTTTTAAATACAAAAGGATATTTCTTAAAATATTAGAACTACCTTTGACACAATTTTCATGAACAAATATTCAATTGCTTAATTTTATGAAGGAGGAGCAGGCTGGGAAATCCAAACTCTGTGATAAAGCACAACCCTCAGCCCAACTGCTAAAAGTAACGCTCTTTCATAAAAAAGCACCCTCTTAAATTGTGGTTTAAAAGAATATATTTTATGCTCAAATACATTGAACGATGCATTTTATACTATATGGCATGACTGATTGCGACTGCATAAGTCAGGTGGATGACAACACTTCCTAGTTATATGCCCCTGATTTATATTTACTGAAATTTATCCGTGACTGTGACATTGCAATTCAGCGTGATCAGTGGCTACAAGTGAGTTTGTCTGAAAATGTGATGCTATTTTTTTTCTAGATTAAGTTTAGTTGTTCACCGTATTTCTGATTGGCAATATTTTAACTGCTGTATTTTCTTTGTGCACCCTCAATACTATAAATAATAAAGCATGTGCAATAGCAATTTAGTGAACTAAGCAGCCTGCCAAGTCTCACTAATATAATACTGTAAACGCATATTAGAGAGGCTATTCATACATCGAACCAAAAATGATGGAATCAGCTTTTTTAGTTCTGTTTCATGGGCATTCTGCGATCGTAGAGATGTTATAAAGTTCAAAAAGAAAATTCCTGGAATAGAGCTGACAAACTTGTAGGGTTGTCAGCAAGTACCTATAAAGGTCCGCATGGCTTATGAGGGAGTGGGTGGCCAGTACTACGCCGGGCTACTTTTGTCTCCCTAGTGGCGATGTGTAGATATCGTACTATGCATTTATTTGAGGCTGAATCGACCCAGCGGGGGACTAGGACCAGTTTATAAAATCGTCGCTGGTGTTGGCCGTGAACGAGATTCGAAATTGGGTCGAGGGGTTTAAAGAGCAGAGTGTTAACCATTGTAGGACCTCTCCTCCTGTACAGTACAGGTTGTAGTGACACAAGCATCGTTACGTAGGTCGTGGTACAAAACAGCAATTGTTGGTACATGCAATGATTTAATAATAGGGCGGTGCGGTGGCCCAGTGGTTAGCGCTGTCGNGATGAGATGAGTTTATATATATAATGCGGACATTCTTCGCTCAATTTTGAAAAGAACGTAATTGTTAGTTTACAATGTTGAAGAGGCACGAGGAATTCGGGGAGAGCTAGGGAGAGGCAGCCATACCATTAATAATAATAACAATTGCATTTATTGAGCGCTTTTCACCCGAGGCTCACAAAGTGCTGCGCAGGGCTGCGGAGAGAACAGCACTCCAACAACAACAGAGAACGGAAAATAAGCAACATTTTTTTTTGCCAGCGCCATCGTGTCAGATGCTGCCTCCTACATATTGTGATGTTATTGGCCAATTAACGTATTTTAGTTATGGGAGGAAACCCGAGAACCCGGAGGTAGCTTATGCAGAACCGCAGGCAGAGAACACGCGACCTCTAGATTGAAAGGCGCCTGAGGCAGGAATCAAGCCGCCTCGGGCAGGAGATTCTTTCTGTTAGACGCGGTTGTTACTGCTCCACCACCGCGTGCAACCCAATAACACAGCTCCAAGAACGCATGACCTCAGATGGGATTCACAGGCGTGCTGATTTACAGCGCTAAAAATGGAATGCATTTCATGGAACGTTTATTGAAAACCATAAATACCATAGTTAATTCAAAGCGGTATATATTTAATAATATAGTATGCCGTACACAATTGTTAATTCAAAGCAAATGCTATTAACAATAATATCGCTAAATCGTTATCTGTAAAGTCAAACATGTGCAGTTAGTACAAGAGTGTTAGGGGGAAAAAAATATTGCTATTTATTTCAACATTCATTCCTATCCGTCAAAAATTTTTTGCAAGTTTGTCGATCGTGCAAATAATGAAATATGAAGGTGATGTTTCGTGTTTAGCGCTATCTCAATGTTATTTGTCTACATCAGTGGTCTTCGTTTTCAGGTCTCAGAGTTTTTCTCCAGCTATTCATGTCGCTCAATACATATCTGTGGTAAATGCACGCCATCAGTGAGACATAATCTGGCGCTTAAGTATCACAGATTATCATTTTAAGTGGAAGTTTCCTGTTCAGGTGTACATTTATCTGTTATGCGAATAGTATTAATGCGTCTGCATTGTAAATAACATCCTCTTTATAGAGGTGTTTGACTCACTCCTGTTGAAAGCATTTATCAAATCAATACCCGCTTAATCCTCTACAAGGTCGCAGGGGGCCAGAGCCTATCCCGGCCAACAAAGGGCGCAAGGCAGGGGAATACCTAGGATGTGATGCCAGTACATCACAGCGCACACATTTGGGGGCAATTTTCTCAGCAGGCCAATTAACCTAGGCAGGAGCGTGTTTTTGGGCGGTGGGAGGAAACCGGAGTACCCAACGAAAACCCACGCGGGCACAGGGAGAACACGCAAACTACACGGAGAAAGGCACCCGAGCCGGGAATCGAACCCGGGTGTTCATGCTGTGAGGTGACAGCGCTACCCACTGCGCCACCGTGCCGCCTCTGTTGAAAGCATGAGTTGTGAAAATATAAACTGCTTCGAAATGCAAAGATTTATTTTTTTAAATGTATTCTCAGAATAATAAGATTGTCTCTAAATTAAGACTTGCCTCACCGAGAAAAGCTCTCAAGAGCTTCTCTTTCAGGAGAGCCATGTAGGAGCATTCCTCCTCTCACTTTTGCTATCCCAAAAGAGCAGATCTTGAGGGCAATTCTCGTACATTGAACTGTGAAAGCCTACATCAGCACCCCAAACTTGTGGCCTGTGTCAATTTGTAATACATATCTGGTGACACGCATAACGTGCAGAAGACTATAAAAAAACACGCCAATTATTGATTTTAAATATAGAGGAAAAAGTGGAGAAATATAATAACTCTGTAACCGATGTCTTTGGTAAATCGCATCGTGGGGCAGGGGTATAATAATAATATAATACAAACAATTGCATTTCTGGAGCGCTCTTCACCCGAGGGTCAAAAAGCGCTGCACAGAACTGTGGCGAGAACGGCATGCCAACAACAACGACATATGAACGGCAAATCAACAACAATAACGTTTTTAAAAATCCTAATTGGGTAACATTTGCGCCTACCCGAGTCAGTTCGATTTACGCCATGGATTCATTTCTGTGTGGAGTCTGTGTGTTTCCCCCCTTGTTCTGCGTGTGTTTCCTATGTGCCTTCTCCATTTTCCCCCCACAAGTTAAAAAAAACCCATTTATTGTTTGGGCACTAACGCAACGCATAGGAAAGCAGTGTCCGACTGCTTGGCGCCGGCTAAGCGCCTGGCCGACTCACCCGCTCTCTGAGGTTTCCACACACTTCCAAATCCGTGTCCCGTCGGTAAACGGGCGTGGAATTTTCGCACGTAATAAATGGTGCCTTTCTGTGTGGAGTTTGCGAGTTCTCTCCCCGTGTCTGCGTGGGTTTTTCGCCGGGCACTCTGGTTTCCTCCTACAATCCAAAAAAACATGCTGCTGCATAGGTTAATTGGCTTGCAGACTAAATTGCCCGCAGTGCCCGGTGATTGACTGGCGTCCCATCGTGGGTATATTCCTGCCTTGCAACCTGTGTCTGCCGGGATAGGCTCCAGCCCACCGCGGCCCTGTACAAGACTAAGCGGTTTCTGGCAATGAGATGAGATAAATTGTATTATTATTATTTTTAATCTCATGGTCCTTTCTCGCAGGTGGTATTGCCACTTGGGAAAATGTACCACATACAGGGTGCTACCAGAAAAATCTTACACATTAATATTTATGTATGTTCATAAAGTGTCAGTTATTTCTGGCCACGCAATATAATCCTAAATGGCAACGCCATTGCACGGCTGCCCATTAGAAGTGCGGGGAGCTGTCTGTCATTCGCTTTTTGTCCTCTGAGGTGTGTATGGGCAAGTGGACATTCATTGAACAATCAAGCTGTGACAAGTTGACTGTGTTATGAATCTTGGAAACATTTACCAAATCTGTGATTTAGCTGCATTTGGGCAGTAATAATAACAGTTGCATTTAATGTATGATATTCCCCACATACCTCTGAACTACCCTTACATTCCGTAAATTGAGAAGCAATGAACTTAGTGCCCCATGGCTATGCACGCAGCTCATGGTGGCTTGTAGCAAAATACGTTTTTTGACATTTAACAGTTTTGTTAAACAGTTTTGTGTCCATCCCTGTGACGCCATCTGGACTGTTCACTTTTACAAATATCATATTGTGTAGTTCGTTGGAATCTACTGTTCACATGAAATTGTAACATGTAAAAAACAATGTATGGAATTGCTAGTAGTGTAAGATAGCTTTAATAAGAGTTATTTTAGCGCAGTTTTCAGTGATAACATTTTGATAGATGTTTATTACAGAAAAAATACCCAATGAGCTTGTAAGCTCTGGATGCGTGATTCTCGTGATAACAAACGTCCCAAATTATCATATTGACTCCGTCATGCTGTACTTAACTTGTAATAAAGACTGCAAGTGACAGTCGTTGTGCTTATGAATTGTAATCAATATATATGCCATCTCACCAGGCTGTTAACCGCTGTTGGAAAGGCCGCTGTTGGAAACGCCAAATATACCAGTTTTACGAGTCCATCGGAGTGTATTTGAAGCAGTTTTAATTGCTTATTTTTTGTTACTCTGGTTTCATTAATATTCATTTAATTCCTATTATCCTTTATCATTTTTGCATCTCAACTCTTGGGGCGTACTCGACTTAATGAGAGAGTGAAGCCTCCACCTCGCCTCGCAGCAGCAGTCGCCTTATCGGTACCGGCACCTCACTGACTTCACCACACTCACCTTCCTCACCTCACTCTCCCCTCACGACCCCCATATTATCACCCCCATCCACCCTCGTCGTCTCTCCCTCACCTCACCACCTCTCGACACTATCTTTCTTCACCTTCCTCTGTCCTCACCACCTACTCACCTCATTTACCACAAGACCGCATGTCACCTTCCTCACCTTGTAATTTACCTCATCATCCTCTCCTCACCTTCCTCATATCTTTACTCACTTCACCATCTTCCTCACCTTTTCACCTCCCCGCACTCTCCCCTCATTACCTTATCTTTCTAACTCCTTCCTAATCACCTCTAACCACCATCCGTCACTCACTTCTCACCATCTTCCTCACGTCTTACCACTCTCAGCATTTCTTACCACATTTACTTAACTATCACTACTCTGATGATGATTCCTTTGAAAAGCCGCTCTCTCTCCTGACTAATCCTCTCCTCACCACCATTTGCCATCCAACCACTCACCACCTTCGTGCTACACTGCCTAATTAGTTATCATTCCATTACCTCACTACCTGTCTACTCACCAATTATCTAATCGCCACATCAACACCTATTCACTTTTCATTCACAATCTCATTACTTACTACATCACTACCTCACTACAATAATCTAATATCATCTACGTCACCACCGTTACTGTTCTCGTCACTCATAGTGTTGTGCTTATTGCCACTCCAGTAAACTCATTGCTCTCGTTGGCGTCTGCAACTCCTGCCCATGTATCGCCTCATCTTTAGGGTCTCTTTCGATCATGATCGCACACGAGCAGTTCTCCTGAGCTTCTTACCCGAATCATTTCACTCTATCTCCAACCTTCTTGCCATATGCCGTCAGCTGGCCTTAGTCTGCCGCTCTCGTTATATCCGTCAGAGGGCTGGTTACAAAAGGCTTATTAACCCACCCCTGACCGATGTCCCGAACCCCATCTCCGTATAACGCCCTACATATTGTCTGCTAAAGAAGCAACAAATTAGGCCATTGGTAGCTCAACGTTGTTTGTGGACAATGCAACTGGTTACTGCACTCTCGCACGTATATTGTCTGTAAATGAAATTCACTTTGCCCTGCGCAATTTGCGCTTTCTGAACACAAAAAGCCCCACTCGTTCCTGGACCCGTTTTGCCTCACAGACACTTGGCACATCAAGATGATTTTCTCACATTTAACCAGGCTCAACTGCGACACGTCTCACTGCTTCAGAAGGCTCATTCCCACAGCCGATGTGGTGACCTCAACGATCTCCATCATTTTACTGCCGATATTCATCCAATTCCATGGCCGACCTTCCATGCATTCGAACATATGTCTCTGTATACTGGCAAAAAAGTACCCATAGCGTTAACAGCTCCACCTAAGATATGTCTCTGAATTGGAGGTCGTCCAAACCTGTAAAGCTGGTGCTACCCTACCGCCCACCTGGAGCCTTCTCTGCTTTTGTCAATGAACTATCTTGAGATGCTTTCTAAGCTGTGCTTCCATTCTGAGAGGATTTTTATGCTTCTTGGCGATTCACACTATCATGTTGACTCTCTAAAGAGCTCCCTTGCAAGGGACCTCTTAGCTCCTTTAAACTCATTTGGCTTCATTCAACATATGATGTCTGCCACTCACAGTTGTGGCCATACTCTGGATCTGGTTTGCTCAAGGGACATACCTGTAACCAACCTGTCTCACTTATCCTGGTCTGTCTGATCAGGCTTGATATTCAGGTACCGCCACTCATTTTCATCACTCAGCACCAAATGCAATTTCAAAATCTTAAATCTATAACTCCCGACTTATTCTCCACTGCTATCAACAGTTTGTCACTCTCTGCCTCAGCTCACACTGCCCCTGATGCTGACAGTTGAAACCTACAACAACTCATTATCACGCATACTGGGTGATTTGGCGCCAATCAAATAACGTTGCATCTCAGGTGGAAAATTATCCCCCTGGTATAATGTGGAACTCTGGGACCTTCAGGTGAAGGCACGCATGGCTGAACGGACTTGGAGAAAGTCTGGCCTCACCATCCACACTTGAATCTATAAGGACCAGCTCAATAGCTACTGGAAGATACTTGATTGGGCCCTTACCATATTCTCATTATCTGAAACCGCTTAATCCTATATCGGGTCACGGTGAGCCGGAGCCTATCCCGGAAACACAGGGCGTAAGGCAGG
>JAZEWT010000002.1:16522814-16546417 GCA_036362905.1 Mordacia mordax | reverse complement strand
TTGACGAGCGCAGCACCGTGCGGCACAGACTTTCAACCCCAGAGCAGCCAACAAGTCGGTGCCGAGCATATGCTCGTGGCACAGATGGCTTGCCACGTAGAGGGTGTGTCGACACTCGCTTGCCCCCACCCGCACCCCCAGCGTTATCTGCTCCCGCAGCTGTAGCCCCAACCTGTCCACCAGGCAGGTTCGCTGGCCCCTGACCCACCCCTCCACCGTCGCGGAGGCCCCCCCGGTCCCAGCAAGTAGCGTTCCCAAACACGGCCCATGCCCCGAGCCCCCCCCCCCGACTCGCCCGCACTCCCCTCGCCGCCCGACGGTTCGACTCCCGTTTACCAGGGTGTGTTGGGGTTTATCGGCGACTGCGCAGACCCCATGTTCGAGCAATACCGCCGAATGTGACCCCGTTGTCGGCACCCGTGAGAGGTTACCGGTGGCAGGTCGCCGTCCCATCATTTCGCCGGGCCCGGCCCAGCCCCCACCACCCCCTCTAGTGGCCGAGCCATCAGCAGCTGTAGGCGGCGGTCGATCTCTCGACCGATGTCCCGTGGCATTGGCATCGGTACGCGCTGCTCCGCGCTCCGCTGCATCTGCATGGACAGCCCTTGCAGGCGTCGATCCATCTCCTGTTCATTTCCCTGCAACGCGTGCAGCCCCTTCAGGACGGTGTCCAGCCATGGGTCCTCTGGTGGAGCGATGGCAACCAGGCCTGGGTTGGCCTGCAAGGCCGCAAGCTGCCCCCCCATTCGCCCCGCTTGCTGTTCATGCTCGCCACCTTCCCGCTGCCAGTCTATGTCGCATGCCGTCACTCGTCCACCATGGCCCCATGGTCTCCACGCACGCTGACATGCCACAGCTCGCTCTACCACCTCTTGGAGACTCAACTCCGGCCTCATGACATCCTCGAACCACCAGTCTGTTCCCTTTAAATAGGCCAGGATGGTGGTCCGGGTCATCTCGTCGGCCATGACTTCATCATAGGTGGGGTGGGCCCGTCGCATGGCAATCGCGTCGGTAAAGTCCTCCATTGACTCCCCGCATCACCGGTGCCGCCTCTCCAAGGCCTCCCGCAACTCCACCACCAACATCCGTCCAAAGCGGTGGCGCAGCGCCTCTCGCAGCTGGGCCCAGCTCCTCCATACTTCCAACGAGAGCCTGTCTGCAATGTGTCCCACGTTCCCCCATAGCTGGCCAATGACTGTGTCCACCCTCTGGTAATCCGGTCAACGCCCATAGTCCCCCTGACATTCTACATGCCTCTCAAAGTCCTCCCAATCCTCGTCGGCATCGCGCCGGTAGGTCATCGACAGGTGCACCCGCTCGCTCCCTGGCCATGGGGGTCCGTTTCCTGCTTCAGACACAGATCTGTGGCACACCGGTCGTGACTCCGGGCTAGGCGCTTCACGTTCCGGAGAGGAATGCGCTTGTGTTGCCAGCCACTCATACTCTCTCTTTAGCTGCGGCATGCTGGGACTCGGGCCCCTGGGTCGAGGCTCCGGCCACGGCGCTGGGTAAGGCGCGGCCGGGGTAGACAATAGGGTGTCGGTGGATACCGAGTCAACCTCCTCATCCCCTCCCTCCTGGTGTGCCATCAGCCTCCCACCCAGCTCCAGCACCACCCCTTGGATTCACGACTCGCTCATAGCAAATCTTAGGAAAGAGTTTTCACTGTAAAATCCTTTATCCCCCCGCCGCGTAGCACCATCGTTGTAACACCAGAGCCACGCACAAATCCCGCGCGTCCTTTCCGTTCCTCCGTCCAGCCAAAAGTCTCTCTCCCTTCCTCCCCGCTCCGCATTTTAACTCTCTCTCCCCCTCCACGTGGTGGCCCGGGTGTCAATTTTTAATTGACACCGCATAACAAGATGGAAAGGTTAATAAGTCACGCTTACCCCTCCCCCCTTATTCCTTAACTCTGCACAAGCACACAGCAGTCAGAAGCATTGATAATGCTAGCCATATGAAACAATTGAGTCTTGAGATGAGATTTGAGGATGCCCAAGGACTGAGCTGATGGAATCTTCAATGGAATGCAGTTCCAGAGTCTGAAAGAAGCGCGCGACAAGGCTCTGTCACCCGTTGAATGGAGGTGGGATTTGGGCACATGCAGCAAGCCCGTATTGGAGGATCGAAGTTGTCGTATTGAGGAGGGTGCCTGAAGTAGGTCACGGATGTATATCGGAACAGCGCCAATGAGAAGCCTTGTATGTGACAGAAGCAGAAGGCAAAAAACCCAAGGCTATTTCAGCAGCTGTGGTCTGAACAAGCAATTTCAGCTGTTTTGTCCTCACCAAGCTTTGCGTTGCATGGCTGTACTACGTGACAACCACTTATATTCCCTACGCGCAAGCGCAGAGTCAGGACGAGCCTTCTGTGTTGTTTGTTTAATAAGCAACAGATATGCCGTAAAACTGCAATAACCCTACGAAACGCCTAATGCAGCATGTTATACAAGTCTCGCTCAGCAACACTGTATACGTGTGTGGTGCCAAGCCCCGCGCCATGCCAGGCTAGGTACGTCTCGACGCTCGTGGTGTGGAGGCGGACCGTTCGCCAGGTTACGACGGTTTGATGGGGTTGGGTGCGGGACGATGGAATTGACTGAGGAGATATGGGGCGACCGAAGCCAAAGGGCGAAATAATGGGATAACAGGGTGACGTGGGTCAAGAGATTGGAGACGGTCTGGGGGGGTTTATAAGGGGGGAGCGATCGGGGTGTGGTTGTCGGTGTTCAAGGAGTCATTGCGGAGAGGTTATTGTGTTGCGTTGTTGACAGGTAGTGTTGTGTAGGAGTGTTAATAAAGGTGGAATAGCAACTGGGTCGCAGACTCTGAAGGTAAAACCACCCGTGTTATATTAACATGTGCGTAAACTCATACTAAAGACTTCAGAACGTACCTGTTGCATATATGGATATCCCTGCATACATTTACACATCTACTGAACACAGTGTTGCATTTTCTCCATGCTTAAGAACAGAATAACAAAGTCAACACATCTGTAAAACTCGGTGCGATCTCGCGAGTTGCCACGTGGCTGGGAACACATTCAAAGTGAACATCTGTATCTGATTTAACTCCATAAATCACAATGCTGTTTACTGAACACACACCTAATGTAAGTGTAGCACGAAGTAGGAAATACCTTACAGAAGATGCCCTCGTACCCCTGTGGTTTAACAACTTTATTCTAAAAGAAGCACGAGCTTGCTGTCTCTCCCCAACTTTAGCACGTGTTACCTATAGTTAATGATATCCTTGTTACTGCTGATTGAAGCTTGTGAAATATTCTTGTGAGTGGCACGGTGGCCCAGTGGGTAGCGCTGTCGCCTCACAGCAAGAAATACCCGGGTTCTAATCTCGGCTCGGGTGTCTTCTGTGTGAAGTTTGCATGTTCTCTCCCCGTGTCCGCGTGGGTTTTCGCCGGGCACTCCAGTTTCCTCCCGCAGTCCAAAAAACATGCTGCTGCATAGGTTAATTGGCTTGCAGACTAAATTGCCCGCAGTACCCGGTTATGGACTGGCGCCACATCGTGGGTATATCCCTGCCTTGCGCCCTGTGTCTGCCGGGATAGGCTCCGACTCACCGCGACCCTGTACAGGACTAAGCGGTTTCTGGCAATGAGATGAGATGAGAATTATTCTTGTCCTCGATCTGAGCATAACCTTTGATACCGTTGACCACTCTACTTTACTTGACTAGAGAGCATGAGGGTTTATGGCTGTGCGCTGCAATGGCTGAGCTCTTACCTCTTACCAAAAGCTGTTCATCAGCCTTTAGGTGAAGTAACTCAGTGATCCAACATGTTTTTTCTGCTGTTCCTAAGAGTTCAGGCTTCATCCCATTTCTATTCAGCATCTACATAAAACCACTTGGCCATATCCTGCGCAGCCTCAATCTAAGCTACCACTGTTATGCCAATGACATCCAAATCTATATCCATGCAAAGTCGTCCATCAATGGGTCTGGTTTTTGCTTGTTGGTCTCACTGTCAACTGTGAAGGTCTGGTTCAGTTTAAATTTCTTGAAACTGAATGGTTGCAAGAAATTTTGCTTGTCAGAACTCTGCACCAATTGTTCAAGTCTAAGCATCCATTTGATGCTTAACGACCAGACCATCGAAGTTGCTATGGCATTACAATAGGTTTTACCGTATCTTAACACCTGCATAATCGCCAGATACGGTAAAACCTATTGTAAGTTCGAAGTCTACGAGTGATTCTTGATTCATCACTTGCCTTCAAGATGCACTAAAAAAAGTGACGAAGGTAGCCTATTTCCATCTCGGAAATATCGCCAGACTGTGCAATTTCCTGTCACCATGCAATGCTCAGAAGTTAATCCACATCCTTGTATTTTCATGAATCGATTATTGCAATACACTATTTCATGGCATCTAAACCTACCTTACCAATCGTCTCCAACACGTGCAAAATGAAACTTTTGGAGTTCTCTCCCACACTCTGATCCATGATCATATATCCTCAGTGCTGACGTCTCTCCACTGGCTACCGCTTAAATACAGGATTGAATTCAAGACCCTTCTTCTCCCCTAGAAGGCTCTCACTTGCACTGCTCCGACATATATCTGTGACAAACTTCAGGCACCCTCAACATGACAATTTCGATCCACGAATACAGGTTTGCTGCATGTGCCCAGATCACACCTCTGTATGATGAGTGACGGAGCTTTCTCCCGCACTACTCCTAGACTCCATTGGAAATTCGGTAAGCTGCGTCCTTTGGCATCTTTACATCCTGTCTCAAGAATTAATTATTCCATAAGGCCTTGAAGTTCTACAGCTAGGACTGTTGATGCTGCTGACTGCTGTGTTCTTGGATGATGGCACACTGTTAACCTGTACCTGCTGAAAAACACTTCCTTCCTTTATTTGTTTAACAATCATTTTACTTTTATTAAATGTCTTTCATTGATTTGTAGTGATTTTTACTTATTTGATCTATTATAAATGTTGTTAACATTCTGCTTGCTCCATAGCAGCACTTTGCAATCCTCGGGTGAAAGGCGCTTGAGAAATACAAATATTTTTATTATTTCCATGTCAGCATGTAGCCAACAGGGCAATAAACTTCAAAATCCTATTTCCGTTATGGTACTCGGAAAACAGTGTTGGCACCGACGGGCACACGCTTTCGAGACATGGGTATTGTTTTGGATTATTACATGAACTGTCCACACACTTATCTCTGAACAGCAGGAAGAAAGGAGCGCTGAACAGGAAAGGGTGGATGGGGATAATAAATTATCCGGATGGGGAGAATCGATAACTCGGATGAAGGGAATGAATGACCGGGATAGAGAGAATGAATTACTATACCAAGATGTTAGGATGAGTGGGTGATGAGAGTGAAGGAATCGAGAAGGAAGAAGTAACCATAAGTGAGTCGCGTGCGGCAGCATTTTTCATCACAGGGGGTGGGAATATGAGAGGGATTTAGAATGGGGGTGATAATTAAATCACGTGATTTACTGAGGTTTGAACTGGTTTACAGATATAGATTTTGCAACCTCATGCTTCAGCAAATTTACTCCATATCCTCGGGAGATAAAACAAATTACGGATCGCGTTTGCTTATAGTGTGCCGTTGTGCAAGAGCACACTTGTCATATGTTGCCCGCTGGACAACTGTTAAAATGAGCTACGTGGCTTAGCAGTTCCTTCCAGTTTAAATAAAGACTGGATGATTATCTCGGCAATAAAATGTTGCACACAGTGATCAAGCCCCACTCACGACATACATGGACTAACAAGTGTATATAGGTTTAAAAAAAAAACTCTCATTACATGTTAAAGAATAATCGTGTATGCTGATAAAATGCAATTAATTACAATTTTAGAGTTATAATATAGTTACTGAGATATTGTCCTTACGGAAATTTAAAAATAGTAAAATGTACATGCTTAATCATATTTTCTAATACAATTAAATTAGGAGAAGATATAATACACTTTCATATGAATATATTACACAAATATTATCACTGCCTTATAGAAAAAATATATATATATCGGGATTA
Organism: Mordacia mordax; assembly: GCA_036362905.1. NCBI lineage: Eukaryota > Metazoa > Chordata > Hyperoartia > Petromyzontiformes > Petromyzontidae > Mordacia > Mordacia mordax. The sequence continues at coordinate 16,540,378 of JAZEWT010000002.1, read as the reverse complement.
TTGTTGAGGTAATAGCTCCTCTATAGAGCAAATTATAAATGTACACATTAAGAAAATAGCATTGAGACAACTACTTTACTCTATTACAAGTTAGATATGTTCTTTTTATTTATCATAACATGGGTACTGATGTAGGCTTGGATGGCTCGATGCATGGCGATTGTTACCACATGCCTGGATATGCCTCCAACGTGGTGAGGTGAAACGTCACAAAGGAGAGAAGAGGAGGAACGCTCAACACGGTTATCCCGAAAGAGCAGCTTTTGGAAGCAATCATATCATAATATGTGTCCAAATAACAACAACATTAATGATCACGAGACGCTGGAGGAGCAGGAGGTGAACTGTCCCGCCATCCTGAGGCCCAATCCCTTGAGGCCCGACCTCCATCTTGTGACCCCCATGTAATTATCTAAAACTTTTTTCTCCAAAAAATCAATTCTGTGGAAAACAGCTTGTTCCGATCTCAGTATTTTTCTATGCATCATTGCACACATTGGTGGTGTGAGTGTGTTATTTACCGTGTTATTTTATACTTGGTTGCGTTAGTCAGTTTTTAAGTTTGTTCTATCACAGGAATTCCGCATCAGGAGCTTTAAGCTCACTGAACATCTTCTGTTGCGATTATAACATCTACCCTCTAGCTCTCTATCCACATATAAGTAAACACACAGTATTCCTGACAATCACTTTCCAAAGCTGTTATTGCGGGACAGCAGTGTTGAGCGCTTCACCTCTCTCCTTCGCGAGGTTTTACTTCCCACATTGGAGGCATCCAATGTCTCAGAACGCCTGAGAAAGCCTCCAAGGTAGGAGTCGCAAAGAAGAGATGAGGAGCGCTGGACAATGCTATCCCCAAAGAGTAGCTATCGAGTTATGAAAACATACATCAATACACACCCAGTATTCCTATCCCCATGGCATACGGTAATGAATTACATCATGTGCAATTGTCCATATATTAAAGATATTCATTATTCAAATCAGCTCATTCCCACTAATTACGCGAACACTTGACACTGATGAACATGCTCACACATGGGAATCTCTTAAAAGTGAAAGGAATATTTCTGAAATGGCAAATTTGATTGGACGGGGCTTCACTTTAATAAACTGTGAGTAATATCACTCATGAGTATTTGCTTGAGCACATTTAAACAATTTATTATAAGGCAAGAATTATGTGTTACGTCCCAAAACGAAAAACGGAGTCGTTTATTATTAGGATAAGCTAGGCCACAGACAGCCAAGAAGTAATGGGTGGGCACTGGATGTGTGAGCCTGCAAGAGGAGATTGGGAGGTTGGAGAGCGGTTGATAATGCGGTGAGGGAGGAGGGAGGGCACAACGTTATAAAGTGGTCGTCTGTGGATACATTCTTGAGGGTTATCCAATCCGATGCGTGATACCAGTGACATTTCACATTTCTACCAGTTGTGTATACATTCTAGTACTTCACGAAATACGTTTGAGACATAATAAACGCAACTTTGCACAAAATGAATCATAGCCTATTGTTGCTGTATTCGGCTCACAGCTTCCCACTGCTGCGCCAAAGTCTCCCGCATTTTCGTTGTTTTCTTCGTTACATTTCTCAATTTTTTTAAATGGTTCTGTCCATCAGTGACCTCCAAACATGTTTTGTCGTCTCTCGATGTCCATGCTCATGGTTTCTGTATCGCCCTTTTATTCCATCACATAGTTAGTGTATTGATGTCGATTTTCACGGCTCGATGTATAAGAAATATTCATTTTTACCTCTATAGAAGTACACATGAGTTTATGATAATACAGTACGGTGTTCATAATCACAATTTACAGCCTCTGTCAATCCCCTCTTCTGGAAGGAATGAAGGTCACCATATATGTCGGTCACGGTTGTTTGAGAATATTTATCATGCTTGGTCAACGAGGGTTGGTGAGAGAGGATATCTAGGGCCAAGGTATCACTTCACACTTGTGATAGCCGTAGCTCGTAATTAAACTCCTGATTACCAGGTTCATGGTGCAGTGGCCTCATCACTGCCGCATTAAAAAGCTGATAATAATTATCAGCATATTATAAATAAAATCTACAATTTAGGACTATTATATTCAATTATGCATTGTTTGAGTTCATCATCATCATTGTTTGAGCTGGTTGATTTTGCCACTCTGACGGTCGTCATATTTACGACTAATGAGTGTATTCTAAGCAGCTTTAGTAATTTTATTTTTGTTACTTTGGTTTTATTTCTTTTCATTTTGATGCTTGTTATTCTTAATTGTTCTTCACCGCTATATTTTGTGCCTAAACCCTTGGGACCTTCCGTATTGAGGGAGCGATTGAAGCCTCGGCCTTGCCTCCCACAGCAGCCCGGTCGCCTCCACCTCACAGAAGCTGCAACAGTTGCCGTCACCCAATCAGTACCCGCATCTCATCACGCAGCAAAGTTCCACTCTCACCTCCCTCATCCACTTAACCTTCAGCATCTAAATCAGTCATTTAACGTCGTGTATTAAGGCCTAGACTCAACACACGTGTAGCGGTTTGCAACGGTCGCTTTATTGCCTTAATCCACTCGAGTTGTGAAGCGTGTTTTACATATCATTCTGTGTGTGTCTGAAACTATTTGAATCACTAAACTCTGTAATGATGTAGGTTTTCATGGCTCGATGCATGATGAAAGAGCAGAAAATGAGGAAGATATGAAAAGCTGCGCTTTCCTGCCATATGTGGAAAGCACCACAACAACATTAGCAAGTACCTAGAAAAATATAAAATAAAAACAGTCTTCACAACCCACCAGAAGATACAAGACGTACTCAAATCGTCTAAAGACTGACTGCCGTTACAGACAGAAGGCATATATTGCATTCCTTGCAGCAACGGTGAGGAAGTATACATCGGGCAAACAGGAATAACAATAGCCACAAGAAAGAAAGAACACGAGGCAGCAGTACATTTGCTACATATGGATAAATCAGCAACGGCAGCACACAGTATAGACAAACAACACAGAATCGATTTTGACAAGATGGAAATACGAGCAGCCATCTGCCATAAAGGTCCAAGATTAATTCGTGAAGCAATCGAGATTCACAAGACAGAAAAGACTATGAACCGCAAACAAGAAATGAGGATAAAGCTCAGCCAAACCTGGAGGTCAGTCATTGCAGTCAGTAATGCATAGATATAAAGCTATGTGGTGTGGACATCAGAAGGGGATCACCGGGTGTTTTGGAGCTTCTTTCATGAGATGTAAACTAGGAGATTAGTCACAGGTGGAGCAGGAGGGGGTTAATGTGATTCCGGGGTGTGAGCAGGACAATGGAACCCTTTCAAATGGACCCCGACAGTCGTCCATTGATCCTGGAATGCCGCAACTATGTGGAGGTGACTCAACACATACATAGTACCTACATATAAATAAGAGTCACAAACATGACACAAGCACACTACGCCTGAGGATGCCTCTACCATGTGAGGCGAAACGTCGCGAGGTGGAGAGAGGAAGCGAATGACGCGGCTATCCCGAGAGAGCAGCTTTTCAAAGCAATCATCACTAATCTGTTTTTTGTCTTCTATAATTCTTAATGATCTAACACTGAAAACCCCATCTCTAACACTGTAACTCCCATTTCTAACACTGTGACTCCTATCTAACACTGAGACTCCCATCTCTCACAGTGAGACTCCCATCTCTAACACTGAGACTCCCATCTCTAACACTGAGACTCCCATCTCTAACACTGAAACTCCCATCTCTACATATTCAAACACACATTTCAACTTTGTCAATTCTGCCATTTGTACAGGACATATAGAGGATCGCAATACTGTTTCTCTCAGACCCCTGTGTTGGCATATACAAGGATTTAAACACAACCACAAGGGTTTAACAATACTAGGATAAAAATATCTACTAAAAAAAAGTACTAACAACCGAGACTCCCATCTCTAACACTGAGACTCTTATCTATTCCTCCCGCCGTTCAGGAATGCGCTGCCCTCTAGGTTGATTGGCCTGATGAATAAACTACACCAGGGGAGGTGCCCAATGGTGTGTTGGCATCGTATCCTGGGTGTGGCCCTTCCTTGCACCCCGTGTCTCCTGCGGTGGGCTCCGGCCCCTATTTGATATGATCACCTACACTCGCGCAGCTCTAACGAGCTTGATTCCTACATCAGTTCCCTGTACTCCTACCCTTCTGGCCATTTGCCGTGAGCTGATGATATTTCAACGCCCTCGTTACATCCATTGGGTGCTGGCAACAAAAAGCCCATTAATCTGCCTGCAGTTCATTTCCCTACACTCATTCCTGTATTAAGCCCTCTATATCGACAAGATGAAGCAACAAGTTAGACCTTTTGAAGCTCGACGTTGCGTGCAGAAAATACCATTGAGAAGTGGCACGCATATTGTCTGCAACCGAACCCACTTTGACCTGCTCAAATTTGCGCTGTGAACACCGAAAAAGATCCTTTCATTGCTGAGCTGATCTCTGACAAGAGTCTGAACTTGCTCTGCCTAACAGAGACTTGGCATCATCAAGATGATTTTCTCACATTGAATCAGACTCTACTGTGAGACTTTGCATTTCATCAGAAAGCTCATTCCCATGGCCATGGTGATGGCCTTGCAGTTCTCAGATAATATGTCTGCTGACATCCAACTGATTCCTTCACCAACCTTCAATTGATTTGAGCATGTCTCTTGATTGGAGGTCAGCTCAACCTGTGACATTGGTGCTGCTCTATCGCCCAACTGGAGCCTCCACTTCTTTTGTCAATTAACTGTCTGAACTGCTTCTCAGCTGTGCTCTAGTTCTAAATGCATCCTGGTTCTTGGCGATTTCAACATCCATGTTGACTCTCTGAAGAGCCCTGTTTGCAAGGGATCTCTTGGCTACTCTGACCTCACTTGGCTTCACTCAACATGTAACATCTGCCACTCACAGATGCGGCCATACTCTAGAATTGGTTTGCTCATGGGGCATATCGTAACCAACATGTCTGCCACTGATCCTGGTCTGTGTGATCACTCCGCTGTGTGGTTTGATCTTCTAGTACTGCCTGCCATTTCCATCACCAAGTGCCAAACCCAATTTCGAAACCTTAATGCCTTCACTCCAGACATATTCACCATAACAATTAACAGTTCATCACTTTATGCCTCGGCTCACTCTGCCTCTGATGCAACAGTAGAAACTTACAACAGCCTGCTATCAAGCATATGGGTCGATTTGGCCCCATGAAAAGCACGCTACGTCTCAGGTAGAAAACTATCTCCCTTGTACACTGCTGAACTCTGGGATCTCAAGGCAAATGTACACACAGCCGAAAGGACTTGGAGAAAATCTGGCCTCACTTTTCAAGCTGAAATCTCTAAGGAACAGCTCAACCACTACCGGAGGGCACTTGACTTAGCTCGTACTAACCCTTGTTTCCAGTATTCTGGTTGATATCTGCGACAAGCCCAAGATTCTTTTCTCGACCATTAATCGGCACCTTCGTCCAACCAGTCACTCACACTCACCTCTCTTCACGAATTAAGATCAGATGGATCAATTGATTCAGTTTTTCTCAGAAAAACCTGAAACCCATCGTATCTCTACCCAGCTTCAACCATCAATAAATGTTCCTCCACCTCCCTAGACCTCAAAACTCCTGGAATTTTTCCGAGTTAATGGAATCCAATGTATCTTCTTTAGTTACCAGATCTCGGCCCATAAATTGCTCCCTGGACCCATTCCCATTACAATAATCCTGGCAAACTTCAAATCCCTTGCCACATTCATCAATAATCTGTTTAATAACTCACTTCGCTCTGGCATTGTTCCCCCACTATTCAAATGTGCTGCAGTTACCCCTCCGCTTAACAAACCTGGCCTCGATTTCAACATCCCTGATAATTATCGCACCATCTCAAATCTACCACTCCTCTCTAAGGTACTTGAACGTGCAGTAGCCATGCAACTTCAGAAACGCATTCTCAACTATGACCTCCTCAATCCCTTCCAATCTGGGTTCAGACACGGCCAAATCACTAAAACTGCTCTAATAAAAGTAGTTGATGACCAACTCATCACTGCTGATGAAGGCTTGGCAAGTATTCTTGTCCTCTTGCAGCTGAGTACTACCTTTCATACTGTTGATCACCTGATCTTACTTAAGTGACTGGAGGGTATAGGGATCTCTGGCATGCCCTGCATTGGCTGATCTCCTACCTCTCTGACGGGAAGCAGTCCGTCAACCTCGGAGGACAAAACTCAGAGATCCATCCTGTTTTATCTGGAGTTCAAAGGTATGTTTGATAGCACGTTGTTGTAAGTTTCTGCTATCACATTAGAGGCAGTATGAGTTGAGGTGGAGAGTGAAGTACTATTGATTGCTGTGGCGAATATGTCTTGAGTGAGGGTGCTAAGGTTTCATAATTGGATATGGTGCTTGGTTATGGAATTGGGAGGTGGTACTTCAAGATCAAACCACACAGCAGAATGATCAGACAAACCAGGATCAGTGATGGACACGTTGGTTATCAATATACCTCATGAGCAAACCAAGTCAAGAATATGGCTGCATCTGTGAGTGGCACATGTCACGTGTGGAGTGAAGCTAAGTGAGGCAAGAGTGGCCATCAGATCCCTTGCAAGAGGGCTGTTTAGAGAGTCAACATGGATGTTGAAATCGCCAAGAATCAGGTTCCTTTCAGAACTGGAGCACATCTTAGAAAGCAGCTCAGACAGTTCATTGACAAAAGAAGTGGAGGCTCCAGGTGGGCAGTAAAGCAGCACCAACTTCACAGTTTGAGCCGACCTCCAATCTAGAGACATATGCTCACGTGAATTGAAGGTCGGCGATGGAATCTGATGGATGTCGGTAGACACATGGTAGAGAACTGCTAGGCCGCAACCACGGCGATTTGAACGAGCCTTCTGATGGAATGTAAAGTCTCATGGTAGGGCCTGATTCAATGTGATAAAATCGTCTTGATGATGCCAGGTCTCTGTTAGGCAAAGTAGGTCCAGATTGTTGTCTAAGATTAGCTCAGCAATGAGTGGGGCTTTTCGATGTTCAGAAAGTGCACATTGAGCAGGGGTTTCGGTTGCAGGCAATGTGCGTGCTGGAAGAGGGACACTAACCAGCAGTATTTTAAGCAAACAACGTCGAGCTTCAAATGGTCTAACTTGTTGTTTCCTCGGTAGCTGATACATAGGGCTTTATATAGGGATGGGAGTAGGGAAATCAATTGTAGGCAGGTCAATGGGCTTTTTGTTGCTAGCGCCCCAATGGATGTAAGAAGACCATTAAAGTATCCTAAACTCACGGCAAATCGCCAGAAGGCTGGGGTTACAAGTAACTGATGATTGCTTCGAAAAGGCATCCTCAGGAGCCTGAGGATGCCTCTAACGTATGAGGCGAAACGTCGCGAGGAGGAGAGGGAGCCATCGACATGGCTGTCGTGAGAGAGCAGCTTTTCGAAGCAATCATCATGCATCGAGCCGTGAAAACCTACATCATTACAAGGAACTGATGAAAGATTCAAGCTCTTTAGAGCTGTGGAAGTGTAGGTTAATCATATCGAACAGGGGTCGGAGCCCATCTCTGGGGACAATGGACTCAAGGAAAAGCCACACCCAGAATGCGACACATCACTATACTATAGACTATATGGATTGATTATAAACACTATTGACACGATGTATAGACTGTATGGACTAGACCGTATGCATAGACTGAAGACTGTATTATATACTCAAAAGAGATAAGCTGGATGTGTAGACTGTAGAGTGTGTCCGCACGTGTGGTGTGATGTAATTAGAATCTTTACTTTAACAATACACTAAAGACTGTATTTAAAAACTGTATATACACTGAATTCTGCATGTAAGGACAGTACCGACCGTAATAAAAGACTGTATGTAATTAGAATATTGACTGAATAATGCATGTAATGCATCACAGAATTTATTTTTAAAAATGTATATATAATATTATGCGATTACATAAACAGACCTCGTGGACACGCAACCAGAATATTAACTTTAATAATACACTATAGACTGTATTTAAAGACTGTGTATAAAATAGGCTATTTGTACAAACTGAATTCTGTATGTAAGGAATTGTACCGACTGTAATTGAAGACTATATTTAATTAGAGTGTAGTGCACTGGTCGTGACTCTGGGCTAGGCGCTTCCCATTTCAGCGAGGTGTGCGCTTGTGTTGGCCGCCACCCATATTCTCTCTCTAATTGCGGCATGCTGGGACTCCAGCCCCTGGGTCGAAGCGACATGGGGGACGGACAGCACGGTCTGCGGGGGCTTTTATTGTAGAGGGGGGACCAACGATCGGCCGCGGGGATATAAGGAGCAGCGGGTTGGAGGGGCGAGGAGAGTCTCCTGGGAGAATTGGAAGGAGGAGGCAGCGTCATAATATAGGAGCTCGTTGTGTGCCGCTACTCCGGCTGTGCACTGCTGGTTTGAATAAAGCATCAAAAATCAAGAAGTCTCTGCTCATCCGTGCTCGCTGGCTGGTCTATCGCGGAGTGGGTGCTGATCCTCACCGTGGTGTTGCCGCTGTAAGCCGTCACAAGCCCGGAGTCAAGGCCGTGGAGTCACAAATAGAATATTAGGCGCTTGAAAGAAAGCAGAAACACGAGGCTGGCCTCACTCGTAAATACAGTTAAGAAGGCTCCAATGTTTTAAGCGCAATGATAATGATGAAATAGTAATTAAGAATTATAAAAATTAAAAGTCACATAAATTAAAACTGACTGTATAGAATTATCGTTGTATAACTTGTTGAGTACATGCAGCTGAGTGCAAAAGTGGCAAAAACAAACAAACAAACAATATGACAATGTAACAGCAGCTAAAGCATATAAAGCAGTGTATGTGGAGGGTTAGATGAGATAAAAAAGGAGAGGGTCAGCTTGGAAATGTGGTATGAGGTTATTGTGTGTACACACGGTACGAATACTGATAACGATGATCCTGGAAGCACTTGAGATATAGTTGAGACACGAGGGAGACTTCAAACCCACACAACAGGGAAGGCCGCAATATATTAAGCGCAAATATAATGATTAATAACCAATTTAAAATTACAAAGAATAAAAAGAATTGAAAAACAAGGTAATAATAATTGTTTTAGTCTTCTGCGAAACACTAAAAAAGTTGTCTTTATAACTAGTTATTTGTGGAGCGGCAGTGAGCCACGCGTTCCCGTTTGTTTTTTCTTCTCAACCACTTGGCCGAATCCTGCGCAGCCTCAATCTCAGCTGCCATTGCTATGCCGATGACATCCAAATATACATCCACGCAAAGCCATCAATCAATGCATCTTGTCTTTGCATGTTGTCCTTACTCAACTATGAAGGCCTGGCTCAATTCAAATTTTCTAAAACTAAATGGCGACTAAGCAGAAATTTAGCATGTGGGAACCCTGCACCAACTGTCCAAGGCTGAATCTGTCCAATGGATTCTTAATGACCAGACCATTGAAGTTATTAAAGCAGTCCGGAGTCTAGGTGTAACTCTTGATTCCTCACTCAGCTTCGAGACACACAGCAAACAAGGTGACGAAGGTAGCCTATTTCCATCTCTGAAATATCGCCAGACTGCGCAACATCCTGTCACCCGCTGATGCTGAGCAGCGAATACACATCTTCATCTCCTGACGAATTGATTACTGCAATGCACTGCTCCCTGGAACCCCTGCCTACCTGATCAATTGTTTCCAACGTGTGCAGAATGCAGCTCACTCGCACACCCATCCACGATCACATATCTCCAGTACTGATGTCTCTCCAGTGGTTACCGGTTAAATACAGGATTGAATTCGAGATCCTCCTTCTCACCTCCAAGGCTCTCACTTGCCCTGCTTCGACATACATCCGAGACCTACTTTAGGCACCCTCCTCAACACCACAACTTTGTTGAACTGTCCTGACGGTGTTGTTGACATGCCGTTCTCTTCACACGTCGGATTTGTAACACCCTTCCCCACCCAAAAATACGTTATTGTTGCTGATTTGCTCTTCTTATGTCGTTGTTGCTGACAATGCCGTTCTCTCCGCAGCTCTGTGTAGCACTTTGTGATCCTCGGGTGAAAAGCGCTCTAGAAATGCTATTATTTTTATTATCAACAATAGAGCATCAGATCGTTTCACTAAATCTAATCATGCACTATGTCCCAACGTGTTTTGTGCATATTTAGTTCTAAAGAATTACACTGGAGCTGCAAAAATATAGTTTATTTAATACAAAGCATATGAGCCATACACATGCATTGCATGTACTCGGAGTATGTTTTGAGCATCGGAATGCTGTGAGATCCTAAATTGTTTGCTGCTAACATGTTTTCCCAATTTCTAAATTTAGTTGCAGTCAATTGAGTTACACAAATTGATTTACAACACTATGGGAAACATGCGCGCGATTCCCTTGAGCGGTGCCTAGCAACGGTAACAAGCAATGCGTATGGCAGGGAAGAGTCAGGCCTCAAACATTGTCAATGCATAGCAACAACAACAAAAACCGAGTGAGATTGAAATCTTTTGATGCTGGATACCCACGATACAACACACGTCCACACTAAACCAAGCAAACAGCAAAATAATACTAATGACCATTATCTTCGATATTTCACTCATAATGTAATCATACTTGCGTTTATAAAGAGCCTTTCATCCGAGGTTCACAAAGAGCTGCACAGAGCTCTGGAGAGAACGGCACGTCAAAAACAATATCAGAATATATCAATTAAGTAATTGATGTAGTCAATTACTGCTTAATCCTGTACAGGGTCGCGGTGAGCCAGAGCCTATCCCGGCAGGCACAGGACGCAAGGCAGGTATATACCCACGATGGGACGCCAGTCCATCATTGGGCACTGAGGGAAATTTAGTCTGCAAGTCAATTAACCTATGCAGCAGCATGTTTTTTGGACTGTGGGAGGAAACCGGAGTGCCAGGCGAAAACCCGCACGGACATGGGGAGAGCATGCAAACTCCACACAGAAAGGCACCCGAGTCGAAATTCGAACCCGTGGCCTTCTTGGTGTGAGGCAACAGCACTACCCACTGGGCCACCGTGTCGCCCTCAATTAAGTAAAATTATGACTATAAATCAACGAAAGACATCAAATAACAAATAAAATAATTGTTTAAACAAATAAACAAAGGGGGTGGCACGGTGGCCCAGTCGGTAGCGCTGTCGCCTCACAGCAAGAAGGTCCCGGGTTCAAATCTCGGCTCGGGTGCCTTTGTGTGTGGAGTTTGCATGCTCTCCCCTTGTCTGCGTGAGTTTTCACCGGGCACTCTGGTTTCCTCCCACAGTGCAAAGAACATGCTGCTGCATAGGTTAATTGACTTGCAGATTAAATTGCCCTCAGTGCTCGGTGATGGACTGGCGCCCCATCGTGGGTATATCCCTGCCTTGCACCCTGTGTTTGCCGGGATAGACTCGGGCTCACCGCGACCCTGTACAGGATTAAGTGGTTCTGACAGATGACATGAAATAAAGGAAGGAAGAAATGTTCCTGAGCAGGCACAGGTCAACAGCGTGCCATCATCTAAGAACACAGCAGTGAGCAGCATCAACAGTCCTATCCAAAGGACTTCAAAGCCTGACAGAACGAGTCTTGAGATGTGATTTGAAGAAGTTCAGGAACTCAGCTGACAATTTCTAATGGGAGTATGTAGCTCATTGTCAACCCACTTATAGATGAAGGCTTATTCACTTGTTTTGTTGATAATGGGAGCTGCCTTACGGTACTTTACAGGGTTGGTCAGTGTGTGTGTGGGTTCATGAAGGAGCGGGGATCAGAACCAAGTTATAACTTGCCACTGATGCCATATTTTGCATGGTTTCTTTGTACAGGGCGATTATTTTGGCGTCGAATGCTCGGTGGCGATTCACCATCAGGACCATGGAATGTACACCACACCAATTTGGCATATAATACCCTAAAGTACTGATGTAGGTTTTCACGGCTCTGTGCATGGTGATTGCTTACTGAAGCTGTCCTTTTGGGATAGCCGAAAGCGAGCCCTCCTCCTCTTGCCTTCGCGACATTGCCCACGTTGCAGGCAAAATGCCTGTAGGTGCCGTCATTGTGGAGGCGAAGTGTCGCGAAGTAGAGAGGAGCGCTCAACGCGGATATCCTGAAAAAGTAGCTTTGGTAAGCAATCGTCATAAAATGTCCCGACTCATAAATGTAATGCTCATCTCGTGTCTATTCTTCACAATGGTGAGGTACATGCAATTGGGTGATTTGTGGAATAGCAAAAGTTGTTGATATACAAATATGAAAGCGTTGATTTTTAAAACATAGCATCGGCTTACAGAAACACTTTAAGTAATATATACTCAGCTGCAAATTTCACGTGAATATACACACGTCAGTAAGGCGCTACATTTACGTGCCAAAGTAGGAAACTAATGAAAAAACATAAATTTACAGTAATTGTGTGGCTAATACTCAAGCCTGCAGTAAGCGGAGCTCGGAGGTAAATCTAGAATAGTGTTGTCATAAAAAAAACATAGTAATTTCTTTTAAAATGCCTGCCTAGTTGTCAGAATATGAAACTAAATGAATATGTTCACAGTCTAATTGAAACACAGCCATTGTTTCATGCAGATTCAGGTGTGTTTGAAATAGATAAAACAAATTACATCATTACAGTAGGTCTTTGATTCATCTCCTGCTGCCTTCATTACATATTTTCTGAGTGTAAAAAAAAACTGTTGGAAAGCTATATTTTAAAACGTTTTTGTAAAACAAAAAAACACTGTTTGAATGCTATCAGGTTAACTTGAGTTTTTCTCATCAGCAGCACACTGTGAAAAATGTTTACTTAAAGAAGTCCAATTGGGCAGACAGCATAGAGTATCTAAGTGTTTAACGGTTAAACCGTTATTCCCACCTCAACCTTTAAATAGCTGTCCTTCAAATAATGTTGTAGGCGTTGATAAGGTTTATACACTAAAGTATATTACCATGTGTTTTGACTACGCGTATAACGTGTTGTATATACAATTTCCTAAGTAGTACCATGCAAAGCATTTTCCCGTACGATTCCTCCTTTGCTATTTTTTATATAACCCCCCATAGTAATAAAATGTCAATGCATCGCATTACATTCGTGCACCCTACAGCAATTATGCTAGAACATGGTTGATTATATAGATTTTATACCACCAAAGGGATAGCCAATGCATGAACCGCATCTCTAAATATATGTTTAGCATAGGATCTCGCAACGATGGGTGGGGAGTAACGACATGTAACTCCACAAAATGTAAATGGATTTACGTTGACATGCGAGATATCTCCACTCGCAAATAAATAAGGGGATAGTAGGAGTGGTGTCACATGGAAATGTGCACAAGACCTGTGCCTTGCAAGTACCAGCCGTCAGCTTTCCTCGCCTTTGCAGCTGACTAGCATTTGAAAGCCCTATAGGCAGCCTTTAGGCTACATTGCACGTGACTCGCATAGCAATGTTCCTGCAGCTACTCTGTTACAGAACCAACAAGGACATAGACAACCGGAGCGAAGCGATATGCGTTCGTATTATTCTCACTGTCGTGCGTGTCTCGCGACATTAGTGGATAACAATGGAGCTGTAGCGCAGTAGTAGTCGCGTAGCATTTTTGCAACGTCAATATGTGAGTTCGCTTCCTTGTCGCGGGCAACATGGGTTCTGCGTGATGACTGGGACCAGTCCTGGTCCTCCCCTTCCTCTCCAACTCGCACTGACCGGCGTAGTAAAGGTCAAACAAATCAAGCAATCCCCAAAGATGATGCACCATGGGGGTGGCATTCATCCAACAGCGAATTGATTGACAAGGCTATGCATATTAATATTATTCTGATTCTAATTACTCGACGTATTACTACATAGACGTGACAAATTGGCATGAATATTTTAATAGTGACTTTAAGGCATTGTGTATATATGATCTTTTCACAATGAGGACTACCAACAATATCTTGTGGACAACATCACAGAAAAGAAAGACTAATTGCTGAAACTTAATTAGCGAATGCATAGACTAGATGTTTATGTGTACAATATGTTCAAATACAAAAACTGCTTAAGTAATCAGCAATCATTTTGTCAAAAACGTATTAATAATATTATAAATTATACGCACAAAACATAGAACGCTGACACGTGTAAGTGGGGTGTAGCCTGTCTCATCTCTCTTTCCCATCGCCTACAGCCAGTGGTGAGAGACACCGGACTGACGCAACAGTTAACTGAAGTGTTGGGATGATCAACTGAATGTTATGCGTGTGAATGCACTTGAGGATATTCAGTTGGTAAAGTTCTGCGGTGTGTATTTTCTTATGAATCCTCCTTGTGCTTCACACACGCCACTGGTCAGCTGTAATAAATCTCTTCCACCACCAAAGACTTGAATCTACACTAACACGTATCTTCTCTTGTAATAATATTTATTAATCCTCTCGCCTTCACCTCCCTTCACTAATTAAAATCAGGCAGATCAATTGATTCAGTTTTTCTCAGAAAAAACTGAAGCCCATCGTATCTCGACCCAGCCTCAATTACCAACCAGGACCTCAATACATGTTCCGCCACATTCCTTTACCTAAAAACTCCTGGAATTTTCCCAATTAATGGAATCCCAGGTTTTTTTCTGATAATTATCGCCCCATCTAAAATATACCATTCATCTCTAATGTCATTGAACGTGCAGTAGCCGTGCAACTCCATAAACACGTTCTTAACAATGATCTCCTCGATCCCTTCCAATGAGTTCAGATTCAGACATAGTACTGAAATTGCTCTGGTAAAAGTAGTTGATGACCTACTCGTCGCTGCTGTAAAGTATTCTTGTCCTCCTGCAGCTGAGCACTGCCTTTCATAACGTTGACCACCCGATCTTACTTGAGTGACTGGAGGGTATCGGGGTCTCTGGCCATGCCTTGAATTGGCTGTGCTCCTACCTGTCCGAACGGAAGCGGTTTATCAGCCTCAGAGGATAAAACTCAGATATCCATCCTGTTTGTCTGGAGTTCCTTGAGGTGCAGTTTTCGACCCACTCCTCTTCAGCATCTACATACAACCTCTTGGCCATATCCTGTGCAGCCTCAATCTCAGCTACTATTGCTATGCCGATAACATCCAAATCTATATCCACGCGAAGTCATCCATCAATGGATCTGGTATTTGCATGTCATCTTCACTGTCAACCGTAAAGGCCTGGCTCAATTCAAATTTCATAAAACTAACTGGCGAAAAAACAGAAGTTTTGTTTGTCGGAACCCCGCACCAATTGTCCAAGGCTGAACCTATCCAATTGATGCTTGACGACCAGACCCTTGAAGTTGCTAAGGCAGTCCGGAGTCTCGGTGTGACTCTTGATTCCTCACTCACTTTCAAGACACACATCAACAAGGTGACGCAGGTAGCCTATTTTCATATCAGAAATATAGTCAGACTGCGCAACATCCTGTTACCCGTTGATTCTAAGAAGCAAATACATATCTTCATCTCCTCACGAATCGATTACTGCAATGCACTGTTCGAGCAGATTCTTCCCTCAAGCCATCAGGCTGATCAATGCCATGTTACGCCACAACTCTTCATCATAACAATCAGGACACATGCTCCACCACCTAAACACACTTATGTGTACCTGCACTGGCCACTTCACTTTACTATATGTAGTCGATATCATCTCCTCACGAATCCATTACTGCTCCCTGGCACCCCTGCCTACCTGATCAATCGTTTCCAACGAGTGCAGAATGTGGCTGCTAGAGTCCTCAGTCGCACACCCATCCACGTTCACAAATTACCAGTACTGATGTCTCTCCACTGGTTTACCTGTTATATACAGGATGGAATTCAAGATCCTCCTTCTCACCTACAAGGCTGTCACTGCCGCTGCTCCGACATACATGCGTGACCTACTTCGGGCACCCTCCTCAACACGACAACTTCGATCCTCCAATACGGGCTGCTGCATGTGCCCAGGTCGCACCTCCATTCGATGCGTGACAGAGCCTTCTCGTGCGCTGCTCCCAAGTTCTGGAATGGCCTTCCATTGGAGATTCGATCAGCTAAGTCCTTGGGCATCTTCAAATCTCGTCTTAAGACTCACTTCTTCTGTAAGGCTTTCAAATCCTTCGGCTAGGACTATTGATGTGGCTCAGTGTTGTCGTGCTGGGATGATGGCTCTCTTCCGACCTACGCCTGCTCGGAAACATTTAATCCTACCTCCAGCTCGGACTGTTGAAGCAGCACAGTGTTGTCGTGCTGGGATCATGGCTCTCCTCCGACCTGCACCTGCTCTGGAACATTTCATCCTTCCTTGTTTGTTGCGAAATTATTGTTATTTTAATTGCGTCTTTTTTGCCCTTCTATAATTTATTGCCACTATTTGACTTTCGGTTGGGCTGTCCTGATGTTGCTGACATGCCGTTCTCTCCACAGCTTAGATTTATAAAAAAAGAAAAAAAAGGATTTTGCTCAATTGCCGTTTTTATCTCGTTGTTGTCATGCTATTCTCTCCGCAGTTGTGCAGCGCCTTGTGACCCTCGAGTGAAAAGCGTTTTATAAGTGCAATTTTTATTGATTATTATTATTATTAATGAACACCTTCTACTCTCTACAGTCTTGAAAGACTGTATGTATATCTTTCTTTACTACATCAGATGCTGCCATGCTGTAAATGCTTGGTGTAAGAAACGTTTGAATTCACAGATCGTCCGGAGTGAAAACTCCTGGCACGAAAAGTGAAAATTTGGTACAAGTTTCTCCCATTCCTCTGCCGCTGTCCTCCCACCGGTATGACAAACGTCTTCACTCACAGACTTTATTTTATTTTTCTGGTTTTGTACTGAGGAATGTTTTCACGGCTCCAGGCAAGGTGATTACTTTGCAAAGCAGTTCTTTCGTGATAGCCGTGTCGAGTGTTCCTGCTCCTTCGCGATGTTTCGTCTCCCACGTTGGAGGCGAATCGTGGCGAACGAGAGATGACGAGTGCTCGATTCGGCTATCCAGAAAGAGCAGCTTTTAATTCTATCGTTCACATTAAATCCGATAAGTTTACTTTAGGCGGCACGGTAGCGCAGTGATCAGAGCTGCTTCCTCACAGCAATAAGGATCCGGGTTCGGTTCCCGGCTTGGGTGCCTTTCTGTGTGAAGTTTGCGAGTTCTCTCTCTCCCCATGTTCGCGTGGGTTTTCGGATGGTGGGAGGAAAACTCCGGTTTCCTCTCACCATCCAAAGACATGTTGCTATCTAGGCTAATTGGCTTGCTGAGGTAATTGCCCCCAACAAGTACCCTGCGATATACTGGCATCCCATCCGGAGCATAACCCCGCCTTGCGCCCTGTGTTTGCCGAGACAGGTTGTGCCCCCCTGACCCCCCCCCGTGACCCTTTACAGAATTAAGTGGGTACTGATACTGAACTTAAGTGAAGTTAACTTTTAAAATGTGGGCCCGCCTTCCAGTAGGCTCACCACCCGCAGGAAGGTCCGTGAGGGGCCGGTGCAATGTGGTTTGGGTAGCAGTCGTGGCGGGGAGCCTCGACGACCC
>JAZEWT010000002.1:16509612-16520559 GCA_036362905.1 Mordacia mordax | reverse complement strand
TGGCCTGGGAACGCCTCGGGGTCCCCCCGGAAGAGCTGGAGGAAGTGTCTGGGGTGAAGGAAGTCTGGGCATCGCTGCTTAGACTGCTGCCCTCGCGACCCGACCCAGGATAAGCGGTAGAAAATGGATGGATGGATGGATAGAACACTTAAACAAAATAAAATATGAGAAGGTGACGTGGCTAAGATCGAAGACTGCCTACAATATTATTCATAGTCACATTAATATATATTTTGTGGAATTTATGTTTCATAAATAAAGGCATTAACCTGTATGGAGGGTGTTGTATCCATCGCAGATATGCTGAAAATATAACAAAGATATGTAAAATGTGACTAAAGTATACGTCGAAATAGTTGCGCAAGATGACTCGGGAGATGCACAGGATTCAAATTAAACTTGCACAGGAAAAAGTATAAGACGAATTAAATGTTAAATAGAGAGAACCTGAGAATACAGCAGAGTATGTATTCCCAAGGCATTCAATTAAAAGTGATTCGGGACCAAAAGGAATGTCAGTCGGTTAAAGAAGAGCAGCGGCATGTGGTGCTTTTAAAAAGGTAAACTTTATAATGAGAAGTAGCAGCGCATAAACCAATGCGCCTCGAGAAGCCCGTTTTCAATCCGCGCACGTGAACACTAACAAAAGCAAACGTGGCAAAGGCTCAAAAGCACGCCGCAGAAGCGCAGAGAGATGCACGCTCGGCATTACACTGCGAGGCAACAAAAAAGGAAAACAGATTAAGAAAGAAATGAAAATCAAAGCAAGTTGATGGGGGAGTGAGCAGGTTGCACAATCCAAGAGATTACTGTTAGTTGTTTCGTATTATAGCAGAACATTTTTATCGCTTATTTTATGTCTTCCTCTAAATTATAGTCTTCATTTGACTTTCAATTGAACTGCTCTGATGTTGTTGTTGTTAACATGCCGTTCCCCCCACAGCTCAGAGTTGTAACAAAAAACTAACGAAAATTATGCTGTTTTTCATTTGCCGTTCATTTATCGTTGTTGTCGCTGACATGCCGTTTTCTCCACAGCTATGTGCAGCGCTTTGTGACCCCCGGGTGAAAAACGCTCTGGAAGTGCAATTATTATTATTAAATTATTATCAGGGCGGCACGGTGGCCCAGTGGTTAGCGCTGTCGCCTCACAGCAAGAAGGTCCCTGGTTCGAATCTCTCGGCTCGGGTGCCTTTCTGTGTGGAGTTTGCATGCTCTCCCCGTGTCCGCGTGGGTTTTCGCCGGGCACTCCGGTTTCCTCCCGCAGTCCAAAAAGCATGCTCCTGCATAGGTTAATTGGCTCGCAGATTAAATTGCCCCGCAGTGCCCGGCGATGGACTGGCGTCCCATCGTGGGTGTATCCCTGCCTTGCGCCCTGTGTCTGCTGGGATAGGCTCTGGCCCACCGCGACCCTGTATAGGATTAAGTGGTTCTGACAATGAGATGAGATGAAATAGTTACAATTGTTTGCATTGTTCAATGAAAAAAAGTGTAGTGCTATAGATGAAGCTGGTCATTGTGGGTCGCAACAAAATACGCCCTTCATTTCATTTTGATTTAAAAGTTGCATTCCCAATGTAGTGGCTTCTCTCCTGAATAATCATCATGGCTAATCATGTTTTATCCACCGTTAGATAAAGGTCTATTCGTGCCCCCAATATACAACTTTATCATCATGCTGCAATGCATCTCACCTTTTCAATGAGCCAATCTCATCGCTTTCTCTCCTCTTGCAGTGTAGTTCCATTCTTTCACAGCCACGCCATCTAAAGTATCAAGCACAAATAGAATCCTCTGTAGTGGCATGTCTTGCTTAAGTCCACTTACATTTCCTGAGTCAGGAATGAAGCCTTTAACGTGCCTATTTATTCTACACCATGTACTACCGTTTCTGTTCCTTATTATAATTCTACGCACGAGCCTCTCTAATGCTTTTCAATGCACGTTTAGCTCTCGTTTAATTTTCCATATCAATGGCATATTTCTTATCCGTGTTGTCCTAGAGGGACTCATATCCGCCACAATAGTATTTTATGATGTGCTTCAGAAAGGTCAGTGATTTTTAAAGATTATTACGAAAGAATCTTTTCAGCTATTAACAGGGTATTTAACTCGTATTTATTATTTTGTAAGTTCAAAGTATTGAAAACTTGCACCAACAATCACATGGAGATACTGCTGCATTTGCTTGAGCACGCAGTTACAGGGCTGAACTTTTGCCAACCATCACCGCTACCAACTGTATACGATTTTTTCTGCTTCTGGTGGATGGGTTTACATGTTCCAATAGATAGATGATAGATGTGTATTGTTACAGCAGAGAGTACTCTGTCACCTTGAAAGTGCTAAATGCGGGATTTCTGACACAATAAACTTCCTAAAAGACCAACGTTGCAAAGCATACAATTAAAAGTCTGATAAACCTACAGAAACAATCTCTGAAAAATGATATTCTAGCCGTAATCATTAAAGTAACCAGTAACACATAAGATTGCACAAAATAAGCAAACTCAATACACCAACATTTACAAATACGAAACCCCAAACAAATAATGAAATTAACAGTAGCACTCAAAATTGCACAGCACAACAAAATAATAATAGAAAAAGAAGTAACATGGTACAACAATGGCATAGTAACAAAAATACGTTATATAGCACAAAAGAGGAGGGATCATATATAACCCTCCACATAGCCGAGCTGAAATGTTATTGCTAATGAGCTGTCACCTTGAAGCTAGCACTCCTGCTTGGATCTCCCTTGGGGTGGTTCTAGACAAATAATGATTCCAAGACCCGCCCAATAAAGGAGGTTGGCAGCAGGAAGGGCATCTGGTTGTAACATTCTGCTTTAATCACCCAATCAACAACTGGCTAACCCAAGTCAACCTGTATACCAGCCATTTAAACCGGTAACAACGTGATTTTATCATTGTTTCTTCCCCAACTAATTTGATGAAAACTAGGGATTAAATGCTGTTCTAGGAAGATAAATCTGGCACAATTTTTTTGCCACGTATTTTTGCAGTCATAGGTACAGCGAGACACGCGAACACAGCACTTCAAACGTGTTCGACCATTTTGCTGCAAACATATAAAGTCACGCTGAGACTCAAGTAGTCATGTCGAGTGAAATCGTTCCTCAAACAGATGAAAGTGAAACAAATGTTGAGCAGTTAAATAAAAACATACCACTGCAACAACAGTGTCTGCATTCAGAGCCGTTTAAGGATAATAACTGATTACATGCTTCTTGAACTTTTATTGCTGATATATGGAAACTGTGAGGTTAATAGCAACCTTCCAAGCCTGGCACAATGTCCCTGTGGAAGTAATCGATGGAATTAAACTGCTGACATTTATTTTAAGGGCACTCTATTTAACAAAGGAAAGCAAAATGCTGTCTGTGCATATTTGTGTTACATATATTCGTGAAAATATATCAACACACATTTGTTTCGTATGTAAGGTCCTCATCATTATCAACCTTGATCATTCCGCCGATGGATGAAAGTCTCTCGCAATGCAACGACATGATCATCCACTCGGCTCCTGCACACAAACTGATATTTAAAATTATTATTGTTATTGCACTTCAAGAGCGCTTTTCACCTGAGGGTCAGAAAGCGCTGCACAGAGCTGTGGAGAGAACGGCATGTCAATAACAACCACAACATATAAGATCCAATGTTGATTAAACACACACAAAAGACAACCAGTTGAAAGTAACAACAGATAAAAGTCACGAAAACGTCCTTCTGTGTGATATTTGATTTCGTATTTTAACACACAGTGAAGTAATAAACAAAAGCTGTAATGGGCCAGCTGTCCCACCAGTAATAAAATAGGATGCTGTCACTCTACGTGCAATATGTTGCATTATTATTATTACATGACTACCGCAGTGCAGTGATCAAAGGAAGCCGCGCTGTCACAATTCGCCATTTTTGACGGTGACCTTTAAAGTCAAGACTATTTCCAGTGGGTGCCACATCAACCCTGCCGGTTGTCTTGCTGAGCAGAGCTAGCTTGAGCCTACCTTCGACAGTGATAGACCACTCCAAAATTCTCGGAGACAAAGTGGCATGGTTATAGCTCTGGATGGGGCTGGCTCTGTCCTGATAATGAAAATCGGTTTCTGACGGTGTAACAAATCGGCAGAAAAAATATATATAAGTGATTCATAGCAATTGCATGCTGATGCTAATAACTACAATACCAAAGTGAGTTGATTTGATCGCCCCATCTCCTCGGCGCACTTGCTTTCGTACGGAATACATGTCTTGAGTACCACTCCGTTTGTCTTCGTGAGCATCGGTCATCATCCATTGGAGCCGTGATGTGCCCTGCCCAAGTCCACATTCTTTCCTTTACAGGTTTAATGACGTTATTAACATGTGTATATTTTATAAGCCATGTCTATTTTTTTCTGCGTTTAGTTTGCGTGTTCTCCCCGTGTCCGAGTGGGATTTCGCTGGGTACTCCGGTTTCCTCTCACTGTCCAAGCACACACTTCTGCCCAGGTTAATTGGCCTCCTGAGTAAAATTGAACTTCTCGAGGTGGATCCCTTTACGTTCCAATGTGAATAATGATCTTCACTTAAGTTTTGCATTTTCCTGCTTCATTCTGATGCTGAAAAATCTCATGGTATGTCTCAACAAGTTTGACGGTTCCTTGAGGTGCCAGCACTGCTGAATGGGATTGCGTTTTCCTCTAGATTTAAATCACAAATGTTTACGAAACACACCCTTGCGCTGCCCAACACATCGGAGACAAACTTACAAGTTTTAGTCCACATAGTATAACCCACTATTTTGCATGACAATAAAATATTTCCAAGGTGTTATGCTGATATATAGAAACTTTGAAACACATAGACACGATTGTAAACAAACGTTTGCAGGTTGCAAAGCACTCGGGGTGGGGGCCATGCCAGATGGGAATGCTGTTTTATCATCCTTTTATAGCCACATGCCATTTTCTGGCATGTCTACAAACATTTACTGGTGTTAGAATAGCCAGCTAGGTGCCTCATGCATAACACAACAGCCCCTTATGTCACAACTCAAATGGTAACTGGGAAAGGGAACACATAGGAACATAACTTTATCAATGGACTGCATATAAATGTGTGGCGTCGGACATCAAAAAACAAAGTTTTTTTAAAAACAAAATGAATCAAACACATACTGTCAAGGTTTAACGATTCCAAAATTGACCGGTAATGCGAAACGTTATTAAAAGCGAATAGTTAACAGCTTAACGATAAGCCCCTCTGCTACCAGCGCACAATGGCGGCGAGGACTGCGTGGTGCGAACGCCCTCAGTCGTCGTGAGACCACCAACTCAAAATGTTTGAATTTGTGGCTGTTTTAATTTCCACTTAGACAACAACGCTTGCGGAGATGTTGAAAATGCAGCCATCCTACGAGGCAGCAGGTGACACCACTCGAGACGGGATTCGTAAACGTTAGGACTCATCATGGGCGGCACCGTGGCACACTGGGTAGCCCTGTCGCTGCCCGGGTTCGATCCCCGACTCGAGTACCTTTTCTGCGTGGCGTTTGCATGTTCTCACCACTTGCCCGCGCCGGTTTCGCCGGGTACTTCGGCTTCCTCCCACCATCCAAACACACGCCGCTGCCTAGGTTAATGGCCATACTGAGTAAGTGTGCCTGCAATGTACTGGCGTCACCTTATGGATATTTTCCCCATCCTCTTGCGCCCTTTGTCGGTCGGGATAGTCTCTGAACCCCCGCCCCCGCCCGCGACCAAGTATAGAATAAAGCGGGTATTGTTAATGAATGAATTAGACACATCGTTGCGGTGCAGTCATCAGTGTTTTCTGCTAATATCTACCGCTAGCATGTCCAGATAGGCACAGGGCTGCCACAGTGGCGAGTCCATTCGCACTGTGGCCGCAAATATGACACGATCTTACATCGCAGTTCATTTTCACCACCATTTCACCCATGGCTATATTTTGTATCTCTATATTCACGTTTTCATTTATTTTTCTTCCACTATGTGTTCGCATCATACAGACTGAAACGTTAAGAGTTCAAAAACGCTGATTGGGGTGTCACATTTATGTGTAATATCTGTGCTTTAATTTTAGGAGTATTGTTGGTTTATAGACAGCATCACATTGATGGCTTGTTCATTTTACATAACGCGTTAACAATGATATTATGGTGTAAGGCCGTGGTTTTCAAAGTACGGGTCGTGACTCAGTACTCGGTTGCCGAACATCAAACCCAGGGTCGCCTTGCTGGTTCAATTTTCAATGAAAGAGTGGCACGGTGGCCCAGTAGATAGCGCTGTCGCCTCACAGCAAGAAGTCCCGGGTTCACATCTCGGCTCGGGTGCCTTTCTGTGTGGAGTTTGCATGTTCCCCTCGCGTCCACGTGGGTTTTCGCCGGGCACTCCGGTTTCCTCCCACAGTCCAAAAAATATGCTGCTGCATAGGTTAATTTGCTTGCAGACTAAATTGCCCGCAGTGCCCGGTGATGGACTGGCGTCCCATCGTGGGTATATCCTTGCATTGCGCCCTGTGTCTGCGGGATAGGCTCCAGCTCACCGCGACCCTGTACAGGACTAAGCGGTTTCTGACAATGAGATGAGATAAGAGATCATTTACAATACTAAAAGCTCTGGTCAACAGACTTTGCTGGGTCGCGGGCATGAACATTTATTTCCAAATGGGTCGCAAAGAAAACTTTACCAACCACTGGGTGTAATGAATGCCCAAGCTGCGCAGTTGAAGTCTGTGGCTCTTGGAAGCAGGTGTTTATACGCAATAAATAAAGTGAGGATGGTATCTGGTTGCTGAGTAATGGAAGCAGAGACGGCGAATGAAGCTGGCTCTGGCCAACAAGAGAGAGACCTGAGCTTATTCCTATAATTCCTAAGAGAATCCCCTCAACAGCTTTCACGGCCACTCCTTACCTACGCGACACAGGTGCCAAACGCAGCTTCAACAAAATTCGCACAAAGCCCGTGTGGCTGAACACCGCTGTCTGGTCAAGCCCTAAAATAGCTTCCCGAAAGGAGTTACATATTAGAGACCGTACTAGCGCAACAGCAGCATGACGTGCGTGAGTCATGATTATCATCTTGAAACAGACAAATTGATGGATAGGCCCCAAACAGGTGGCCAGTTCATTATAGACACTTCTCTACCCTTGATGTTTTACCAAAATAGCGGAGAGGCAGCTGGTTCCTTTTTTGTGTTATTCATGTTCTTTATTAAAGAGGTAAACCATTGCAAAAAAAATTAGTGCCACATGGGTCCATGGCTACATCCTTCACTGGGGGAGGCGGGTGTCTTCAAATCTCATGTTACATCCTAAAGCTTATTATAAAATACATTTTCAATGAATTAGCTATGTGTGTACACTATGGTAATTGTTTTTGTATCTGACCATGTGTAATGATGTAGGTTTTCACGGCTCGATGCATGATGATTGCTTCGAAAAGCTGCTCTCTCGGGACAGCCGCGTCGATCGCTCCCTCTCCCTCCAGGCGCCTGAGGATGCCTCTAAACGTCGCGATGGAGGGAGAGGGAGCGATCGACGCGACTGTCCCGAGAGAGCAGCTTTTTGAAGCAATCATCAAATCTGGCTATGTTTTTAAACAAACATTTTCAGGGTTCATTATTGAGTCATTTGCATATAAGAAGAAAGCAAAGTACTCAAAGAAAATCAATTCATACGAACTCCTAACATCGATTTTTTTTTTTAGCAAAGAGCTGCAAGCTGCGCCATGAATAGGGATATTTATTGACGATATCGTATCATGCAGTGATGCAATTTCAAGCACGCAATGCATTTAATGGCATTCACATAGTCGACTGCATTAACATGGCTATGTTTTGTTAATGGATGTCTTCCGTTATTTAATGGATGTCTTCGATGCTAAACGAAAATGCTTTTAACAAGATTGTATGACCTGCTATTACATTGATCAGAAACACGCATCTAGAATCAAAGAGAACACCATTTGATTTCGATGCGCTTAACCGTGGACAGGTGCTTGCTTGGGATTGCACTTGACAGACAGAACGGGAAACAAATGCATTAGAAGACATATCTATGTTCGAGAAGTCTCATCTCATCTCATTGTCTGAAACCGCTTAGTCCTATACAGGGTCACGGTGAAGCCGGAGCCTATCCCGGCAGACACAGGGCGCAAGGCAAGGATATACCGATGATGGGGCGCCAGTCCATCGCCGGGCACTGCGGGAAAATTTAGCCTGCGAGCCAATCAACCTATGCAGCAGCATGCTTTTTGGACTGTGGGAGGAAAACGGAGTGCCCGGCGAAAACCCACGCGGACACGGGGAGAGCATGCAAACTCCACACAGAAAGGCACCCGAGCCGAGAGATTCGAACCCGGGACCTTCTTGCTGTGAGGCGACAGCGCTAACCACTGGGCCACCGCGCCGCCCTGTTCGAGAAGTCATAATGGCTGAGACTTGCTCTCAAAAGCTGTTCTTCCAGGATTGCAATGTCAAGCATTCCACCTCTTTTTTTTACAACGTATCGCCTCCCACATTTGGGATGTCAGCAGGTTCATGAATTATGCCTCCAAAGTGGGATGCAAAGCGTCGCGATGTAGGAGGAACGCTCGACACAACTATCCCGAAAAAGCAGCTGGTGATAGCAATTTATACATCGATCCCGTGAAAACCTATATCATCAGTACATCATATTGACTCTTCTGAAATGCAATTGTTAATGGGTACGTCATGTGTCTGGTACGGATGATGGTAAGCAGTAGGGACTAACGAAAGAGTGGCTGCCAAAGGGGGAAGACGTGCCGATGATTTGGTGATTGCTGCTCATTCTGAGGAGGAGTTATGGGCTCTGCTGTTGAACCTGGAGTATGCCACAAAGCGGTTGGGTCTTACCATCAGTCCCACCAAAACCAAGCACCTGGCTGGGTATTTAGTGCCAGCGAATGCGCCACCTCCTCAGCTCTCCATGAGTGATGGGGCAGTTGTGGAGACGAAATTTCTATACCTAGGCAGTGTTCTTATGGCCGGCTCTGGTTTGAAGAGCGGAGGTCTCGCTCCAAATCAGTTGGGCAGCATTATCGTTTCATCGGCTGCGAAGTGCTGGGTGGAAGCTGCCTGGCCTGTCGCTCCACACGAAGCTCGGGTCTTCTTAGCTACAGTCATGCCCTCTCTTCTCTATGCGTGCGAAACGTGGACCCCCCCTGGTGGAACATCTGCGCCGTATTAAAACTCTCCGGCTGGCCTGCCTACGATCCATCCTGGGGTTAACCAGATTCGATTGTGTGAGGAGCTCACAATTTCTCGAAAGATCTGGACAAAGTCCCATTGGTGAGCTCCTTCAGCAGGCGATGCTACGGTGGCTGGGTCATGTAGCCCGCATGCCCAGCCACCGCATGCCCAAGCAGTTGCTGTTTAGCCGGATAGAGGGGGCGAAACGGGCGCCACACGGGCTAGAGAAGAGATGGACTGATGTGGCAAAGGAGGACCTGGAGCTAAGTGGACTTGCTGAAGACTGGTACCAGCGGTGTTAAGATTAACCTCTGTGGAGGAGGATCGTGAAGGACACTACGGGGCAGTTGGAGGCAGTCGCCCTCCAACAACAACGGAGGGCGGAGGAGCGACGCTCACAAGGAGCGGAGCGTCGGGCGACTAAAACACAACATGTTGGCACAGTAGGGAGCAGTGGAGGTGCATCTCGGTAATCTCAGTCAGGCAGCCCATAACACCTGGGTCTGTTCTGTGATCTGTCAGCGAGCCTTCGACACCTCGAGTGGCTTTAAGGTGCACATGACCTGGCACAGGCGCCGTAGTGACGTCGCTACCACTTAGTGGCGAATGGGAGTTGTTGTTGTGCTTTTTATGGTGACGGTTGTTGCGATGTTGCTGTTGGAGGTTGTGCTATTTGTGGTTGTTGGCTGCCAGTCATCTCAGTCACAGCCCGTGGCACCTGGGCTTGTCCCATGACCTGTTAACGGGCCTTCGACACCATGTGGTCGCAAAGTGCAGATGGCCTGGCACAGGTGTCGTGGTGACGTCACCGTCACTTAGTGGCGAATGACCGTTGTTCTGGAGATTGTGATGCTGCCCCGATGGCATGTTTTGTTTTTAGTTTCTTATCTCGTACACTGTAAACATCGCCACTTTGAGGTCTCATCTCATCTCATTATCTGAAACCGCTTAATCCTATATAGGGTCACGGTGAAGCCGGAGCCTATCCCGGAAACACAGGGCGTAAGGCAGGAATACACCCGACGACGGGACGCCGGTCCATCGCCGGGCATTGCGGGACAATTTTAGTCTGCGAGCCAATCAACCTATCCAGGAGCATGCTTTTGGACTGTGGGAGGAAATCGGAGTACCCGGCGAAAACCCACGCGGACACGGGGAGAGCATGCAAACTCCACACAGAAAGGCACCCGAGCCGAGAGACTCGAACCCGGGACCTTCTTGCTGTGAGGCGTCAGCGCTAACCACTGCGTCACCGCGCCGCCCGCCACTTTGAGGTGTCAAAATCAATTGTAAACTTTTCATTTTGTCACTGCAGCAATACAGAGAGCTTTCCATTCTCACGGCACCATTTTACTGCTTTAACAATATAAGCAACACATCAATAAGATTCCACAATTTAAGAAGGCTTCTAAAAGTAAATTGCAGCGAAATTACACATAACCGATCTGCAATTTCTCATATTCTTGAGGTTTACACGTTGACACACACACACACACTTCATGTCTAATTTTCTTGCATTCTAAGAGAGCCGTCACAGCAGCTTTGTTGTTTGCTGACTGAAATTACCAAGCTGTTGCAGCAGTACATTCCGAGTCAAATTCAACTAAAAGCCTTCCCCTTGAATGGTTAAAACCTAGAGTAAACCATTGCTTCCGTGTGAATAAGCGGTTACATGGCAAGACAGGCAAACCCCCCCCCC
>JAZEWT010000002.1:16469567-16489289 GCA_036362905.1 Mordacia mordax | reverse complement strand
CACCGCGCCGCCCTTAAGAGATTGTCATGTCTAGTATTCCGTCGCGGTGTTTCGTCTCCCATATTGAAGGCATGATCAGGCGTTTCTGAATGATGATGCTTTTGTGGTTCCAAACCTCGCGCTGTTACAGGCTAGGTGTGCCTGCGCGCCCACGTTCAGCGATTGGGCCGGCCGTGGAGGGGTCGTGGTGATGTGGATAAGACTGAGAAGGTGAGGGCGACAGAAAATGTGTTGTCATTCCTCTCCCTCCCGGGATCGTAAACGGCACGTGATTTGGGGGGTGGGGGGGACATAAGGGACGGCACGGTGGTCCAGTGGTTAGCGCTGACGCCTCACAGCAAGAAGGTCCCGGGTTCGAATCTCTCGGCTCGGGTGCCTTTCTGTGTGGAGTTTGCATGCTCTCCCCGTATCCGCGTGGGTTTTCGCCGGGTACTCCGGTTTCCTCCCACAGTCCAAAAGCATGCTCCTGGATAGATTGATTGGCTCGCAGACTAAAATTGTCCCGCAATACTTGGCGATGGACTGGCGTCCCGTCGTCGGGTGCATCCCTGCCTTGCGCCCTGTGTTTCCGGGATAGGCTCCGGCTCACCGTGACCCTATATAGGATTAAGCGGTTTCAGATAATGAGATGAGATGAGATGGGGGGACATAAGGTACACGTGTGAAGATCGGATTGGCTAAAGGCAAGTGGAGTTATATCTCGTGGCTAGGTGACGTCTGAGGGGATATAAAATAGGTGTGCCATAGTGAAGGGGAGGGTTCTGGCTGGGAGACTAGCAGTGGAGCCACGATGGGTATGTAGAATGGCGAGTGGTTAGCGTGCAAGGCACGTGGTGGCTCGTGTGCTATAGTGTGGTGTTGTCGATATGGTTAGTGTTAATAAAGAGCTGGAAAGACTGAAGTCTCCCATCTCCTCGCTGGAGTGGCAGCCGCGTGCATGGTGGTGAGAGGAATGGCGTCGCCACCGCGTGTGCTGCGCGCGCCGTTGGAACAAGAGTGCAGCCAGCGGGCAGAGCGATTGATGGTGAGGGAGGCAGCCCCTTGGCTTGCGTTCACACTTTCAATGTGGCAGGCAATACGTCGTAGAAGTGAAAGGAGGACCACTGAACACGTCGCTAAAGGACAGCTATGTAGAGCAATATATTGGGCAGCACTGCCCACTCGACGTTAACACAAAAAATGAAAATCGTCTCTATGATAATCTCATTTCAGTTTCAGACCTTAAATTTTGCCAAATCATCTGCAGAACCACATTCATTATGAAGGGCTTTTATGTGTACTTGTTGCTGTCTGGAATGAGAGCAGCACCTGTGTTTACGCCACTTGAGCAGTTGGCTTTATCACAAGCAGGTGCCTGCATTCAAGACAAACTTCCACAATACAGGGATGTATTGTGGAAGTCTGTCTTACATGAAAAAATACATCCCTGTATTGTGGAAGTCTGTCTTACATGAAAATAATGGAATCACCTTTACTCATTTTTTTTATGTCCCACATTGGGCATGTTAGGCCCTTTGTGATGAATATAATTAACATTTGCTTCTTTGTGTGATATTTTCACAAGCAATAAAGCACTGCAATATTTACACCAGAGAAGGGGAAAACTTTGAATCTTTAATTAAAACAGACTACCCGGCTCATGGTAACATGCTCTTAATCTTGAGCGTTATTCAATTCATATACTTTGTGGTTGTAACCAAATCACCCACCGCGTGCTCGATCATGAAAAGCTTAGCAATATTGGCCCTTCATAATGCTCACCATCATGTGACATACACGGGTTATAGGCTGCTGCAGAACTAGTTTTGAGGGCAGCAGATGGCAGTGCAGTATAATAGTTGTACAACACGTCTGTGCTAACACATATATATGTTCATCCTTCACAAAGCCATACTGAGCAGCGTGGCGAAGAACGGTGAAGTAACTCTCACAATGGTGTGGGGAGGCCTCTATTCCGTGAGTGGATTGACGAAGCAACCATGTCTCTGGTAAGATTTAAGCGCTTTGTGACCCTCGGGTGAAAGGCGCTCGAGAAGTGCAACTATTATTATAATTATAAGACGGACGTGCATTGCCTCGCTGTTCACACTGTTCGAATTTGGCATTGTTTTCTATTGAACCGTCTCGCTTAGCGACATGTGGCAATCCCGCATTATGATTAATACAAAGAGGTAAGAACGATACAATTTGTAGCCCACGAAAATTCCACGCATGGTCACGGAAAAAGCATGGATATGAAGGCATAGCAAGGAAACTGCAGAGGGATGGGGGCAAGGCAGCCATGCCGACAACAGACGCCAAAATCTGCCGGATCCCGCATCCTTTATATTATATTATCGGTCAATGAGGTTTTTTTTGTTACGGGAGGAAACCAGAAAACTCGGAAGAAACCAACGCAGAACAGGGGGAGAATACACATGCAGAAAGGCGCCCGAGGCGGAAATGTAACTACCTCGGGCAGTTCCTGCTTTCTGTGCGGCCTAAGTGTCACCACTGCGCCACCCTGTGACCCAAATTCATGATTTATAACCTGTTAGGGTAAATCTCTGTTGAAAAATAAATAGAGACTACCGTTTTATTCTTTGAGAATTAATTGTGAAGTGAGTAAATTTTAATAACCTTAAACGCAATATTTCTTCAATTTTTGAATTCAGAAAGAACCAAATCAATACACATACAAATCTAATCTCATCTCGCTATGGGTACTTTTTTGTCAGTATACATATATATTAGTAGAACAGGTTTTACCGTTTCTGGCAATTATCCAGGTGTTAAGATCTGGCAATTATGTAGGTGTTAAGATCTTAACACCTACATAATTGCCAGGTGTTAAGATCTTAACACCTACATAATTGCCAGATCTGTTGTTCTACTAATCTCATCTCATTGTCAATAACCACTTGGTCCTGAACAGGGTCGCGGTGAGCCGGAGCCTAACCCGGCAGACACAAGGCGCAAGGCAGGGATATACCCACGATGGGACGCCAGTCCATCACCGGGCACTGAGGACAATTTTGTCTGCAAGCCAATTAATCCATGCAGCAGCATGTTTTTGGACTGTGGGAGAAAACCGGAGTGCCCGGCGAAAACCCATGCAGACACAGGGAGAACATGCGAACTCCACACAGAAAGCCATCCTGTGAGGCGACAGCGCCACCCACTGGGCCACCGTGCCACCCTACACATACAAATGCACTATGAATATATGCCTTCTTCTTCTCCCCAATGATTCGGATCTGCGGCACATCCTGAACACAATATGAGACTGCCCTCTCCTGGATGTAGCTTGTATTTGTATAATAATGGTTCATTGCTCACCGTGTCCGAGTGGGTTTACGCTCGGTTCTCCGTTTTCCTCCCACAGTCCAAAGACACCCTGCTGCTTAGGTTAATTGTGCTGCTGAGTAAATTTCTCCCAGTGTCCTGCGATGTACTGGTGTCACATCCTGGGTACAGCCCCCCCCTCCCCCCGTGCCCTCTGTCGGGATAGGCTCCGGTCCCCTGCGACCCTGTACAGGATTAAGCGGGTATTTATAATGATGATGATGTTGTGGGGAATCCAATCAAACAACATAAACGAATCTTGGGTGAAACCGATACCCGTTGCCAAAATTGGTCCAGCTTTCAGTCAGTGCAACATAAACATTTGCAACATTTGTAACGATAGAACATGCACAGCTGATGTACATAAAATATGTAGTTATAGTATAATAATTATAATTGCATTTTTAGAGCGCTTACGCCTTTGTCTCCCCAGGGCTTAATAAAAGAGCGCCCACCCTCCCACCATTTCACCCATCGGAACAAAAAAATCTTAAGATCTAATAAAGTAAATGGAGATCAGGACTGGGGCACGTAGGAATGTATTATCTCTTCACACCGTGCATATCAACTCCAAAATATTAAACTTAGCGAAAACCATATTCGGCTCGGGTGCCTTTCTGTGTGGAGTTTGCATGCTCTCCTCGTGTCCGCGTGGGTTTTCGCCGGGCACTCCGGTTTCCTCCCACAGTCCAAAAAGCATGCTCATGGATAGGTTGATTGGCTCGCAGACTAAAATTGTCCCGCAATGCCCGGCGATGGACTGGCGTCCCGTCGTCGGGTGTATTCCTGCCTTACGCCCTGTGTTTCCGGGATAGGCTCCGGCTCACCGTGACCCTATATAGGATTAAGCGGTTTCAGGTAATGAGAGATGAGAAAACCATATTGAAAAGCCTTGGTCAAAAATAAACGTGAAAGCCAGGCAGAAACTCAAAGGACATGATAAATATATTTTAAGATTATTATTACACAGTTACAGCAGAAAGTGCCCTGTAAGCTTGCAAGCTCTAGATGCGGGATTATTCTGTGACACCACAAGCGTCCGAACTTACGAACGTAACAACACATAAAACCAAAGGGCAAATCAACTCACAGCAACAAAAACATAGAAAATGGAATAAACTGAGAGAAACCGAGCAAACAAAGTCACGGAGACAGTGAACTATGATTGCAGAAAATATCAGGGTACGTTATTGTGCGCTAAGGCAACACTTTTGGAGTTGACCCTTACATGAGACTTGAACGTTGGGCAGCAGCTACCAGTGAAATATAATAACCCGGGGTGATTTAATCACTTTTAAGTAAACCGCAAAAAAAAGCGCAAGCATCTATTGCACGAGACGCTCAAACTTGTGAAAAACCCTTGAGACTCACGGATGACCTCTGAGACTCACGGCATCTCTGTAACATGTAACACATTCCCTCGTCCACATCCACTCCATTGTTGCCAACGCAGTTCCACCCTTGATACTGGGTTTGTTGGCAAAGACGAGAAAAGTCACTTGGTAATGATATAGGTTTTCACGGCTCGATACATGATGATTGCTTCGAAAAGCTGCTCTCTCGGGACAGCCGCATCGATCGCTCCCTCTCCCTCCATTGCGACGTTTCACCTCACACGTCAGAGGCATCCTCAGGTGCTGTTTTTTGGAGTTTTTTTTTTTTACAATTCCGAACTGTGGAGAGAACGCATGTCAACAACATCAGGGCAGTTGAAATTTAAAGCCAAATAGTTGTAATAAATTAAATAAGGCCATAAAATAAGCGATTTTTAAAAATCTGCAACAAACAAAGAAGAGATACATGTTCCTGAGCATACGCAGGTCGAAAGAGAGCCATCATCCCGGCACGACAACACTGAGCCACATCAAAAGTCCTAGCCAGAGAACTCGAAAGCCCTATGGAACACGTGAGTCTTGAGACGAGATTTGAAGATGCCCAAGGACTCAGCTGATTGAATCTCCAATGGAAGGGTATTTCAGAGTTTGGCAGCAGCACGCGAGAAGGCTGTCACGCATCGCATGGAGGTGCGACCTAGGCACATGCAGCAAGCCCGTATTTGAGGATAGAAGTTGTGTTGAGGAAGGTGCCTGAAGTAGGTCACGGATGTATGTCGGAACAGCGTCAGTGAAAGCCTTGTGGGTAAGGAGGATCTTGAATTAAATCCTGTATTTAACAGGTAACCAGTGAAAGACATCAGTACAGGGGATATGTGATCGTGGATGGGTGTGCGAATGAAGACTCTAGCAGCCGCATTCTGCACATATTGGACACGATTGATCAGGTAAGCAGGGGTGCCAGGGAGCAGTGCATTGCAGTAATCGATTCGTGAGGAGATGAAGATGTGCAGTAGTTTCTCAGCGTCAGCAGGTGACAGGATGTTGCGCAGTCTGGCTATATTTCCGGTATGAAAATAAGCTACCTTCGTCACCTTGTTGATGTGTGTCTCGAAGGTGAGTGAGGAATCAAGAGTCACACCTAGACTCCGGACTGCCTTAACAACTTCGGTGGTCTGGTCGTCAGGCATCAGTTGGATAGATTCAGCCTTGGACTATTGGTGTGGGGTTCTGACAAGCAGAACTTCTGTTTTTTGCCATGTCGTTTTAGATATTTTAACTGAGCCAGACCTTCACAGTTGACAGTGAGGATGCCATGCAAAGACCAGACGCATTAATGGATGACTTTGCGTAGATATAGAATTGAATATCATCAGCATAGCAATGGCAGCTGAGATTGAGGCTCTGCAGGATACGGCCAAGAGGTTGTATGTAGATGCTGAAGAGCAGTGGGCCGAGAAATTAACCCGAAGGAACTACAGACAAAACAGATGGAACTTTGACTTTCGTCCTCCGAGACTGACAAACTTCTTCCAGTTAGACAGGAAGGAGCTCAGCCAATGCAGGGCACTGCCAGAGACCCCTATACCCTCAAGTCCCTCAGGTAAGATCGGGTGGTCAACGGTATCATTGGCAGTGCTCAGGTTCAGGAGGACAAGAATACTTGGCAAGACTTCATCAGCAGCGACGAGTAGGTCATCAACTACTTTTTCCAGAGCAGTTTCAGTACTATAGCTGAATCTGAACGCAGATTGGAAGGGATCGAGGAGGTCATTGTTAAGAACGTGATTCTGGAATTGCGCGCCGACAGCACGTTCAAGGACCTTAGAGATGAACGGAAGATTTGAGATGGGGCGATAATTTTCCAGGACATTGCATGCGAGACGAGATTTTTTAAGCACGGGAGTAACTTTGGCACATTAAATAGTGGGGGAACGATACTAGAGTGAAGTGAGTTATTAAACAGATTATTCATGAATGTGGCAAGGAACTTGACACGTGCCCAGATAATTTTGGATGAGAAAAGATTCAGGGAGCAGTTTGTGGGCCGAGATCTGGTAACTAAAGAAAAAGACCTCGGATTCCATTAATTCGGAAAATTCAGTGAGTTTTGAGGTCAAGATGTGGAGGAACATTTATTGAGGTATTGGTTGGTGATTCGGCGATGGACTGGCGTCCCATCGTCGGTATATCCTTGCCTTGCGCCCTGTGTCTGCCGGGATAGGCTCCGGCTTCACCGTGACCCTGTATAGGACTAAGCGGTTTCAGACAATGAGATGAGATGAGATGAGGTTGGTGATTGAGGCTTGGTATGCATACGATGGGCTTCAGTTTTTTTTCTTGTCGCGGGTATAAGCCAGAATGCTGGAAAGATGAATGGTGTGGGCACAGTTAAGTGCCTTCTGGTATTGGAAGAGCTGTTCCTTAAAGATTTGACCATGAACGGTGAGGCCAGATTATATCCAAGTCTGTTTGGCCCTGCGTGCATTCACCTTGAGGTCCCTTAGTTCAGTAGTATACCAGCAGAATGTTTTTCTGCCTGGGACATAGCGTGATTTTATTGGGGCCATATCATCTGGTATTCTTGATAACACGTTGTTGGAAGTTTATGCTGTCACATCAGAGGCAGAGTGAGCCGAGGTGGAGCGTGAAGTAATATTTATTGCTGCGGTGAATATGTATGGAGTGAGGGCGATACGGTTTCGAAATTTGATATGGTGCTTGGTGATGGAAATGGGAGGCGGTACATGCACATAAAACCACACAGCGGAGTGATTCGACAGACCAAGATCAGTGATGGACAGGCTGGTTACCTATATGCCCCATGAGCAAACCAAGTCGAGAGTATGGCCGCATCTGTGAGTAGCGGATGATGTGTTGAGTGAAGCCAAGTGAGGCCAGAGTGGCCATTCCATCCCTTGCAAGAGGGCTCTTTAGAAAGTCAACATAGATGTTGAAATCGCCAAGAATCAGGATCCTTTCAGAACTGGAGCACATCTTAGAACGCAGCCCAAACAGTTCATTGAGAAAAGAAGCGGAGGCTCCAGGTGGGTGGTAGAGCAGCACCAACTTCACAGGTTGGGCCAACCTCCAATCCAGAGACATTTGCTCAGATGAATTGAGGTCGGCGACGGAATCTGTCGGATCTCGGCAAACACAT
This sequence comes from Mordacia mordax, assembly GCA_036362905.1. NCBI lineage: Eukaryota > Metazoa > Chordata > Hyperoartia > Petromyzontiformes > Petromyzontidae > Mordacia > Mordacia mordax. The sequence goes on along the minus strand of JAZEWT010000002.1, from coordinate 16,481,471 downwards.
GGTGGACACTAGGCCATCACCACAGCCATTTGAACGAGACTTCTGGTGGAATGCAAAGGAATGCCACGTATCTGTTGGGCAGAATACGTCCAGATTCTTTATCCGAGATCAGCTCAGCGATGAGTGGGGCTTTTTTGGTGTTCAGAGAGCGCGCATTGAGCAGGGCAATGTGCGCTCTCTGAACACCAACTAGCGGTATTTTTAGCAAGCAACGTTGAGCTGCAAATGGTCTAACTTTTTGTTTCCTCGGTAGTTGATATGTAGAGCTTAATACGGGGATGGCGGTATAGAAATCAATTGTTGGCAGGTCAATGGGCTTTTTGTTGCCGGTGCACCGATGGATGTAATGAGGGCGTCGAAGTATCATGAGCTCCGGCAAATGGCCAGAAGGTTGGGGTTACAAGGAACTGATGAAGGAATCAAGCTCTTTTGTGCCGCGCATGTGTAGGTGATTATATCGACCAGAGGCCGGAGCCCAACTCTGAGGACAATGGCACAAGGAAGGGCAACAGCCATGTTTCAAAACATCACTACACTATAGATGGTATGGATTGGTTATATAGACTATAGAGAGCATTATAAACTGTATGGACAAGACCGTATGTATAGACTAAAGACTATTATATACTTCAAAGACTATAGACTGTATGTATAGACTATATAGTGTGTAAGGGAAATGTGGTGTGTGTGATTAGTGTGGAGGACTGACCTCATTATAAAACAGACTGTGTGGTTATGTAATATTATGTCCAGATAAGACAATAGACAATAGAGCAATGAAGAAGTTAACAATGAAGATGAAATTAGTCTTTCGTCGTGTATTGAATTACATACATCGTATTGGTATATGTATTGAATTACGTACAAGTGATTGGTATGTTTATTGAATTACGTAAATCGAATTAGTCTATGTATCGAATTATGTACAGCAGATTGGTATATCTCTTTTGAATTACGTACAGCAGATTAGTCTGTATTGAATTCCGTACAGGGGATTCGTCAATAAATTGAATTATGTATAGCGGACTGCGCCTGAGGATGCCTCTGACGTCTCCCATCTCATTGTCTGAAACCGCTTAGTCCTATACAGGGTCACGGTGAGCCGGAGCCTATCCCGGCAGACACAGGGCGCAAGGCAAGGATATACCGACGATGAGACGCCAGTCTGCCTCTGACGTGTGAGGCGAAACGTCGCGATGGAGAGACAGGGAGCGATCGACGCGGCTGTCCCGAGACAGCAGCTCTTCGAAGCAATCATCATGCATCGAGCCGTGAAAACCTACATCATTACAACCTAGATTACGTTATTAGTAAGTGGACTTTGCCACAAACCGTGCGGTCTCAGACAATTATATGGACTTGAAGCACACTCACAATATAATGGTTCTTCTACATTGAGGCGTAAATCAATTGGGCCATTACTCTTTTCATCGTGTTTAAATTACATTGGCGTTAACTTCATTCTAAACTAATTGCACCTCATTATAAAATTCGATTTTGAAATGTGAGGCGACAGCGCTACCCACTTGGCCACCGTGCGGCCCTCTTCAGCCGTAACAGTTCATCAAATGCAATAATCATTCACTTCAACTGAATGTATTGTGAGGCCTTTATTAGATAAAATAAACCAGCAAGCCACTTCTCAGGAACAGCTTGATAATTGTTATAGTTTTCTTGACATTTCCCTCGCCTTTCATCTACAAATGAATCCACATTGCAGCTTGCACACACAGTACAGTATATTCAAAACCTCAAAAAACTTGCATACAAAAAATGGCCCGTATACAAATCGTAGGTGTACTGATTCTTCATCAGCATGATCAGAATCAGCGGTAGCTGATTCAGCTGTAGCTGATTCTGATAAAGGATGAAGACGTCCATAAGGTATCACCATCTCTCAGTCTCGTAATACAATATCACAAATTGCAATCCATCTCACCCTTGCTCATAAAAGGATCCCATTGATCCATCTCTGTGGTCGTTAAATTAAAGCACAGTTGTTGAATACAGGCCCAAAGACACAGGCCATCATCTCATCGAGTGATCACCTCTTGCTATGCAATGCCTCTTACTTTCCTGAAGAGTTTGTGATTCACATTTGTGTTCTTATCGATGTGCACCACTCTTCCCGTGTCTCGGTGTAATTCCCAGCACGCACCTCACTAGGCTTATTTAACATATTTTCATAAGTTGTTTCATTTCTTTGTCAGTGCCCATATTTGTATCCATGCACCGTGGGATAATGATATTGTAATCATACAATATTTTAATAAACTGTCAGAAGTTATGGTCATATATATTTCCTTGTTGCATATTAAGTTTATCTCATTATCTGAAATCGCTTAATCCTATATAGGGTCACGGTGAGCCGGAGCCTATCCCGGAAAAACAGGGCGTAAGGCAGGAATACACCCGACGACGGGACGCCAGTCCATCGCCGGGCATCGCGGGACAATTTTAGTCTGCGAGCCAATCAACCTATCCAGGAGCATGCTTTTGGACTGTGGGAGGAAACCGGAGTACCCGGCGAAAACCCACGCGGACACGGGGAGAGCATGCAAACTCCACACAGAAAGGCACCCGAGCCGAGAGATTCGAACCCGGGACCTTCTTGCTGTGAGGCGTCAGCGCTAACCACTGGGCCACCGCGCCGCCCCTATAAACATATTAATCTGACACCCTATTTATAAGTGCCTGTGACCCATAGGGCATTTATATTGAACTTTCCGAAATGTTTAAACCTTTAACAGGCCTACAGTGGTCTTAATTGTGGAAGCATTGTTTACGCACATACATGTGTAAGCGTAGGTGCGTTCAAAATCACAGTGCCATTATTATTACACGATCGCACTCAACGATGAACACCAGTTGCTGTCAGAGAATAACGCAAACGCTTCTTAAGAAATGTGTTTGGCAGGGAAGTATGCGCGTCATCTCCCAGGCTGCTGTCCTTTGTATCGTATAGTGAATAGTAATTATTATTTAGCATACATCCCTCATTCAGGGCGAATTACATCCTCACGCGTAAGCAATTCCAAAAAGTAAATAAAAACATATCATGTAAAGGTGTTTTTGTTGTAAATGTCAGACCTGTAAATAATGGTTACATAGATGTGCCTTGACCAGTTTCTGTGGTCATGATTTCTTTTGAGATCATATTCCACCATGATGGGGCCAGCGTAGCAAAGCGTCGAGCCTTGGAACTCGGAGTGTGAAGGAGTGGTGCGACCAGACGACCAGAGAGCGAGAGGCAGTGCATGGGGAGTTGAGCAGAGATGAAATTGAGCAGATATGTGAAGACCGCGACGAATTGGGAAATGCGTGGAGCCATAAAAGATGTGTAGTCTCTTCTAGTCTCTCTGGGGACCGAGAGCCAATTAAACAACTTGGGCTTTATTGACTACAGGTACACTCCTCGGAGAATGGTTATCTGAACATTAAAATTAATACATTAAAATATGCTTTAGTCAGGCTATTGGCTTTCTGGACCAACATTATCAAGCAGCATTTATTAACGCAAACACACTCTTGCCGGGTTTTAATCGTCTCCTAAAACACATGCGTTAGAAGATGTTATTGGCAGTAGCTCTAAATATTAAATATGGCACCCCATTTGATACAGTATGCAATATTATCACCTTTATTAACAATTAATGTAATTTTAATCACATGCTGCTGGCTCTGAATGGCGGACCGCTGGGATGATTAAAGTTAGGGATAATGATTTAGGGTTTGTTTTGAAGACTCAATGGCCCATAGCTGCTGCTAAACACTTTCAGACATTGTAACGAAGTTTATAGGTAATTCTGGAATGACCTTGGAATCACGCTGGTTTAAGTAATTAATGAATTGGTTAAAATCCCCCCAGTGTTTTCCTGGATTGCTAATAAAATGCAATTTAAGTCAAGGGCATTACTGTAATTGCCTAAATACAGGGTGATTCATTTATATGTATCCTAATTAAATAATGGGGAGAATTAGACAGTTTATTTCAAAGCTGGTTTCCCACCAATCCCTAATACACATTAAATATATTGAAACTTTCCTCTATAAAATAGACACGTCACGTTTACAAAAGTCACCGATTGGAGTTTGTGTGTTCTCCTGCTGCTCTGCGTGGGTTTCTTCTGGGTTCTCCGTTTTTTTTCCCACGACTAAAAAAAACACCCTCATTAATTAAATGGCCGATAAAGATCGTAATATATAGGACACAGTGTCTGGCAAATTTTGGCACCGGCTAATTACATAGCCGCCTTCCCACCACCTCTGCGGTTTCCCCGCGCCTAGCTGTGTACTGGCAAAAAGGTACCTGTACTTATAAATAGGTTTTTCATTATTGTTGAGAATGAAGCAAGAGAGTCATCAGATTGAAATGGCACATCTACAAATCACCCTACTTTGTATGACGCACAATTACTTGTTACAATGAGACTTTTTTCTGTATATCTCGCATCATGCAACCGATTGTTTCACAGCACTGCTTACGCGCATTTCTCATCTCATTGTCAAAAACTGCTGAGTTCTGTACAGGGTCGCGGTGAGCCAGAGCTTATCCCGGCAGACACAGGGCGCAAGGCAGGGATATGCTCACGATGGGACGCCAGTCCATCACCGGGTACTACGAGCAATTTAGTCTGCAAACATGCAGCAGCATGTTTTTTGGACTGTGGGAGGAAACCGGAGTGCCCAGCGAAAACCCACGCGGACACGGGGAGAACATGCAAACTCCACACAGAAAGCCACCTGAGCCGAGATGCGAACCCGGAACCTTCTTGCTGTGAGGCGACAGCGCTACCCACTGGGCCACCGTGATTTAAAAATACAATTTGGATTGTACAAAATGTAAACTAGTCACAATAAATTAAGTTCCTCCTGATATACGGATGCATCGTAAAATAATCAAAAGATTCATGAACAAATAAACGGAGCCTTTCATGTCAAATGAAACTAATTATTCTAGCAATTGGTCATCTGTGAAAAGTAGGTATGAATGGAATACTAGTGTGATCGTAGCGTATTAGCGCTAAAACAACAACGTAATGTAACTTTGACAAACTCAATAGTTACAAATTATAAAATGTTCTCATCTCATCTCATTATCTGAAACCGCTTAATCCTATATAGGGTCACGGTGAGCCGGAGACAATCCCGGAAACACAGGGCGTAAGGCAGGAATACACCCGACGACGGGACGCCAGTTCATCGCCGGGCATTGCGGGACAATTTTAGTCTGCGAGCCAATCAACCTATCCAGGAGCATGCTTTTAGACTGTGGGAGGAAACCGGAGTACCCGGCGAAAACCCACACGGACACGGGGAGAGCATGCAAACTCCACACAGAAAGGCACCCAAGCCGAGAGATTCGAAACCGGGACCTTCTTGCTGTGAGGCGTCAGCGCTAACCACTGGGCCACCGCGCCGCCCAATTATAAAATGTTAATGATTAGATTGTTATTGCATTTCAAATTTCTCTTCTGCCGTACGAACACCATTTACACATGTGGAGGAAATAATCTGCTTGCCAAATTACTGTTGCGCAACTTTAATTAATTCGCTGAAAAGGATGCTCGAACATTTAAATAAAACTAGGCGGAATATAATGCAGGTTAATGAGCATACGAGTTTAAATTAGCGCAGCATGGGCTGAACGTGACTTTCTTTGAAGATATCATTACCGTCCACCTGTACTCAGGTCTTGAATTTCCAATGGAATATTATCTCGCAGAAAAATGAATCCTGGTCATATGCTATAACTTCATTTGGAAGGAATCATATATTATGAAAAGAAGCATGAACAGCAATGTTCTTTGCTTCACCAAGTCAGGTTGTATTGAAGGGCAGTCCAGCCCCGGTGAGGTCATAAAATATGGAGAGGTGAAGTGCGTCTTGAACGAAGGCATGTCTTTCCTCCGCAACCCATTCTACAAGGGCCGTCCGATAATCCAGTTCAAAGTTACATTCCCCCCGTCAGACGTCCTGCCCTTACACGACCTGGCTCAGCTGGAGGAGCTGTTGCCTCCGCGGCAGGAGTCGTTGATTACCAGCAATGCTCATTAACATCGACCCTGCGGCCGAGGAGAGGCATTTCAAGAGAGAGGCCTACCAGGACGACGAGGACGAGGACCATGGCCCACGCGGCGCTCGGGCGCGCAGTGCCAGTCCTCGTAGCACCGGCACCACAAGCAATATGGCACCCCCGTTCCCGCACGGCATGCCAAGGATCAGAGACATAGCAATTCAGCGATGGTAGATTTTACCAGGAATATACTGCCACCCCTCCACCCTGAAAGGTGTGTGACGCCACAGCCTTGACTCCGAACTTGTGACGGCTTACAACGGCAACACCACGGCGAGGATCAGCATTCACTCCGCGATAGATCAGCCAGCGACCACGGATGAGCAGAGACTTCTTGATTTTCGATGCTTTATTCACACCAGCAACACACGACCGGAGTAGCGGCCCACAACGAACTCATACATCGTGGCGCTGCCTCCTCCTTCCAATTCCCCCCCGGAGACTCTCCTTTCTTCTCCCATCCGTGCTCCTTATAACCCCGCGGTGGCTCGTTGGTCAATCATTAACCCCATGCATCGTCACCACATCACGAGACACCGCATGACGATGGAAAGCTAATGAGTCACCATATCACGAGACATCGCGAGACACCGCGAGACGAGACCAGAAAGCTGACGCCCCCTCCCACCTATTCCTTAACTTTGCAGATTATATCTTGACATCACTCTTAAAAACGTACGTATATTACAGAATTCACACTAGAAAAGAGCATTACAGAATTAAGAACATAGGTTAAAAATAACAATTTGACAGCAACGGATGTCGTACTGTCGGTGACCGAAATCAAATATTGACCAAAGCTATGTAAAACAACGATGGTAGAGGTGGTTTCTAGCTTGGCGCGCAACCTGAATCGATTTCATGTTATACGTGTTAAGGAATTCACTTCCCTCTGCAGTATGTACATAACTGATTAGTGCTGTCTATTGGACAATTTGAACAACTCACCTTGATTGGCCTGTCACGAGTGGGTAGAGTGGACAAAGTACAACTGTTGATAAGGAGGAGGGAGAGACCACTTCCATAATTGGGGACACAATTGTAAAGTATAACAGTTTGCATGATATATTTTGGTAGCGTCAACAGTGAAACCTCAGTTAATGTATTGGGCTATAAGTTTAAGTTTATACGCCTGTAGATGTAAGAAACGTATATTTTACCAGGCGTCATTAAATTGTACAGTTGGATTTCAAGTTTGTTGATATTTAATCTCAAGGTTCGACTCTGCGGAGATGACATCCTGTTTTTCGGGGTGAGCCTTCTGCGGCGGATCCCCATCCACCCAATCACTCATCACTTAAGCCGTTCAATATTAACTTTGTTACCCCCTCCCCGCTGGACAACTGTTGAACTATTCGTTTCTAAGTAAAACCGCTCATTCAATCATTTGTTTTCACTCGTATTTTTTTTCTAATCCGTTCGCTGCTTCATTGGAATATTAATTCGCCGCTGGAGGCATTCGTTGCATGGCGAGACAATGGCTCATGATGCGTTCAGCAGAACACCGAGGCAATTCGGGTTTGTAATGTGCTCATCAAGTTCCGTGTAACTTTATCATCATCATCAATAACCGCTGCTCCGCAGCTCTGTGCAGCTCTCTGTGACCCTCGGGTAAAAAGCGCTCTATAAATGCAATTATAATTATATGGAAAGCAACAAATAAGGAATATTCATGCACACCACTTTCACTCTCAGACGATTACATTTTCTTATAAGTGGGAGCTTAAAGTATCACATGCACAGAGTGATTTCATGGCATTAACTTCCATAAATTTTCTGTGCCACATTATCCACCATTAAATCTAAGGCTCGGTGATTTAGATTCTTATTTGTCGAGGCCACTCTACAAGACAAAGTAGAGGCCTCGATACCAATGTCAAATTGAACTGGAAAATGTGCTCTGAATACAAAACGGCATAACTCTCCTTCAAAATTACAAAATAGCGCATTATGCGCTAAATGTTATGAGGAGTTGAATTAACATCAATTTTACGGTCACAGAGACTTGTTAATGCCATCGTCAAACAATTGGAAATTAAGCTAAAATGCAATTATGCAGAAAATGTATATTGTTTAAATATGATAGCACTACAGCACATAAAGCTGGGGAGCATCGCTTTTATCCCCACCGATGTGGTGTTTGACATCCTATCATCCGCAGGGTTCGAAGATCGTATACTCAACGTTGCGGCTGCATAATGCACACTCGGTAATACGATGAACTTGTCTCTTAACGCCACTTATCCTTGCATCATCTGACAGTGGATGCCAGGGAAACTATAGCCAGTCTACAGCATTGGATACACGGAGATGATGCGATGGATTTGCCACTGACTTTTTTCTTATCTGCTAAAGAATTGTGAATATTAGGTGGGACCTGGAACTCTGCCTTGCTAAAGTGTTGCTATAGTGACTAATAGAGCCATCGATTATGTGCGCTCTAATTCCTATACCTACCAATTCCTATTTAATCGATTTACGGCAGTGATTTAGCAATGTGAAAGCGTATACTTTGTTTAGAAAAATACAAGTAATATTACACTCTGGGTCAGCGAGTGTCCTCACCGCACCCCCCGCTGGTCCCTTTAACACCACGTGACACGTTGGTAGGGCCCCGTAGGGCCCCAAGAGAGTCCCCATATGTACGCAGCCTGGCACCGTCATGGTTGAGCACCACAGTATGTTATGGGATCTTGTATTACAATTTATAATGCGCCACCATGCATATCAATAATAACAATAATTACACTTCTAGAGCGCTTTCACCCGGGAGTCACAAAGCGCTACACGTCAACAACAACGACATCAGAGCAGTTTAATTGACAGCCAAATAATGGCTCTAATTTAGGGAAGGGCATAATATAAGCGATAAATATAATTGTAAAACAAGCGAAGGTTTGTCTCCCCTCAAATAGACAAAAATAGTGATCCCTGCATCGCCCCAATATACTGAAGGGTCACGTGCTACTAAGCGAGCACCTACAAAGGTCAGCACCATACACAAATAGGCACACATATTAAATTACTCTTCATACGTACACTACATTTTAACCAAGTCAAGTCCCACGTTTGTGACACCGCTGTATAGACATCCTGGGCAGCAACAGCAGCAGCACGTCTTTTAGCTCTCAGAGCATAGGAACACCGGAAGCAAAGAACAATGTGTACACGGGGATAAAGAGAAGATGCAAACCTCACCAGAAAGGCGGCACCAGAGTCTGGCATTGAACTTGGGATTTTCTTGCTGTGAGGCACTAGTGCTACTGACTCCACCACCGTGCTGTGTGTGTGGTTTATGTACGTTGAGTGTTGGGAATGGCGGAGCAGTGGTTAATATACTGCTCTACGAACCCCGGAGACCTGAGATCATTTCCCGCTCATGATTATTAACACCAGTGACGATTTGCAAACCTGGGCCGACTTAGCCTCAAACCAGTACCTGGTACGGTGTGTTGACATCGCCACGAGAGAAACAAAGGCGACCGGGAATGGTGCTGGCTACCCAACCCCTCCTGTGCCATGCTGGCCATGATAGGTGTGTGGGGTTAAAGCTTTCTGGGGGCCGCGTGGGGGGGGGGCGCGCGAGCGGACGGTGGGGTCAGTTTCCTGTTGTTGGCTCACGTGAACCCGTGGCGATTACGAGACTTATCTTGTTTACTCATAATCTCGTGATAGCGAACCTGTGATGCATGATTCATTGGGCCTCGTGACTACGGGTGAGGTCATCCAGAAGGTGCGAAGGGGGGGGGCGACACGGAGGGATATAAAGACGGAGGAGTCGTGGGTCAGTAATGGGTCAGACGGAGCGTTCGTCAGTTGGTCGTCAGACGGTCACACGGAGCAGTCATCAGGGCATCAACATGTAGTCGACTGCTCGCTGTGTTCGTCGTGCCCTGGGGCCCGCGTTGTGCTGTTCAATAAAACATCTAAAGTCAAGAAGTCTCTGCTCGCCGGCTGAACGGTCGCGGAGTGAACGCCGATCCTCGCCGTGCCGTTATCGTCGAGCCGCCACGAGTCTGCGGTCCGAGTCGTGGTGCCGCAGTTGTTACTCACAAACAGCACTTGACACTAGAACCAGTTCAGAACATCGAGGGGAGCTTTGTATTTTTATGTTGGCACGTCATTGATCAGCCCGCCTTGTCCGGGGTGAACCCAGGTTATTGTCTATGTGTGTCCCCAGAGGATCTTCTTTGAAGCATGTAACACGTTCTTTGGACTTCAGGATAAAGATGAAAAAAGTGACTTAAGAGGGATGATGATGGAATCAGTGCAAAAGTAGTGTTTGAAAGCTGAAATTATGTTAAAATCTCACAAGATGAAAAATTATTTATATGGAAGTAAAACTTGATGTTGTACTGATTCATTGAGGGCTAATGAATTATTTTATGCAGATACCCTCACTGCATAAATACATACATACAAACACCTGGTCCTGATGTATAGATTATATAATTAGTGATTAAGGATTTGAAACTGGTACTCTTAGCAAGGAATACAAAAATACGTACATACAAACAGACAGATGCACAATCGATGTTGTGTGTGCTAATATTGCTTGGGTTTCTTAGAGAACATCAATGGATATCTTAGAGAACATCAATATGAAAAACTTCCAAACCAAACTGTCGGCGGTCACAGAACACGCTTGCTAGAAAGGTCACACAATTGATTTTGACAACGTCGATATTTTATATAAAACTAACCATTATTGGCCGAGACTAATCCGAGAGTCTACTGAAATTGACAAAAATAAGAATAATTTCAATCGTTCCAATAGCTCTAAAGTAAGTGCGGCTTGGAAACTCATTCGCAAACAATAAACACACCAGCTACATATATCCTAAACGCTAAACACAGTTTAGCATGCAGTGTGCTTATGACCGGTTCCGGTTTTGCAGTAGAGGTCTCGCTACGAATCAGTGGGGCAGCATTTTCGTTTCCTCGGCTACGTAACGCTGTGTGGAAGCTGCCTGGCCTGTCGCTCCACACGAAACTTCGGGTCTACTCAGGTGCAGTCATGTCTTCTCTTCTCTATGCCTGCGAAACGTGGACCCCCCCTCGCGGAACATCTGCACTGTCTAGAAACTTTTCGGCTTGCCTGCCTAGGATCCATTCTGGGTTTAACGAGGTTGGATTGTGTGAAGAGCTCACAAATTTTCGAAAGATCTGGACAAGGTCCAATTGGTGAGCGTCTCCGACAGACGAGGCTGCGGTGGCTGGGTCGTGTAGCCCGCATGCCCAGCCACCGCATGCCCAAGCAATTGCTGTTTGGCCGGATAGAGGGGGCTAAGCGGGCGCGGCACGGGCTAGAGAAGAGATGGACCGATGTGGCACAGGAGGACCTGGAGCTGAGTGGACTTGCTGAAGACTGGTACCAGCGGTGTCAAGATCGACCTCTTTGGAGGAGGATCGTGAAGGACGCTACAGGGCAGTTGGAGGCAGTCGCCCTCCAACAACAACAGAGGGCGGAAGAGCGACGCTCACAACAACGAGCGGAGCGTCGGGCGGCTAAAACACAGTATGTTGGCACAGAAGGGAGCGTAGGTGGTGCATCCGCCAGTCATCTCAGTCAGGCAGCCCATAACACCTGGGTCTGTCCCGTGACCTCCTGTCGACGAGCCTTCGACACTTCACGTGGCCTCAAGGTGCATATGGCCTGGCACATGCGCCGTGGTGACGTCACCGCCACTTAGTGGCGACTGGCGGTTGTTGTTGTTATGATGAGGGTAATCTGCCATTGTTGTCCCTTTGTCCAAATAATTAACGTACTTCGAAACACCTGACTGTATCTGATTCACCTATCTTGCAAACACCTATGTAATATATCC
>JAZEWT010000002.1:16446466-16469542 GCA_036362905.1 Mordacia mordax | reverse complement strand
CCATTGTGTCCCAGCACTCTTGAACACGTGAGTGATGACATCACAACCTCCCTATATAAACGGACCAAGAAGCGGACCAGTTTTCCGAGCTGCTCGCCCAGGATTGGCGCGGGTGCCTGATGATTCTGGTTGCAATTGTCAGCGAAACGTCATATCCTATTGGAAATACGTGGACTCGCTCTCCCACACACGGGTGTGCTGAGATAGTGAAGGAATTGGCACGTTCTGCTCACGTGACAAACCTTACTGATTGGCCGTGTCGGGTGGTGGAGGGTTAAACGGCACTATTTTTTGCGTGACCTGACCCAGAAAAGGGGATTTCATTGAATTCTTCTGGCTGGGGCTGTTGAGGCTGCTCGCTGTTGTGCTCGGATGATGGCTTGCTGTTCACCTGCGCCTGCTCAGGAACACTTATTCCTTTCTTTATTTAACAATTATTTTTATCTCTTATTTTGTGTCCTTCACCGATTAATAGCCATTATTTTACTTTTAATTGATCTACTCTGATGTTGTTGTTGTGGACATGCCGTTTTCTCCACACATGTGCAACGCATTGTGACCCTTGGGTGAAAAGCACTCTGGAAGTGCAAATATTATTTTATATCTGTATGAGTCTCTTCATATCTCTCGGGTCTCTATGCATCTCCATGAGTCTCGTCGTATCCCTATTGTATCTGTATCTCTATCGGTCTCGATACAATCTTTGTGTTTCTTTGTATATCAATAAGTATCTGTGCATCGCTATGGTCCCTCTGCATCACTATGGTACCTGTGTATATCTATGCATCTCTGAATATCTCCATGGGTCTCTGTGTATATCTGTATCTCTATGGGTGGCTGTGTATCTCTATGGGTCTAGAAAACTATTGGTGGCGGCAGTAGCTGTTAGCCAGGGAAACCCAAGTTTTGACGGAGCAAGTCATTCGTTTGTGTTTGCCAGTTACCCAGGGTTAGTTATGTATTATTAATTATTTTTTAGCAGACGCCATTATTCAGGGCGACTTACATCGCACGTATCAATACATATCAAATAAACAACAAATGAACAGAAACATACATAATACCAGTAGCCTGACAGATGTCAGACATTTAGATGGTTAAGGAGATGCGTCTTGAGCATTTTCCGAAATGATGTGAGTGACTCTGTGGTCCTGATCTCTATTGGGATCTCATTTCACCATGATGGGGCCAGTGCAGTGAAGCAGCGAGCCTTGGAACGTGGAGAGCGGAAGTGTGGTGCGACCAGACGACCAGTACTTGCTGAGCGGATGCAGCGAGAAGGCGGCATATGGAGAGATAGTAGTGCAGATATAAGATGGAGCAGATTAATGGAGACAGCGATGGGTACGAACCAGTATTTTGGATTTGATGCGTGCAGCCACTGGCCACAAGTGTAGACAGTGAAGCTGAGTTGAATGGAAACAGCGAGACTCGAGAAAAGACAAGGCGTGCAGCAGAGTCAGGATTCGTTGAAGTGGACGGATAGCAGATAAAGAGAGACCAGCTGAGCGAGAGTTGCAGTAGTGCACGTGGGACAGAACCAAAGCCTGGACCAGGAGCTGAGCTGATTCTACAGCAAAAAACGGACGGATTTTGTGGCTATCTGTATATATGTGGTGCTCAGCCATGACGGCCCCAGGCCGCGTACATGTGGGGACTATGTTGGGGCCCTACGGGGCCCCTACCAACGTGTCGCGTGGTGTTAAAGGGACGAGCGAGGGGGTGCGGTGAGGACACTCTCGCTAAGCTCGAACCAAGGGACAGCCCTTAGTTGTTGGTCGAGCTATTGACCTGACGCTGGTGTAGCCAGTGTTAACGGATGAGATAAGTTGCACGTACATATGCCGGAAGAAAGATGGCAGCCTCCGAAACTGTACAGATGTTCTTTGGCTAAATGCAAGCACAGTAAAGGATGCCCCTCCACTGCCGCATCAGCAGACTGCCTCGCGGCACTAGGGGGAAATACGTTCTTTAGCACCATAAACTAAACATCAGGATTTTACAACATCCCCATGCATGAGGATGACAAGAAGTGCACAGCCTTTACAACACCTATGGGGTTGTTCGAATACAACAGAATGCCTCTGGGTCTGTGCAATAGTCTGGCTTCTATCATGCGTATGATGATGGGCGTCTTTGGTGACCTAAATTTCGCAAGAATTGCTCTGTTGCCTTGATAATATTTTGGTATTTGCTCCCACGGAGGTTGAGCACTACAGAGGCTATGCGTGGTATTTGAGAGGCTGAGGGAGAATCTGAAATTGACACCGAAGAAATGTCACCTATTAAGGAAGAGCATTAAGTTTCTGAGACACGTAATTAATCAAAGCGGCATATCTGTTGACCCCGATAAGGTGGAAGCGATTTCCCGAATGAAAAAGGATGATCTTATGGGGCCAGACAGGTATACGCCATCTGTACATAAAATCAAGTCGTTCCTTGGGATGGTGTTTTATTACCAACACTTTATACCTGATTGTTCTGCTAAAGTGAAGGCGTTATTCCAACTCACGTCAGGTCAGAACAGGAGGGGGAAAGGCGTGAAGGGTCAGGGCAACTACAGGAGGTTACGGGTCGAAGATTGGACACCTGAGTGTGACAAGGCTATGAACGATTTTATTGATGGATTGGTGGAATTCACAATGTTGGCACATCCAGATTTCTCTAGGCCCTTTGTCTTATCGGTGGATGCGTCTTTGGATGGCCTAGGAGCTGTTTTGTCCCAAGTGCAGGAGGGGTGCGAAAGGGCATGTCCGTTGTGTTTGCATCCAAGACACTCAGCAATGCACAGAGGAGATATTCAGCACACAGGTTGGAGTTTCTTGTTCTAAAATGGAGTGTATGTGACAAATTCAGTCACTGGTTGAAGGGTCAGAAGTTCACAGTGTGGACAGACAACAATCTGTTGACGTACATTCTGACAAAGCCAAAGTTGGACGCATAAGAACAGAGATGGGTCTCCAAGATATCAAACATATCGAGGGCTGTAACAATATGGTAGCAGATGCTATAAGCAGAGAACCATTCGTGAAGGAGGTGAATGGGAGATTGCTTTGTGATCCCTATCGCGATTTGACGACAGAAGCTGCACGGGTGGAGAACACGGGGGTACAAGATACCCTCAGGTGGGTGAGTCAACACCACCCGAACGTCACAGAACAAGACAGTGAGGACCGGGCTAGTGAGCATTGCATTCGGCCACAAACATATGGTGGAGCGTCGGTTCAGGCGATTTTCGCGTCCGAGTCAACTTTGGGAAGAGATGACGAAATTGGGCAATGGCTGCGGCTCAGCATATTCAGTGTTTAGTGTCACCTGGACAAGATGTGCTGCGATCCATGTCATTAGATGAACTGAGGAATAGTTAAGAGGCAGGACCCTGTGATTGCAAGGGTGTTACACTACCTAGAGAGGAAGCGTGTGCCTTCCAGGCGTGAGAGATTTGGAGAGGGCTTGGATGTTAGACAAATGTTGCGGCAGTGGGAAAAGCTTGAGGCAGATGATGGAGTTGTGCACATAGTTGCAAAGGACCCACTGTCGGCTCGACGAAGGAGCCAGTACGTGGTGCCGGCATCTTTGCTGGGAAATGTGTAGTGGGATTGCACGATTTGACTGGACATCAGGGTGGAGATAGGACACTAAGTCTGGCAAGGCAACGTTTTTTTTGGACACGGATGGTGAGGGACATCAAAAATTACGTGCGTTGTTATAAGCGATGCGTTGTAGCGTAAACACCCGAACCAGCAGCTAGGGGTGCCGTTGGAAAGCATAAAAACTTACGCACCCATGGAGTTGGTTTGCATGGATTGTTGGTGTGCAGAGGACCGGCGTCAGCATTCGGTTGATGTTTTAGTGTTTACGGACGATTTCACAAAGATGGCTCATGCTTTCCCCTGCATCAATCAGACGGCGAAGCAAGTGGCAAAACAAACTTTGGGATAATGTGTTTTGCATGTACGGGTTCCCGGAAAGGATTCATTCTGAAAGGGGCACTAGTTTCGAGAGTGAGTTGGTCAGTGAGCTGATGGTCTTAGCAGGCGCGAAGACATCTCATACGACGGCGTATCACCCAATGGAGAATGGTGGATGGAGCGATTCAATAGGACCTTGGGGAATATGTTAAGGTCGTTACCTCTTCGGGCGAAGCAGGAATGGGCCCAGCAAATTCAGACTTAACGTTTGCGTATAATGCGACGGTTCATGAGACGGCGGGTTACCCTCCCTTCTAATTGATGTTTGGCCGGGTGCTGCGGTTACCCGTAGATGTACTGTTTCGGAATGTTTTGAGGAATCCAGTAGTGGTAGACTATAGCACATACGTGACCTCTTTAGTGTCAGCTTTGAAAGAGGCAGCGGCAATTGCTCAGAGCTACGAAGAAAAGGAACAACAAAAGCAGGCGAAATATTATAAAAGGAGAGCCAGGGGGACGTCGCTGAGGGTGGGTGATAGTGTACTCCTTGCCAACAAGGGAGAGCACGGTAAGAGGAAATTAGCCGATAGGTAGGCACCTACATTGTACACAGTGAAGGACAGGAGTCCTCAGAATCACGTGTACAGAATCATGGATCCAGAGGGAAACACAAAAGTTGTGTATCGAAATCTCTTGCTTGAGGTGAATTTCTTACCAGTCGGGGTTGATGCGTCAGATGAAGAAACAGATGATGTCAGTATGTTGACTGACACAGAGTCTAGAGTAGTAGAGAGTGATTC
This sequence comes from Mordacia mordax, assembly GCA_036362905.1. NCBI lineage: Eukaryota > Metazoa > Chordata > Hyperoartia > Petromyzontiformes > Petromyzontidae > Mordacia > Mordacia mordax. The sequence continues at coordinate 16,464,831 of JAZEWT010000002.1, read as the reverse complement.
GGAGTATGAGAGTTCGTCTCGAGGAGGTGAAGAGGACCTGATCGCACTGGCTAGGGAAGACGACTCGTCTGGGTGCACGAAAACGTGGGAATTTCAGTGGGATGGGAATGGATTCACGGAAGATATCGGGAATGCTGGTGATAGATCTGGGGATTTGGTGGCGTCTCCGAGCTCGGTCGCTCTGGGTGGTCCTCGCCTCGGGAATGTATCGGCCACTTCTGTTGGGTGCCTGGACACCGACTCTACTACGGCGCAAGGAGGACGAGTGGCAGGGCCAATGATTAATGGCGGGAGACCTGGAGTCGGAGTCAGGATGAGAATTGGGAGAGAAGTGCTACCGGTGAGGCGATTGGTAGAGACAATGATGCACAAGCCGTTGTTAGAGAACATGGGCTGGTGGCGGGGGAGGCAATATTTTGGCCGTTAATGGGCTTTGGTGAAAAGTGTGATGTGGGGGGTTTTTTGTTGTGTTTATGTTTTTTTGGTGGTATTGTATTGATTGCGGCTTGTGATGTTGAGGTTTGAGGTGGTCTGAGTCCATTGTGGTGAGTTCGGCATCACATTTGACTGTGGGGATTCTGGGGGTCAATCACTCTTGACAATGTTGGTCAGAGGAACCGAATCGCCATGGTATACTTAGGTTGCTTGTTTGTTGTGGGTCAATATGTGCAACTATGCGAGTGCAATTCGGGGGAGGGGGGGACTGTAACTAGTGTTAACTGATGAGATGAGTTGCACGTATGTATGTTGTACATATTGAAATGTTAATTATAGAATGATATCGTTTGTGTTTGGTAGCATTGACTGGGGTTTGAGATGTTGGGATGTGAGGCGGTCTGAGTCCAATATGGTGTGTTCGGCATCACATTTGACTGTGGGGATTCTGTGGGCTAACCACTCTTGACAATGTTAGTCAGAGGAGCCGAGTCGTCACGGCATACTTGGATCGATTGTATTGGCATCGCACACACCCCCATATACAGTGAGCCACGCCCACCCTTGCGGACACGTTTTTCAGTGTGAGGGACGTCGAGGAAGATGAGATCGCTTGTCCAAGCTCTGCACATATTGATAAAATGATACACAACAGCGTCATATGTAGAGGTTGTTTAATAATGAGGTGTTTTGTACTATCCGCAGGGCTATGGAGAAATGATGTGGCTCCGTATGTTAGTGGATGTGTTTTGAAGGTACGTGGTGTTAAGCGGTGCGATCGAGATATTGTTATTTAGGAGAGGGGGGAATCTTTTGTAGGTTTTGGTACGAAATGTACGTGGCTGCACGTGGCGGCCATCTTAGGTGCGTGGTTTTTCAGTGTGAGGGAAGTCGGAGGAAGGGCTGTGAAGAATTGATGTGGCTTTGTATGTTGGTGGATGTGTCTGAAGGTGCTGTGTCTGCAGAGTTAATAAATATAATAATTTCAAGAGAAGATACGTGTGGAATCAAGTCCTTGTGGTGGAAGAAGAGTATCGAGTGTGACGAATGATCAGCGGTGTATGCGGAGTGCGAGGGGGATTCACAGAAGACACAACGCAGAACTTTACCGTCAGAATTACCTCCTCGCCACGTGTGCACTCACGTGCGCAGATTTCACCTGGTGTCTTGACATCTCGCTGGCCTAGGCGCCGGCCTGCAGTCTCTCGTGTGATCGGCGGCCATATCGTTGGGTATAGAAAAACGGTGCAGGTTAGGGCCAACTACAGTGGCAACAGCGCGGCGGACCGTGCATTTGTTAACTGGGTCTGAACAACAGCAGCAGAATGCCAGGGCGTTGGAGGAATAAGTCATTCGGGCGCTGAGAGAGCTCGTGTTGCTTCCGTGCCCGGAGATTGTGATGCCGGTACTGTCTGTATCGCTGTGTGCCGTATCGCCCGTTAATGTTGCGCGTTAACTGTCCTCTGAGTGGCCAGGTGGCCACTCGGCTCCGAACAGATGTGGAGGCAGAAATAGTTATTTAACCCATGGAGATGGATAAAGTGAGATCAGTTGAAAGGGGTGAAGATAGAAGAAAATAACATCTGTTTTTGAAAGGTTCAACTGTATATGTTGCTCAGACATCCACGATTAAATGGTCAAGAAACGCAAAGAAATTTCGGAAGAAATGTCCGTGAAAGAGGAAGGGAATGAAAGATAGAACTAGACATCGTCGGCATATAGGTGATGAGAAAAGCCAAAGGAAGTGATCAATGGGCCGAGAGAGTAAAAGTAAACAGCTAAGAGCAGAGAGTGCCGGGCACAGAACCTTGCAGGATACCAATGAGTAAAGAGTGGGAGGAAGATGTTGAGTAAGATAGGAATTGAACAAAGCTAGTCATGTTTGACTGATTTTCAAGTCTGACAGAATATTCCGGAGGAAAGAGTGATTTTGAGTGTCAAAGGCAGATCAAGCAGAATCAGAACAGAGGAGAGAGAAGTGGCCAAAGCTAGCTGAAGAACATCGATGAGAGAAAGAAGGATAGTTTCAATTAAGTGTCCTGGACAAAACATGAATAGAGGGGGTCGAGCAAAAAGTTATGGGATAGAAAATTTGATAATTGATGGTAGACAGAGCACGTTCGAGACTTTTAGAGAGAAAAAAGAAGTAGGGAAACTGAGCGATAGTGATCTTTCATGGGTCGAGGGTAGGTTTTTTTTTTAGAATGGGTAGTAATGCTTGCATGTTTCAAAGCAAAAGGAAAGACGCCAGTCAGTAAGGAAGTGTTAAGGACATAGGAAATGAAAGGACGATTAATGACTTGGGCGGCGTGGTGGCCCAGTGGTTAGCGCTGTCGCCTCACAGCAAGAAGGTCCCGGGTTCGAATCTCTCGGCTCGGGTGCCTTTCTGTGTGGAGTTTGCATGCTCTCGACGTGTCCGCGTGGGTTTTCGCCGGGCACTCCGGTTTCCTCCCACAGTCCAAAAAGCATGCTGCTACATAGGTCGATTGGCTCGCAAGCTAAATTGCCCCGCAGTGCCCCGCAGTGCCCGGCGATGGACTGGCGTCCCATCGTCGGTATATCCTTGCCTTGCGCCCTGTGTCTGCCGGGATAGGCTCCGACTTCACCGTGACCCTGTATAGGACTAAGCGGTTTCAGACAATGAGATGAGATGAGACGTTTGAGCGATTGTGTTTTTGTGTTGCTTGTTTGCGGTGGCACCTTAACGCGTGTGCGTGCTGGTGTGTGTGTGTGCGCTGGTGTGTGCGCGTGCTGGTGTGTGTGATCGCTGCTCATTCTGAGGAGTTGGGGGCTCTGCTGTTGAACCTGGTGAACGCCACAAAGAGGTGGGGTCTTACCATCAATCCCACCAAAACCAAGCACCTGTCTGGGTATTTGGTGCCACCAGGTACTCCACCTTCTCAGCTCTCCATGAGTGATGGGGCGTCGTGGAGACAGTAGAGAAATTTCCATACCTAGGCAGTGTGCTTATGGCCGGTTTGACAGCTCCGGTCTCGCTCCGAATCAATCGGGCAGCATTATCGTTTCATCGGCTGCGTAACGCTGTGTGAAAGCTGCCCGGCCTGTCGCTCCACACGAAGTTTCGAGTTTTCTCAGCTGCAGTCATGCCCTCTCTTCTCTATGCTTGCAAAACGTGGACCCCACCCTGGCGGAACATCTGCGCCGTCTTGAAACTTTCCAGCTGCCTGCGTACGATCCAGATCGAAATATCTGGACAAGGTTCTATTGGTGAGCTCCTCCGGCAAGTAAGGCTGCGGTGACTGGGTCATGTAGCCCGCATGCCCAGCCACCGCATACCCAAGCAATCGGTTTGGCCGGAGGGGGCTAAGCGAGCGCGGCACGGGCTACAGTAGAGATGGACTGATGTGGCACAGGAGGACCTGGAGCTGAGTGGGCTTGCTAAAGACTGGTACCAGCGGTGTCAAGATCGACCTCTGTGAAGGAGGATCGTGAAGGACGCTACGGGGCAGTTAGTGGCAGTAGCCCTCAAACCACAACGGAGGGCGGAGGAGCGACGCTCACTACAACGAGCGGAGTGTCGGGCGGATAAAACACAGCAAGTTGGCACAGTAGGGAGCATAGGTGGTGCATCTGCCAGTCATCTCAGTCAGACAACCCATAACATCTGGGTCTGTCCCGTGACCTGTCAGCGAGCCATCGACACTTCACGTGACTTAAAGGTACACCTGGCCTGGCACAGGCGCCGTGGTGACGTATCTCCACCACTTAGTGGCGAATGGCAGTCATTGTTGGTTAGTGGTTGTTGTGTGTGTGGTTCGTGGTTGACTGAGTGTGGTATGGATTCTCTGTGGCCTGGCGCGCTAACCACTGCGCAACCGCTCCCCCTACTAACAAAGCCAAAGCTCCCCCGTGTATCTTCACACATGCTGTAGGGTCAAGTGCTGTGAGTAGCGAGCAGCGCACACTCGCTCACTCACGCACACGCTCAGTCACCCACCCACTCACACACACACTCACCCACACACACTCACCCACACACACTCACACACCTACTCACCCACACACACTCACCCACACACACTCACACACCTACTCACCCACCTACTCACCCACCGACTCACCCACACACACTCACACACCTACTCACCCACACACACTCACCCACCTACTCACCCACCGACTCACCCACACCCACTCACCCATCTACTCACCCACCTACTCACCCACACCCACTCACCCACCTACTCAACCACCCACACACACTCACCCACACACACTCACCCACCTACTCACCCACACCCACTCACCCACCTACTCACCCACCCACACATATCAAGGTACAACGTGACCCAGCTGGTTCACTCACATTGCAGAGATACTTCAAACACCTCACCTTAAAATAACTTCACACCTCAAATACCATGCGCTCTCTGAATACCACGCGCGAGGTTTTCTCCGGGATTCTCCCGGTTTCCTCCCACAATTAGTGGTGGAGATCGCGTTCTTCCCCCGTGTTCTGCGCGGGTTTCCTCCGGGTTCTCCGGCTTGTATTGATTGCATCGGGGTGGGGGGCGGAGCTAGGTGCACGAAGGGGCGGGGACTCGGGGCCAGCTATATCTGAATTGTGCTGAAGGGGGGCGGAGCTGCGGGGTCGAGGGGGCGGGGCTACGCCCGCACGAGGGTAGCGTCGCCCTCGCGCGGTCTGCACGCGCGCCGCGCTTCCATTGGCTAACTCCCCTGGCGGGGCGGGGCCGTGTCGCCAGACTCCGCCCCCACCCCGAGCGGCTCGACCAATGGGAGCGCACGCGCTCATGACCTCAAATAACCCCCCGCTTCGCCCCCATCTCTCCAGAAACCCCCCTCCCCTCGTTGCCAGGGGCAACCGCTGGAGTATAAATAGTGGGGTGGCGGCCGCTCCGCGCCCTGTGTGAGCGACTCGGGGCGACTCCACGCGACTTCCACCAAAGCAACTCTGCGAGCGGACGGGGGATTGCGGGGTGAGGTGCGACTCCCGCGCGCAACTCCAGGCGACCGCAATCACCCACGGCTTGTGGAGGCGACTCCAAGCGACCGCAGTCACCCACGATTTGTGGAGGCGACTCCAAGCGACCGCAGTCACCCACGGGCTGTGGAGGCGACTCCAGGCGACCGAAGTCACCCACGGGTTGTGAAGGCGACTCCAGGCGACCGTAGTCATCCACGGCTTGTGGAGGCGACTCCAGGTGACCGCAGTCAACTTCGGGTTGTAAAGGGAGGGGTGGTGTTTCGTGCAAGCAACTTGAGTGCGACTCGGAGCACCGACTCGGGGGACAACTGGGAGCAACGACTCGGAACAACGACTCGGAGCGACTCGCGATGCAGCCCCCGCTGGCGGAGCTCCAGGCGCAACGGCGCCGCTCGCTGTTCCAGGCGATGGAGCGCTTCGTGTCGGCTGTGGGCGAGATGGACGGCACGGTGATGGTGCCCAGCCTCCTGCTCGACCTCCCGGCGCGGCACCCGGGCGGAGGAGCGTCCACCAAGGAGGGCGACCTCTTCTCGCTCTACGCGCAGCTCAAGAGCGTTCGCTCGCAAATCGAGTGGGGGGCCCTGCCCCCCACCGCGGTGAGCAGCGTGTCGGGTGGCGAGGGGCGCCACGACAACAACAACGGGAAGCCGCTGCGGGAGACCCGGAACAAGTACAAGGAACGGTTGAACGGCCGTCAGCAGGACGTGGTGGAGGGTGGTGGGGAGGAAGAGGTGGACGAGGTGGAGGAGGTGGACGTGGAGCAGAGGTTCAGGTTTCACGTCACGGGGCTCCACGCTGCGCTCCACGAGATGACGCAGCTGGCGCTGGAGTTGACGAGGAGATACCAGGAGGAGATCAACCAGACTGCTATGTAGAGGGCGGGGGGGGGGGGCGCGATGGGGAGCCCGAGGGGAGAGAGGGGGTCCTGGAGAGAGAGAGAGCGGGGAGGCTGGAGGGGGAGCAAGGAGGGGGTGAGCTCGAGGGGGAGAAAGGGAGGGAAGAAAGGGAGGCCTGGTGACCCCCTCTCTTCCCTCCCTCTCTCTGCCCCCAATGTAATGGTTTATCGGCTTCCTGTCGAGAAATATTTCGGGATAACCGTGTATGTGGTCTATATTGTACAGTCCATTTTCTGTACAGGGCGGCACGGTGGCCCAGTGGGTAGCGCTGTCGCCTCACAGCAAGAAGGTCCCGGGTTCGAATTTAGACTTGGGTGCCTTTCTGTGTGGAGTTTGCATGCTCTCCCCGTGTCCGCGTGGGTTTTCGCCGGGCACTCCGGTTTCCTCCCACAGTTCAAAAACATGCTGCTGCATAGGTTAATTGTCTTGCAGACTAAATTGCCCTCCGTTCCCGGTGATGGACTGGCGTCCCATCGTGGGTATATACCTGCCTTGCGCCTTGTGCCCTTGGGGATAGGCTCCGGCTCACCGCGACCCTGTACAGGATTAATAGGTTTCTGACAATGAGATGAGATCTGTACACACTAATCTATATATATGCAGTCTATAGTCTATGCACACAATCTATAATCTTTACATACAGTTTGTAGTCTGTGAATAGGGGGGTGTAAGGAGGCAAAACACCCCCCTTCTGGCAAAACAACCCCCCCCCCTCCTCGAGTTGCCGTTTGGTAACGCTGTCGTGGCTGCTCACACAGCTTCTATTGCAGTATAGGGGGCGCTGGACGGGTGCGGGGGACTGGTAACTTAACTTAATTACCAAAAACCACAAAGAAAAACTGAATCTTGTGCCGGAGGCTCCGATGGGACAGGCGTTTATGACGTCATCTGGCCAAACCCCAATTGATGGAGCCAGGAGACTGAATACCAACCCCTAGGGTTCCTCCAGAAGCAACAAAAAGCTTCTGTGTGTGGCCACGTGGAATGTTACCCTCGCTCGTTGCGGAGTAGAGGCTACCATTCCTTGGTCGGAACCTGGACCTCTGGCATACAGGAGGTCCTGTGGACTGGTTTTGACTCAGGTCATTAGGAATGGTGGACAATCCTCCACTGGAGACGGGAAACTGCCTAACAAGAGGGAGTGGCTCTTTTAATGAATAAAATAATGAAGGGCGCTTGGGAGGGTGGTGGTGACGTGTGGGAACCTGTGAATCCTAGGCTACTATGGGCTCCCCCTCCTTATAAATAGGTGTGCAATGGTGGTGGTGACATGTCCCCACCGAAGTTGAACATTACTGAAGGGGTTGGAGGCAAGGCCGATGAGTGAGATGCCTTCTATGACCTCCTGTACCAGGTGTTAGATAAAATGGCCCATCGGGATAGTCCTACTGCTAGGTGACTTTAATGCCCAAATGGGTCACGATGTAGACACCTGGGTTGTGGCTCGTGCAGCTGGAATGGCTGCACTGGGTACACGGTCGAGACCTCTCGAGAGACCCTGGCTGATGGAGGTGTTCAAGCTAGCTGGAAGAAAGCGTTAGGCCCACTCCCACCGTCTGCAACATCCCATACCTGAGACTGGGGAGGTTTACCGCAGCCTTCGCTCGGAGGTTCGGAGAGTAGTGCAGCGTTGTAAAGATGAGTGGTGGTCGCGGGCTGCTGAGGAGTTTGAGTGTCTCAGAAATATTGACTTGCAAACCTGTACCCATTACGTTCCTCAAAGAGAGAAATGGTGATCCGATCTCCGGCCCCCAAGTTCGCAGGTTCGCTGAGCATTTCTATGAGGTCTTTGGGAGGGGAATCCTCTCAGCTATGGGACAACAAGGGAGTGACCCTGCTGGGCTGCGGTTCCTCAGATATTGGAACAAGTATCAAGTATCTACCCCCTGTGCGTGACTGGAGAAGTTGCCATCTCTCGAGGAAGCACATAAGGCCTTAGACCAGGTAAAGCACGGGGCAGATATAATCTCCCAAGCGAAATGTTGAAGGCAGGTGGTGTTGGCAGATTGCCCTATGTGATATCATTACAACTGGCTGGAGCACAGGACCGAGTTCCGCAGCTAAGTAAAGATGCCCCAGTGTGTCCCCCCCTCCCTCTTTAAGAAGGGGGATTACACAGATTTTACAACTACAGGAATATTTCGCTCCTCCGTGTGCCGGGAAAGGTCCTGGCTTCCATTAATAATAATTGCACTTTGAGAGCGCTTTTCACCCAAGGGTCACAAAGCGCTGCACAGAGCTGTGGAAAGAACGACATGTATCACTGCTACTTTACACCAATTTAACTGAGCATAAAAATTATTAATATTCCAAATTTACTTTCTTTGGCACGTTTTAAAGACATGCTTTTGGGGTACCTCTGCAACATTTTAAAAAACTATAGCTAAGCTCTATTATGTCTAAGGCTCTCGCGGTGCGTGCACCGTACGTGGTTGTAGTTTTATTTTACAAAGTCATATAAAATATGGCTTTACAATTGTGCGCCCTAACATTTTCCTTTGGGGTTTCATTATTCAACATAGCCTTGCAAGGCATGCTGAGAAGAGGCTTACGGAACCCGAATATGGTTATAGACCGGGGCGGTCTTGCACAGCCCATAACACATGGGTCTGTCCCGTGACCTGTCGGCGAGCCTCTGGGTGCACCTGACCTGGCCCAAGCGTCGTGGTGACGTCACCACCACGAAGTGGCGAATGGCGATTGTAGTTGCTGGGGGGCGCTGTCTGGATCTGGTTTCGCGATTGGGCGTTTATAAGTTTGGGTGTTTGCCGAGTGTTATATTGGTGAGGGTGAGGTGAGTGTCTCGGGTGAGCCTGTCCGGGTGAGTGTTTCGCGGTGAGTGTGAGGCTGAGCTGGACACACAGCGGATGACTGATTGATCCGAGGGGACCACAAAACGGGAGACGGAGCGGCGAATGCGACTCGCGCGGCTATGGTGGTAGATGGTGACAGGGAGATTGAAGGAGCGGTGCGGGTGAGATGTGTGTGATTGGGGGAGATGGGGAGGGGGGAGATGTGTGGAGAGTCGGGGCGCGCTGCGAGGAGACGGAGCGAGAATATGAACCGTGTGTGCGTGCAGAACCCGCACCGGGGATCTCGTGAAATAAAGTTCCACGCTCCTTTCGCTGCGTGTACACGCGTGTGTGTGCGTGTACACGCGTGTACATGTGTGTGCGCGGATCTGTGTACACCTGTCTTATGACCTGTCGACGAGCCTTTGACATTTAGCCTCAAGGTGCACCTGGCCTGGCACAAACGCCATGGTGATATCACCGACACTTCGTGACAAATGGCGGTTGAGGTTGCACGCACGTAGACAACGTAACACTGTGTGGAAGCTGCCTGCCCTGTCGCTCCACACGAAGCTGCGGGTCTTCTCAGCTGCAGTCATGTCTTCTCTATGCCCTGAGGGACATGGACCCGCCCCCCTGGCGGAACATTTGCGCCAATTTGAAACTTTCCGTCTGACCTGCCAACGTTACATCCTGGGTTTAACCAGGTTAGATTGTGTGAAGGAGCTCACAAATTCTCTAAAGATCTGGACAAAGTCCCATTTGTGAGCTCTTCCGGCAGCCGAGGCTGCGGTGGCTGGGTCATGTAGCCCGCATGCTCAGCCACCGCATGCCCAAGCAGTTACTGTTTGGCTGATGGAGGGGGCTAAACGGGCGCGACACGGGCTAGAGAAGAGATGGACTGATGTGATACAGGAGCACCTGGAGCTGAGTGGGCTTGCTAAAGACTGGTACCAGCGGTGTCAAGATCGACCTCTGTGGAGGAGGATCGTGAAGGACGCTACGGGGCAGTTGGAAGCAGTCGCTCTCCAACAACAACGGACAGCAGAGGTGCGACGCTCACAATAACGGAGCGCCGGCGGATAAAACAGCAACTTTGCAGAGTAGGGAGCACGGGTGGTGCATCTGCCAGTCATCTCAGGCAACCCCATAACACCTGGGTCTGTCCCGTGACCTGTCGGCGAGCCTTCAACACTTCACATGATAGCCTCAAGGTGCACCTGGCCTGGCACAAGCGCCGTGGTGACGTCACCGCCACTTAGTGGCGTTTTGGTGTGTGGGGAGCCGTGGCGCAACGGACAGCGCGCTCTGCGTGTCGGTGGGTGAATGCGGGGAGCGGTGGCGCAGCAGTTAGCACGCTGTGTGTAGGTGGGTGAGTGTAGGCAGCGGTGGTACAGCGGGTAGCGCTCCGCGCTACGAACCCGGCTGTCACCCGCTTTCGATTCCCGCTCACGGCCACCACAAACACCAATGACGATTTTCTGAATCAGTCCTGGGCCTCATTTAAGTTGACTCTGCCTCAAATGAGTACCAAGTACGGTGTACGGTAAACATCGTCACTAAGGGAAACAAAGGCGGCCGGACGTGGTGCTGACCGCCTCCCTTAGTCCTAAGCCTTCGCAACACATTTTGACATTCGCGTCCATAAAGAAAGGCTACGCATGAGACCTTTGTTGTGTTCACAAACACTGTGACATGAACGTTAGGAGCGGTGGCGCAATAGTGAGCGCGTTGCACCTTCGAAACAAAACTCAACCACCCGAGTTCAGTTCCTGCAAAGACTCCTGGGCCCACCTCTAGGTCGGCTCAGCCTGAAATGAGTACCTAGCGCGGTGTGTGGTGTGAACATCGCAACTGGGGAGACAAAGGCGGCCGGGCGCGATACTAGTTACCCGCCCCCGAGTGTGCCGTGTAGACCTTCATAGGCACTGCTGCTCGCGAACAGCACTTAACCGTCTTTGTGCGTGGGTGGGCGAGGGGTTGCGTGAGTGGGTGAGTAGATGGGTGGGTGGGTGGATGGGTGAGTTATTAAGTATATGGGTGAGTGGATGGGTGGGTGATTGAATGAGTGGGCGGATGAGTGACCGGTCGGGTAATTGGGGTGGATTGGTGAGTGGATTAGTAAGCAAACATCAGCACTAGGGAGACAAAGGCGGCCGGGCGTGGTGTTGGATATCAGGCGCTGTATAACCGAGTAGGTAGACTAAGGCTGTGCTTAGGGCACCAGCAATATGGTGGTAGTGAAAGTTGTCTATTTGGAGTTTCAAGACCTTAACACCGTTTTATTGCCGGATATAGTAAAACATATTATCTTTTTTACAACTTCGTCCTGACGAAAAGGTACCCATGAACTTAACAGCTCGACCTGAGCGACTGATGCATTGATGTTGCGCTATCTTGAGCTGACTGTCTTTTGGTAACGCCTGGCTAATAATGACAACTACGCTATAAAGAAAGCCGTCTCTGGTGTGGGCCAATCAGTTTTAAGGACAATGCATACATCATCAAAGCGTGTTGTTGGCATATTTTGCCATAAGTGTGTGTGGCTTTTTGCAAACTGGACACTTTGTGAAAGGTGTCTGGTGTTTTAAGACATTAACATTCCGTATTGTTACGGGAAATGGTAAAAAAATCTCTATATTTTTTTGCAGAGATGTATTTTTTTTTAATCCAAACAAATATTGTTGCTAATTTTCCGTTCTGATGTCGTTGTGGTTGGCGTGCCATTCTCTCCGCAGCTCTGTGACCCTCGGATGAAAAGCGCTCTATAAAAGCTATTTTTATGACTAATTATTATTATTAAATCGGTGGCCACATTGTTGGTCATCATCATTCTCAATACCCGTGTCTGCCTCTACCGGCAGGCACAGGGCGCAAGACGGGGCTATGCCCATGATGTGACTCCAGTACATCGCAGGGCACTGGGGACAATTTACTGAGTCGGACAATCAACCTAGGAAGTCTTTGGACGGTGGGAGGAAACAGGAGAAGCCGGCGAAAACCCACGTGGACACAGGGAAAATGAGAACACGCAAACTCCACACAGCAAGGCACCCGAGCCGGGAACCGAACCGAGGGCCTTGTGGCTGTGAGACTGTGATGCTCCTCACTGCACAGCCCCCGCGCGGCCACTGGAAGGAATCACTAACATATAACATCCGGATATTTATAAGAATGTACGTTTTGCTTATTAAAAAAAAAATGTAGGCTTAGTGCTGTTTTTATTTTGAATTACATTTGGGTTGAGGTATCATAAGCTTTTCAGCGCTTAGGGTTTCCAAAGGTCTTAATCAGGTTCTCTGGCCAGCCACCCCTTCGTGTGCCGTGTCGGCCTTTATAGGCGCTGCAAGCTACCAACAGCACTTGACCCTACAGCCCGTGTGAGGATACACGTGGGAGCTTTGTCTTTTCGTGTATGGTTGCTGGGCGTGCCCTAGGTTGACTCAGCCATAAATCGTCATTGGAGAGACAAAGGCGGCTAGGCGTGGTTCTGACCGCCTGACTTAGTCACTGGTGTTCGCAAACAGCTCCTGAACCAAGTCAGTAAAGTTTATATGGGGCGCCTTTAGATGTTGCGTCATCCACCCACGCTGAGGGTGCGCCCTGTCGGCATTTATAGACGCTGACAGGACTTGTCCGTACAATGTGTCTATACTGAGGAGCTTTAGCTTTATGTGCATGGGTGAGTGGGTGGGTGGGGGAGTGGGTGAGGGGATGGATGAGGGGATGGGTGAGGGGATGGGTGAGGGGTGGATGGGTCGGTGAAGGAGTGGGTGAGGGGTTGGGTGAGGGGGTGAATGGGTGGTTAAGTGGATGGATGAGGGAGTGGCTGATGGGCTGGGTGAGCAAGCGGGTGTGTGAGTGGTTACGTGGATGAGTAAGAGGATGGGTAGGTGAGTAGGTGAAGGAGTGGATGGGTGGGTGAGGGAGTGAATGGGTTGTTTAGTGGGTGAATGGGTGGGTGAGGGAGTATATGGGTGGGTGAGGGGGTGGGTGAGGGAGTGGATGAGAGGGGGTAAGAGGGGGTAAGAGGGTGAGTGGGTGTGTGAGGGAGTGGTTGAGTGAGTGAGTGGGTACGTGGATGGGTGTGTGCGTGAGGGAGGGGGTGGGTGAGGGAGTGGATGGGTGAGGGAATGGGTGAAGGGCTGGGTGAGTGTGTGAGGGAGTAGGTGAGTGGGTGAGTGGGTAAGTAGGTGGGTGAGGGATGGGTAGGTGAATGGGTCGGTCAGTGGGTGAGAGAGTGGGTGAGGGAGTGGATAAGGGGGTGAATGGGTGGTTGAGTGGGTGGGTGAGGGAATAGGTGAAGGGCTGGGTGAGCAAGCGGATGAGTGTGTGAGGGAGTAGGAGAGTGGGTGAGTAAGCGAGTGTGTGAGTGGGTAGAGCACTGGGTGAGAGTGGGTGAGGGGGTGGATGGGTGGGTGAGTGGGTGAATGGGTGGGTGGGTACGTGGATGGCTGAGTGAGGGAGTGGGTGAGTGGGTGAGCAAGCAGATGAGTGGGTCGGTGAGGAAGTGGATGGGTGAGTGGGTGAGGGAATCAGTGGATGAGTGGATGAGGGGGTGGGTAAGGGGATGGATGGGTAGGTGAGTGGTTGGGTGAGGGAGTGGGTGATATAGAATGCATGTCATTGCACAATTGTACAATGAAATTTAGTGCAAATCCACAGTGGTATAAAAGAAATCGACAAAATATACACACATTTGCAGCAAATCAACATATAGTTATATGTGCATTAGTAAAAAAATAAAAAAACAAGTATAATATCCATTACACTTGATAAAGTCAGTCTGTGTATTGCACTAACCCAAATCAACATATATTATTTTACTTGCCAGAATATACTGGTGTTATTGCACATTTCCATGATATTATTGCAGCCTCAGTTGGTTAACAGAATTCAGTTGTTTGATGAAACTTGGGTAGAAACTGTTCAAAAGTCTGGAAGTGCGGGTCCTTAAAGACCTATAGCGTCTCCCAGAGGGCAGCAGAGTGAAAATGTGGTTGCCTGAGTGAAATGAGTCCTTGCTTATGTTTGTGGTCGGACGTAGGCACCGGGATCTGAATATGTCCTCAACTGAAGGTAGCTGTGTGCTGGTGATTTTCTGTGCTGAATTAATCACTCTCTGCAGAACTTTCGTATCTGCCATAGTGCAACTAGCATACCACACTAGGATGCCATAAGTATGCTTTCGATGGAGTAGTGATAGGACACTAGCAGCGGCTGGGACAGATTAGCACTCCTCAGTGTCCTTAGAAAATAGAGCTGCTGCTGTGCCTTCTTTACTAGATAAGTTGTATTGACAGTCCAAGTAAGGTCCTGGGAGATGTGTGTGCCAAGGAATTTGAAGCTGGCCACTCTCCCCACAATGCCTTCTCCGATGTATAAGGGAGCAGGTTGCTCTGTTTCCTAAATTTGATGATCTCCTTTGTTTTTGAGGTGTTGAATTGCCAAGTTGTTTCTGGAGCACCATACTGCTAAGTTTGTGGATCTCGTCCCTGTAGGCACTCATTGCCATTTTGTATTCGTCCCACCACAGTAGTATCATCTGCAAGTTTGATTATGCTACTTGTGCTGTGGGTTGGTGTAGTCATGTGTGTATAGTGAATAGAGGACTCAGCACGCAGCCCTGTGGAGCTCCGGTGCTGAGTGTCAGGGTTGATGAGTGATGCATCCCCAGCCTGACCGTCTGTGGACGGTTTGTTAAAAAGCCTTTTATCCAACTGCATGTGGACTCGCTGACACCCAATTCGAGCAGCTTGGTCATCATTCTGCTGGGAATTGTGTTAAATGCAGAGCTAAAGTCCACAAACGACATCCTCACATACGTTCCCGGGTGCTCCAGATGTGTCAATGTAGTATGGAGAGCTGTGTTAATGGCGTCCTGTTGACCTGTGGCTCTGTAGGCAAATTGGTGTTGATCCAGAGTAGGTGGGAGTGCAGATTTTATGTTTTACGACCAGTCTCTCAAAACACTCCATTACAGTGGAGGTGAGAGCCACAGGTCTGTAGTCATTAAGGCTGCCGATAGATGTTTTCTTAGGGACAGGCACAATAGTGGTAGACTTAAAGCATTTGGGGACAGTACATACTGACAAGGAGAGGTTAAAGATGTTGCTGAAAACCTCCGCCAGCTGATCCGCACAGTATCTGAGTGCCCTCCCTGGAATGCCGGCTGAGCCGGCGGCCTTCCTGGGATTGACACTGCAGAGCATTCTCCTGACATCATCTGTGCTCACATGAAGTGCCAGGCAGTTTGTGGTTGGTGTCAGTGCAGTGTCAGTCTCGGCCACTTACACCTCATTCACCTCAAAACGGGAGAAGAAGTGGTTGAGTTCCTCAACTAGTAAGTCGCTGCTGCTGGTGCTGGTTGGATCTTTGTTGACTGTAGTTAGTGATGTGCTGAATGCCTTGCCATATGCGCTGGGGGTCCCCCTCTCTGAAGTGTCCTTCAATTTTCTGCCTGTAAACTGCTTTTGCCTCCTTGATGGCTCTCTTCAGGTTGGACCTGGTAGTGCTCTATAGTTCAGCATTGCCAGACCTGTAAGCTCTGTCGCGGTCCCTCAACAGCAGTTTTACATCCCTTGTCATCCAAAGTTTATTGTTTGGAAAGCATCTGATATGTTTGTCAACAGTCACAGTATCAATACAGCTCTGTATATAAAACAGAAGAGTGGATGTATAGTCTTCTATGTCTTGTTGCGCAAACAATTCCCAGTGATCACACTGAAAGCAGTCCTGAAGCTGAGTGGAAGCCCGCTCAGGCAAAGTCTTTACGGTTTTCACAGAAGGCCTTGTTTTGCTGACGAAAGGTCTGTATGCCGGAGTGAGAAAAATGCATAGATAGTCAGACTGGCCTAAGTGGGGGAGTGTGGAGACCTTGTATCCTCCTCTGATGTTCCTGTACACATGTTCCAATGTATTTTGACCTCTCGTAGGACATGTCACATGTTGGTAAAACTTAGGAAGGACAGTTTTCAGACTAGCTTGGTTAAAGTTCCCAGCCACAACAAAAATCCCATCAGGATAAGCAGTCTTTAGTTTACCGATGACTGTAAGCAGTATGTCCAGAGCTGTCTTGGTGTTAGCGCTTGATGGGATGTACACAGCCATAACAATTACAACAGTGAACTCCCGTGGCAGATAAAAGGGTTAGCACCTTAATGTTATATACTCTTAAGTCTGGTGAAGAATGTCGGTGACGGTGGCATTTTTACATCAATTATTGTTAGAGTAGATGCACAGCCCTTCCCCTCTGCTCTTACCGGAGTCTGTTCCTGCCGGCCCGGTGCGCTGTGCGGCCTGCTCGCACAATAGCTTCATCGGGGATCCCCGTATAAAGCCAGGTCTCAGATATTACCATGAATGAGCAGTCTTCAACGGATTTTTGTGCCGCGATGATTAGCTCCAGTTCTTCTATTTTGTTGGTGAGTGATCTGACGTTTGTGAGAAGGATGCTGGACAGAGCGGGCTTGTGGGGAGTTCTCTTTAGCCTGGTTTGTATTCCAGCCCGGCAGCCCCGCTCCTGCCTCCTTTCCCAACGCCGCCTCCTGCGTCTCCTTCCCGGTATCCCACTGGACGAGCAATCTCCTCCGGGATGTGTTCATTGTGATAGTTCCTGATGAAGACCAGTTTCCCACATGACGACCCAATCTTTAAAAGGACGTCCCGGTTATACCTCCATTTGCTAATCGCCAATCAGACAGAACAAAACGAATATACACCACATCAGGGAGAGCTAAGCCGCTCTGTACGTGCACGCAGCCATTTGGAAGTTGCTGACACCCGAGACGTGGCTCAAGCCGTTGACATTGAGCGGACGGCGGCACACGTAGCCGATGGCCTTGAGCGTACCGACCAGCGCGTCCGTAGCCGATGGCCTTGAGCGTACCGACCAGCGCGTCCGTAGCCGATGGCCTTGAGCGTACCGACCAGCGCGTCCAGCTGCCCTTCCCCGCCGGTCCCGGGCACCAGCTCCACGCGCTCCGCCAACAAGTGCACGCGGCGCTCGCTGAACGCGATCCGCGTCCGCTGCTGGGACCACACGTGTCTCCTCCCTTTTGTCTTTTTTTGATACTCTATGCTTAGTGTTACACAAAGTGTGCGTAGCATAGAGTGTGTGAGTGGGTAAGTGGATAAGTGGGTGGGTAAGTGGGTGCGTGAGTGGGTGGGTGAGGGAGTGGGTGATGAAGTGGATGAAGGGGTGGATGGGTGAGTGAGGGAGTGGGTGAGAGGGTGGGTGAGAGGGTGAATGGGTGGTTGAGGGAGTGGGTGATGGGCTGGGTGAGCAAGCGGGTGAGTGTGTGGGGGAGTGGGTGAGTAAGCGGCTAAGTGGGTACGTGGATGGGCAAGATGGTGGATACATGGGTGAGTTAGGGAGTGGGTGGGTGAGTGGGTGGGTGAGGGAGTGGGTTATGGTGTGGGTGAGGGGGTGGATGGGTGGGTGAGTATGCGAGTGGGTACATGGATGGGCAAGAGGGTGGGTAAGTGGATGAGTGAGGGAGCGGGTGGGTCAGGATGGGTGGGTGAGTGAGGGAATAGTTGAGGTGGGTGAGGAGGTGAATGGGTGGTTGAGTGGGTGGATGGGTATATGCATAGTGGGTGTGTGAGTGGATGGTTGATGTAGTGGGTGAGTGGGTGAGCAAGCTGGTGAGTGGGTAGGTGAGGGAGTGGGTAAGGGAAAGAGTGGATGGGTAAGTGAATGAGTGGGTGAGTGGGTAGGTAAGTGAGGGAATGAGTGGGTGAGTGTGTGAGTGGGTGAGCAAGCTGGTGAGTGGGTAGGTGAGGGAGTGGGTGAGGGAAAGAGTGGATGGTTGAGTGAATGAGTGGCTGAGTGGGTAGGTGAGGGAATGAGTGGATGAGTGGGTGGGTGATGGAGTGGGTGAATCGGTGAATGAGTGAGGGAATGAGTGGGTGAGTGTGTGAGTGGGTACGTAGATGAGTGAGTGGATAAGTGGGTGGGTGAGTGGGTAAGTGGGTGGATGAGTGGGTGAGGGAGTGGGTGGGTGAGTGGGTGGGTGAGGGAATGAGTGGGTGGGTGAGTGTGTGAGCAAGTGGGTGAGTAGGTGGGTGAGCAAGCGGGTGCGTGTGTGCGCTGCTCGCT
This sequence comes from Mordacia mordax, assembly GCA_036362905.1. Taxonomy (NCBI): domain Eukaryota; kingdom Metazoa; phylum Chordata; class Hyperoartia; order Petromyzontiformes; family Petromyzontidae; genus Mordacia; species Mordacia mordax. The sequence continues at coordinate 16,446,642 of JAZEWT010000002.1, read as the reverse complement.
ATTAACATCACTTGATCCTACAGCCTGTGTGAGGCTACATGGGGGAGCTTTGGCTCTGTGTTTGGCATGGAACGTGGAAAAATGGTGAATATGTGGGATGAGTGGTGGGTAGGTTGATGGGTGGGTGGGTGTGTGGGTGGGTGTGTGAGTGGATGAATGAGTGGATGGGTTGGTGG
>JAZEWT010000002.1:16427765-16446392 GCA_036362905.1 Mordacia mordax | reverse complement strand
AGTTGGTGGGTGGGTGTGTGAGTGGATGGATGATGGGGTGGGTTGGTGGGTGGGTGTGTGAGTGGATGGATGATTGGGTAGGTTGGTGGGTGGGTGTGTGAGTGGATGGATGGATGATTGGGTGGGTTGGTGGGTGGGTGTGTGAGTGGATGGATGATTGGGTGGGCTGGTGGGTAGGTTGTTGGGTGGGTGTGAGAGTGGTTGGATGAGTGGGTGAATGGGTGGCTGAGTGAGTGAGTGGGTGGTTTGGTGGTTGGCGCTGTCGTCACCTCTCACCGTGGACCCAGTTCATTATTATGAGTTACTGATTATAATAAGGGGCGGCGCGGTGGCCCAGTGGTTAGCGCTGACGCCTCACAGCAAGAAGGTCCCGGGTTCGAATCTCTCGGCTCGGGTGCCTTTCTGTGTGGAGTTTGCATGCTCTCCCCGTGTCCGCGTGGGATTTCGCCGGGTACTCCGGTTTCCTCCCACAGTCCAAAAGCATGCTCCTGGATAGGTTGATTGGCTCGCAGACTAAAATTGTCCCGCAATGCCCGGCGGTGGACTGGCGTCCCGTCGTCGGGTGTATTCCTGCCTTACGCCCTGTGTTTCCGGGATAGGCTCCGGCTCACCATGACCCTATATAGGATTAAGCGGTTTCAGATAATGAGAGATGAGATGAGATTATAATAAATTATTATTTATCATTATAATCAATTATTGTAAATTATTCAGGGTTGTGTTTTGTTTGACCGGGATGAGAACAACAATAGGAGAGAAGGCTTTCGTTCAACCATCATCTTCATAATCAGCAGCAGCACTGCAGTGTCAAGCACAGGCCATGTGTTTTAATGAGGACAGCTCAGAACATTACATAGTGAAAAGGGCATCTGAGGGCATTAAACAGTGTGAAGGGCCTCTTAGGGTATGCCATAGTATAAAGGGCAGCTCAGCGCAATGCACAGTATAAAGGGCAGATCAGGGTATCACACACCAAAAAAAGGGCAGCTGAGGGCATTACACAGTGAAAAGGGCAGCTCAGGACATTACACAGTTAAAAGGGCAGCTCAGAGCATTACACAGTGAAAAGGGCAGCTGAGGGTATTACAGAGTAGAAAGGGTAGCTCAGGGCATTACACAGTTAAAAGGGCAACTCAGGACATTACACAGTTAAAAGGGCAGCTCAGTGCATTACACAGTAAAAAGGGTAGTGAAAATGACAACTCAGGGCATTACACAGTTAAAAGGGTAGCTCAGGACATTACACAGGTAAAAGGGCAGCTCAGTGCATTACACAGTGAAAAGGGTAGTGAAGAGGACAACTCAGGACATTACACAGTGTAAAGGGCAGCTCAGAGCATTACACAGTGAATAGGGCAGCTCAGAGCATTACACAGTGAATAGGGCAGCTGAGGGTATTACACAGTTAAAAGGGCAGCTCAGGACATTACACAGTTAAAAGGGCAGCTCAGAGCATTACACAGTGAAAAGGGCAGCTGAGGGTATTATAGAGTAAAAAGGGTAGCTCAGGGCATTACAGAGTTAAAAGGGCAGCTCAAAACATTACACAGTTAAAAGGGCAGCTCAGTGCATTACACAGTGAAAAGGGTAGCTCAGGGCATTACACAGTTAAAAGGGCAGCTCAGGACATCACACAGTATAAAGGGTAGCTGCGGGCATTACACAGTGTAATGGGCAGATGATGGCATTACACAGTGAAAAGGGCAGCTGAGGACATTACACGTGGTTCACCCGAAGTGAAGGGCAGCTCAAGGCATGTCCAGAGCGTGCGGTGATTGTTCTGCTGTGGTTGGTGGTGGTTGTTGACAGGGAGGGCAGGGGTCCTGCCCTCCAGCCCTGCCCCTGGCTGCGCGCTGCCCCTGCTGCCCAGGGCAGGGTCGGTAGATGCGTAGAGATGCGCGCTCCTGCAGTACACACATCAGTTACCAGATCTCGGCCTACAAACTACTCCCTGGACCCCTTTCCATCCAAACTCATTGGGGTAAATTTGAAGTTCCTTGCCACGTTCGTCACTAATCTCTTCAATAGCTCACTTCGCTCCGGTATCGTTCCCCTCACTTTTCAAATGTGCCACAGTTAACCCTCTGCTAAAAAAAAACCTGGCCTCGATTGCAACATCCCCGAATATTATTACCCCATCTCAAATTTACCATTTCTCTCTAAGGTCCTTAAACGTGAATTTCAGAAACACGTCCTCAACAATGACCTCAATCCCGTCCAATCTGGGTTCAGATTCGGCCACAGTACTGAAACTGCTTTGGTCAAAGTAGTTAATGACCTACTCGTCGCTGCTCGTGAATGTTTGCCAAGTATCCATGTCCTCCTGAACTTGAGTGCTGCCTTTGATACTGTTGACCACTCTACCTTACTTGAGCGACTGGAGGGTATCGGGGTCTCTGGCTGTGCCTTGTACTGATTGAGTTCCTACCCCTCCTACCAGAAGCAGTTCGTCAGCCTCGGAGGTCATAACTCAAGAGATCCATCCTGTTTTTTCTGGAGTTCCTCAGGGTTCAGTCCTCAGCCCACTTCTCTTCAGTATCTACATAAAACCACTTGCCCATATCCTGGGCAGCCTCAATCTCAGCTAACTTTGCTATGCCGATGACATCCAAATTGGCGTTGGCTGTGAGCGGGATTCGAACTCGCATCGCCGGGCTTTCAGCCGAGCGTGATAACCGCTGAGCCAACGCTTCCCCCACACACTCACTCACACACTCACTCACTCACACACAGATTCAATCAACTACCCACTTACACACTCACCTGCTTACTCAACTACTCATTCACAGTCATTCATACACTCACAAACTCACCACACACACAGTCACTCACCCACTAACTCATCCACTTACACACCCACTCACCCACTATCCCATCCACTCACCCACTCACACCACCCACTCACTAGTGCTGATGGTGAGTGGGTGGAGAAGGGTGGGGGGTTTAGTAGTGGGGGTGAGGGATAGCGGGGGGATACTGGGGGGTCGTGACCCTACCTTGTGGGCAGGCCGCTGACTACTGCCCCCGACCGACGAGGCATCCCGGCCCCTCCCCTCACCCTCCGAGGCGGCAGCTGCCGCAGATTTCTTCTCTGCCCAGACGCCAGAGCCCTTGGGCGCCGCCTGCAGGCGAGTGGGTGACAAAACGTGATAAGTCAACGGCTTCGGGATGCGCGTCGCCTGGCACAAGCGCCGTGGTGACATCACCGCCACTCAGTGGCGAATGGTTCAGTGCTGCTGCTACTGCGTCACAGCGAGAAGGTCCCGGGTTCGATTTCCGGCTCGGGTGTCTTTTTGTGTAGAGTTTGCGAGTTCTATCCTCGTGTCCGTGTGGGTTTTGCCGGGTACTCGTTTTTCCTCCCACCGTCCACACCACGCTGCTAGTTAGGTTCATTGGCCTGCTGAGTTAACTGTCCCAAAAAAACTGCCCTGCCGATATACTGGCATCACATCCTACGGTAGTCATCTCCCGGATGAAGCAGGGCGCAAGGCGCAGCTATACTCAGTATGTGACGCCAGTACAATGCAGGGAACTGTGGGACATTTACTCAGCAGAACAATTAATTTAGGCAGCAACATGTCTCTGGACGGTGAAAGGAAACCGGAGCACCCACCCAAAACCCACGTGAACACCGGGAGAGAGAACTTGCAAACTCCACACAAAGCAGCACTCGATCCGGGAATCCAACCCAGGTCCTTCTTGCTCTGAGGCAGCAGCGCTACTGCTCACTGCTACTCACCTTCGCTACTCACTGCACCACTGTGGCCCCTAATGGCACAGTGGAGAATGGTTAGCATGTTACGTGTGTGTCAGTGAGTGATGGGAGCAGTGGCGCAGCGGTTAGCACGCTGCGTGCGTGGGGGTGAGTGGGAAGTGGTGGCTGGCAAAACAATTCCCCTCCACCTCATGGTGCCAGTCTGTAACGCTGTGGTGGCTGCTCTCATAGCTTCCACAGCGGCCAAGGGGGCTCTGTACGGATGCGGGGAGCTGTTAACCCCCCCCCCCACCTTCAATTTAATTATCACTATAATACGTGAAGATAAAGAGAAACGAAAGTTTGTGCCGGAGTCTCCGGGGGCACAGGCGCTTATGATGTCTCCTGGCCAAACGCCATTTGGTGGAGCCAGGAGACTGAGATCCCACCCCCAGGGTTCCTCCAGAAACAAAACACCGCTGCGTGTGGCCACGTGGAATGTTCGAATGCTCGTTGTGGAAGAGAGGTTATCACTCCTCTTTTAGGAGCTGGACTGGTACCGCCTGGGCCTCCGTAGGATACAGGAGGTACAGTGGACTGCTTCTGGTTCCAATCAGCGGCAGGGGTGGACAATCCTCCATTCTGGACAAGAAACTGCCAGGCAACAGGGAGTGGCTCTTGTTTTTAACAAAAAAATGAAGGGGATGTGGGAATGTGGTGGTGAGGTGTGGGAACCTGTGAGCCCCAGGCTACTGTGGACTCGCATCCCTATAAATGGGAGGTGAGGGATTGTCGTGATGATGGCTTACGCTCCCACTGAAAATGAACATCAGTGGAGTGATGCAGACAAGGCCGATAAGTCAGATGCCTTCTATGACCTCCTGTCCCAGGTGTTGGCTAAAGAGTCATCCTGCTACGTGACTTTAATGTCCGAGTGGGTCATGATGCAGACACCTTGGCTGGAGTGATTAGAAGGCGTGGGCCAGATCAGCTCAACAACATCGCTAGGAGGCTGATAGACTTCTGTGCAGCCCATAGACTCGTAATAACCAACACGCTGGTCCGTCATCGGCTCATCCTCACAACATCTTGGGTGTATGCCCGGTCCAAGCAAGACCATCTGCTGGACTACATATTGGCGGAGCAGCGGATGCAGGCCCACGTCCTTGACACCGGGACCTACCGAGGAGCTGATCTGACCTCTGACAATCGGCTTGTCTTCTCTAAGATGTACCTGCCATTCTTCCACGGCAGTGGTGGGCATCCACCAAGGACCCCATTCAAACCCACAGTGGCCTGGTCCAGGCTAGCTGATGAAAGCTGTAAAAGAGAATTTCATCATAGTTTCCAGCTGGAGCTAACATCGTCCCCCACTCCTCCCAATGCTGAGGGGAAATGGGTGAGTTTTAGGGCTGTGGCTCATGCAGCTGGAATGGCTGCACTGGGAACATGGTCCAGACCTCCCCAGAAACCCTACTTGAAGGAGGTGTTCAAACTAGCCAAGAGAAAATGGCAGGCCCACTCCAACCGCCCGCAACAACCTACGCCCGAATATGTGGAGGTTTATGGTAGCCTTGGCTCGGAGGCTCGGAGAACTGTGCGGCTCTGCAAGGATGAGTGGTTGTCGCGGACTGCTTAGGAGATGGAGTCTGTCTCAGTAGCCGTGATCAAAAATCACTCTTTAATTCCATCAAAAGATGAACTTGCAACAATTACCCTTGTTAAAGGGGAAAATGGTGATCCGATCTCTGACCCCCAGGAACAAGTTTGCATATTTTCAGAGAATTTCTATGAGGTCTTGGAGGAGGGGAACTCCCCCTGATCAGATAACACCATGGTACAACATGGGGGTGACCCTGCTGGGGCTGTGGTACTTCAAATAATGAAATAAGTAGCCATACCCTGTGAGTGGCTGGTGAAGATGCCACCGATAGAGCAAATACATGAGGCGATCCAGAGCCTGTAACCAGGAAAAGCACCGAGCAGAGATGATCTTCCAAGCAAAATGCTGAGGGAAGGTGATACTTGTCTGCAGACTGCCCTGTATGACATCATTAAAACCATCTGAAGCACAGGAAGGGTCCCGCATGAATGGAAGGATGTCCAAGTGGTCCTCCTCTTTAAGAAGGGTGACCGCACCAATTGTAATAACTACAGAGGCATCTCGCTCCTGAGTGTGCCGGGAAAGGTGCTGGCAAGGAACATTCAACATCGCCTTGCGAGGCATACTGAGGAGAGGCTCGAAGAACCCCAATGTGGTTTCAGGCCGGGCCGATCTTGCACAGATGCCATATTCTCTGTACGGTTGTTACAGCAGAGATGTAAGGAATTCAAACATAACCTGCATCTCTGTTTTATTGACCTGGTCAAGGCCTGCGGTACCATCAGTCGGCAGGGGCTGTGAAATGTTCTTCATGGTTTTGGGATCCCGGATATTCTGCTCACCATCAGTGTGCTTATGGCCAGTTCTGGTTTGACAGCGAAGGTCTCGCTTCAAATCAGTCGAGCCGTTTTGTCATTTCATCGGCTACGTAACGCTGTGTGGAAGCTTCCTGGCCTGTCGCTCCACACGAAGCTTCGAGTCTTCTCAGCTGCGGTCATGCCCTCTCTTCTCTATGCTTGCGAAATGTGGACCTCCCTGGTGGTACATCTGCACCATTTGAAAATGTTCTGGCTGGGCTGCCTACGATCAATCCTGGGTATAACCAGGTTAGATTGTGTAAGCTCACAAATTTTTGAAAGAGCTGGACAAAGTCCCATTGGTGAGCTCCTCCGGCAGGTGAGGCTGCGGTGGCTGGGTCATGCAACCTGCATACCCAGCCACCGCATGCCCAAGCCGTCACTGTTTGGCTGGATAGAGGGGGCTAAACGGGTGTGGCACGGGCTAGAGAAGAGATGGGACTGACGTGGCACAGGAGGACCTGGAACTGAGTGGACTTGCTGAAGATTGCTACCAGCAGTGTCGACATCTCTGGAAGAGGATCATGAAGGATCCTACGGGGCAGTTTGAGGCAGTCGCCCTCCAGCAACAACGGAAGGCGGAGGAGTGATGCTCACAACAACGAGCGAAGCGTCGTGCGGCTAAAACACAAGTTGCCACAGTAGGGAGCATAGGTGGTGCATCTGCCAGTCATATCAGTCAGGCGACCCATAACACCTGGGTCCCGTGACTTCCTGTCAATGAGCCTTCAAAACTTCATGTGGCTTCAAGGTGCATATGCACTGGCACAGGCGCCATGGTGACGTCACCACCACTTGGTGGCGAATAGCAGTTGTTTTTGTTGTTGGAGAGGAGGCGCAGTGGTTAGCGCATTCACTACCAACACCGCTGTGACCCGAGAACGATTCACAACCACGGTCATCACCGACACCAGTGATTTATTTTCTGAACTCGTCCTGGGCTTCCCAGGGTGTAGTGAACATCGCCACCAAGAAGACAAAGGCGGCCGGGCGTGGTACTAGCCACCCACCCCCTCGAGTGCCATGTCAACCTTCATAGGCGCTGCTCGCTACTAATAACACTTGACCATCGACTCTGTGTGAGGCTATCATTGGTGGTGGTCGTGAGCGGGAAATTAACTCGGGTCGAAAGGTTTGTTGTCCAGCGCACTAACTGCTGCGCCACTACTCCTCACCAGAGATCTACAGAGACCACACAGAGACCCACAGTGACACAAATGACCCACAATGACACATACAGAGACCCACAGTGGCATACACAGAGACCCACACTCACACACACAAACCCAGTGACACAGTGACACACACAGAGACACACGGTGACAAACACAGAGATGCACACTGACACACACAAAGACCCACAGTGACACAGAGACCCACAGTGACACACACAGAGACCCACAGGCATCCACAGACACTCACAAACACTCCCACAAAACCCCATAGAGCCCCACAAAGACATTCACAGAGACCCACACTCTTAATCAATGACTGTGCACCTGGAATTCTTCCTGGCTTGGCTGGACACCCTCGGGCCATCTCTTGCCCCCACAATAGAATCCTCCACCTCCTCCTCCTCCACCTTCCCCACCTTCTCCACCCACGGCGGTAGCGGCGCCAGCGGCGCCATCGTCACCCCCCGAAGCGGAGTGATCATACTGTCTCCCGTTCCACGCTGGGCTGTCTCTTTCATCCAGACGTGAGACGGCATTAGCACCTCATTATGGGGGTCCTGTGTCTCTCTACGAGTCTCTGTATCTCTCTGTGAGTCTCTATGTGTCACTGTGTGCTATGAGTCTATGTTTCTCTCTACGGGTCTATGTGTCTCTCGGTGAGTTTCTGTGTCTCTCTACGAGTCTCTGTGTCTCTCTATGAGTCTCTGTGTCTCTCTGTGAGTCTCTGTATGTGTGTCTCTGAGTCTCTGTGTCTCTCTATGAGTCTCTGTGTCTCTCTACGAGTCTTTGTGTTTCTTTGTGAGTCTCTGTGAGTCTCTGTATGTGTCTTTGAGTCTCTGTGTCTCTCTACGAGTCTCTGTGTCTCTCTATGAGTCTCTATGTGCCTCTGTGTGTGTATGAGTCTCTGTCTCTGTGAGTCTCTGTGTTTCTTTATGAGTCTCTGTGTCTCTCTGTGAGTCTCTGTATGTGTGTCTCTGAGTCTCTGTGTTTCTCTACGAGTCTCTGTGTTTCTCAAGGAATCTCTGTGAGTCTGTGTGTGTGTGACGATGAGTCTCTGTGTCTCTCTACGAGTATCTGTGTCTCTCTGTGTGTCTCTGTGTGTGTGTTTGAGTCTGTGTCTCTCTACGAGTCTCTTTATATCTGTCAGTCTCTTGTGTGTGTAAAAGAGTCTCTGTGTTTTTCTATGAGTCTCTGTGTCTATGAGCCTCTGTGTGTCTCTGTGTGTGTCTATGAGTGTCTGTCTCTTTACGAGTCTCTGTGTCTTTCTGTAAGTCTGTGTGTGTGTGTGTGTCAATGAGTCTCTGTGTCTCTGTACGAGTCTCTGTGGTGTCTCTGTGAATCTCTGTGAGTCTGTGTGTGTGTCGATGAGTCTGTATCTCTCTACGAGTCTCTGTGTCTCTCTGTGAGTCTCTTGTGTGTGTCAATGAGTCTCTGTGTCTCTACGAGTCTCTGTGTCTCTCTGGGAATCTCTGTGAGTCTCTGTGTGTCAGGAGTCTCTCTGTAAGTCTGTGTGTTTCTGAGTCTCTGCATGCCTCGGTGTCTCTCTGAGTCTCTGTGAGTTTTAATGAATCTATGCATGTCTCTGTGTGTGCCTATGAGTCTCTGTGAGCCTCTGAAAGTCCCTGTGTCTCTTTGAGTCTGAGTCTCTCTATGGGTCTCTGAGTCTATGTATCTCCAAGTCTCTCTGGGTCGCTTTTCGGCCTTCTGGCTCAGATCAAGTGTAGTTCAAGTGTAGTATCAGTCTATGGGTCTGCGTTGAGTATCTATGAGTTTGACAACTGACATTCTGGACATGCCCTGTAGGTGGCAGCAACCCCCCACATATACTGATGTAGGTTTTCATGATGATTGCTTCCAAAAGCTACTCTTTCGGGATGGCCGCGTCCATCACTCCTCCTCTCCTTCGCGAGGTTTCAAATGGACCTCTCCCTTCCCCACCTTCAATTGTCCCTAGAAGGGAGTGACGCTGTAGAAGGGAGTGACCGGCCATACAAATAGTAGTCATACACATGGCTCACACACAGAACGCCTGAGGATGCCTCCAACGTGCCACCTGTCCAGAGTCACCCCCCGTTTTAAGGCTAATGTCCTGGGTAACCTGTTAATGTCCCGGGTAACCTGTTAATGTCTCGCGTAACCTGTTAATGTCCCAGGTAACCTGTTAATATCCCAGTTTGGTTTCGGATCCTGACTGCTGAGCTCAGAGTCCTCTCTGCACCAGGTCTGGATGCATGATCGGATGTTGGCTGTGTTGCAGGAATCGCACATCTAGGAGAGAGTGTTAGAGATAGGAGTCAGCGATAGAGATAGGAGTCAGCGTTAGAGATAGGAGACAGTGTTAGAGATCGGAGACAGCGTTAGAGATAGGAGAGAGCATTAGAGATAGGAGACAGCGTTAGAGATAGGAGACAGCATTAGAAATAGGAGACCGTGTTAGAGCTAGGAGCTAGTGTTAGAGATACGAAACTGCGTTAGAGATAGGAGACAGTGTTAGGGATAGGAGACAATGTTAGAGATAGGAGAGAGCATGAGAGATAGGAAACAGCGTTAGAGCTCGGAGACAGAGTTCGAGATAGGAGACAGGGTTATAGATAGGAGACAGTATTAGAGATGGGAGACAGTGTTCGAAGAAGGTGCCAGTGCTACAGATAGGAGCCAGCATTAGAGATAGGAATCATTATTAGAGATAGGAACCAGTGTTAAAGATAAGAACCAGTGTTAACGATAGGAGCCAGTGTTAGAGATAGCGGCCAGTGTTGGAGATAGGAGTCAGTGTTAAAGATAGGAACCAGTGTTAAAGATAGGAGCCAGAGTTAGGAAACAGTGTTAGAGATAGCAGCCAGTGTTCGAGACAAGAACAAGTATTAGAGACAGGAGCCAGTGTTAGAAACAGAAGCCAATCTTAGAGATAGGAGCAAGTGTTAGAGATAGCCAGTGTTAGAGATACGAGCCAGTGTTATAGACAGGAGCCAGTGTTTTAGCAGGAACCAGTGTTAGAGGCTGGACCTTCTCTCGAGAGAGAGGAGGAGAAGGTGTAGATATTACCACAACACTGTCAGTCAACACTGATTGCTCGAGACTCTGGGATCAATTCCCAGGAATCGGCCGCTGCACGGGACCTAGCGATAATGGTTAACTGAGGTTTGTCAGCCGCGAGAGGAGTACCTTTGGGAGCGGACTTTCCCCTGAGGTCTGGGGCTACAGTGCCAGGATCGGTGCCAGAACCTCTGTTCCGAGCAGCAGTCATTCTGCAACGATAGGGTTCACTCACACTGCTCACCCAGGCCCTCACCCGCTCACCGGCTCACCTACTCACCCCCTCACTCACCCGCTCACCTACTCACCCGCTCAATCACCTACACACCTACTCACCCACTAACCTACTAACCGACTCACTAACTCATTCACCCACTCACCTACTCACCGACTCCCCCTCACTCACCTACTCACCCGCTCACCTACTTACCCGCTCACCCGTTCACCTAATCACACACTCACCTACTCACACAATGTACTAACCACTGCACTATCACTCTCTACACTCACCCCCCCACACAGCATGCTAACTGCTGCGCCACCACTCCCCACACACACTAACCTCCACACACAGGGTGCCAACCACTGCACCACCACTCTCTACACTCACCTACCAGACCTAGACACTCAGTATCTATAGACACCCAGACACAGACTGTCAGTGTCTGGAGACACCCATACCCAGACTCTCAGTGCCTACAGACACCCAGACCCAAGGACCGAACCCATTCGCTCAGCGTTCTTGGAACCTCTGATGAACCACGCTTTACCTTTCCAAATTTCCGCGCCGTCACGAACCGCCCAGAATCCTCTGGACCATCCTCCTCCACGTCCGGTTTCCTTAAAGCCTGGAGGTGATTCACGCAGGTAGCCACATTCTCATGGTACAATTATAATGTTATATATTATGTACAATGGAGCAAGTGTTTATGTATATATGTGCGTGTGTGTATTCTGGAGGAAACAACAAGAAGCCACTGCGTATGGCCACGTGGAATGTTCGAACGCTCGCTGCAGAGGAGAGGCTGCCACTCCTCTGTCGGGAGCTGGACCGGTACCGCCTGGTGGACTGGGAGTGGCTCTTCTTCTTAATAAAATAATTAAGGGGGCGTGGATACGTGGCGGTGAGATGTGGGAACCTGTGAGTCCCAGGTTACTGTGGGCTTGCATCCCTATAAATGGGAGGCGAGGGATGGTGGTGGTGGTGGCGGCTTAAGCTCCCACTGAAGGTCAACATCAGTGGAGTGATGCAGGCAAGGCCGATGAGTCAGATGCCTTCTATTACCTCCTGTCCCAGGTGTTGGCTAAAATGGCTCCTCGGGATAGAGTCATCCTTCTAGGTGACTTTAATGCCTGAGTGGGTCATGATGCAGACACCTAGGCTGGACTGATTAGAAGGCATGGGCTAGATCAGCTTAACAACAACAGTATGAGGCTGCTCGACTTCTATGCAGCCCATGGGCTCGTAATAACCAACACGCTGTTCCGTCATCGGCGCATCTACACAACATCTTGGATGCATGCCGGGGCCAAGCAAGACCATCTGTTGGACTACATATTGGCGGAGCAGCGAATGCGGGCTCATGTCCTTGACACCGGACCTACCGAGGAGCTGATCTGACCTCTGACCAACGACTTGTCATCTCTAAGATCCGCCTGCCATTCTTCCACGGCAGTGGTGGGCATCGACCAAGGACCCCAATCAAACCCACAGTGGCCTGGTCTCGGCTAGCTGAGAAAAGCTGAAAAAGAGAATTTCATCATCGTTTGCAGCTGGGGCTGACATCGCCCCCCACTCCTCCCAATACTGAGGGGAAATGGGTGAGGTTTAGGACTGTGGCTCATGCAGCTGGATTTGCTGCAGGGTACATGGTCCAGACCTCCCCAGAAACCCTGGTTGACGCAGGCCCACTCCCACAGCCTACAACATTCCACGCCCGAGAACGAAAAGATTTACCGCAGCCTTCGCTCGGAGGTTCATAGAGCTGTGCAGTGTGGTAAGGATGAGTGGTGGTCGCGGGCTGCTGAGGAGATTGAGTCTGCCTCGACAGCCCGTGATCAAAATCTCTCTTTAATTCCATCAAAAGATTGACTTTCAATGCCGCACCGATTACCCTTCTTAAAGGGGAAAATGATGATCTGATCTCTGACCCCCCAGGAACAAGTTTGCAGATTTGCAGATCATTTCTGTAAAGTCTTGAGAGAGAGGAACCCCCCCGGAACAATTAACACCATGGTACAACATGGGGGTAACCCTGCTGGAGCTGTGGTACCTCAGATAATGGAAGCAGTAGCCACACTCTGTGAGTGGCTGGCGGAGAAACCACAAATAGAAGAAGTACGTAACGCAATCCAGAGCCTGAGACGAGGAAAAGCACCGGGCAAAGATAATCTTCCAAGCGAAATGCTGAGGGAAGGTGGTACTTGTGTGCAGACTGCCCTGCACGAAATTATTAAAACCGTATGGAGCACAGGAAGGGTCCTGCAAGAATGAAAGGATGTCCTAGTGGTCCCCCTCTTTAAAAAGGGGGACTGCACCAATTGTAATAACTACAGGGGCATCTCGCTCCTCAGTGTGCCAGAAGAGATTCTAGAAAGGATCATTCAACATCGCATTGCTATGCATGCTGAGGAGAGGCTTGAGGAACCCCAATGTGATTTCCGGCCGGGGTGGTCTTGCACAGACACCATATTCTCTGTCCAGTTGCTGCAGAAAGATGTAAGGAATTCCAACAGAGCCTGCATCTCTGCTTTATTGACCTGATCAAGGCCTACGATGCAATCAGTAGGCCAGGGCTGTGGATTGTTCTTCGTGCTTTCGGGATCTCTGACACCCTACTCACCATCTATAAGGACCTTCATGAGGGTGGGCAAGCCTGGGTAAAGCAACGTGGTCGGGAGTCAGCACCATTCCCTGTTGACCTTGGGGTGTGACAGGGATGTCCTCTACATTATTCAACATCTTTTTTGACCACGTAGTTCGAGAAGATTTCCATGGATGTTCCAGTGGAATTTCCATCTGGTACAGGTACAATGGGAGGCTGATTGATGCCCGGGTACGGTCAAGGAATGGCTCCCTATTGGCCAACCATGTTATCTATGCCGATGATTTGGTGATCGCTGCTCATTGTGAGGAGGAGTTGGAGGCTCTGATGTTTAACCTAGAGAATGCCACAAAAATATGGGGTCTTACCATCAGTCCCACCAAAACAAAGCACCTATCTGGGTATTTGGTGCCACCAGGTACTCCACCTCCTCAGCTATCCATGAATGATGGGGTGGTTGTCTAAACAGTGGAGAAATTTCCATACCTAGGCAGTGTGCTTATGGCCGGTTCCGGTTTGACGGCGGAGGTCTCGCTCCGAATCAGTCGGGCAGCATTATCGTTCCATCGGATACGTAACGCTCTGTGGAAGCTGCCTGGCCTGTCATTCCACACGAAGCTTTGGATCTTCTCAGCTGCAGTCATGCCCTCTCTTCTCTACGCTTGCGAAACGTAGACACCCCTGGCGGATCATCTGCGTTGTCTAAAAACTTTCCGGCCTGCCTGCCTACGATAAATCCTGGGTTTAACCAGATTGAATTGTGTGAGGAGCTCACAATTTCTCGAAAGATCTGGACAAAGTCCTATTGGTGAGCTCCTCGGGCAGGCAAGGCTGTGGTGGCTGGGTTATGTAGCCCGCATGCCCAGCGACCGCATGCCCAAGTAGTTGCTGTTTGGCCAGATAGAGGGGGCTAAACGGGTGTGGCACGGGCTAGAGAAGAGATGGGACTGACGTGGCACAGGAGGACCTGGAGCTGAGTGGACTTGCTGAAGACTGATACCAGCGGTGTCAAGATCGACCTCTGTGGAAGAGGATCATGAAGGATGCCATAGGGCAGTTGGAAGTAGTTACCCTCCAACAACAGAGGGCGGTGGAGCAACACTCACAACATTGAGCGGAGCGCCGGGCAGCTAAAACACAGCAAGATGGCACAGTAGGGAGCGTAGGTGGTGCATCTGCCAGTCATCTCAGTCAGGCAACCCATAACACCTGGGTCTGTCCCATAACCTCCTATCGACGAGCCTTCGACACGTCACGTGGCCTCAAGGTGCATATGGCCTGGCACATGCGCCATGGTGACGTCACCGCCACTTAGTGGCGAATGGTGGATGTTGTTCTTGTTGTGTGTATGATCTGGACAGGGTTCCATAGGCGAGCTCTTCTGGCAGGTGAGGCTGCGGTGGCTGGGTCATGTAGGCCGTATGCTTATCCATTGCATGGGTGAGTGGGTGAGTAGGTGAGTGGGTGGATAGGTGAATGGCTGGATCATATAATCAAAATGCCCAGCAACCGCATGCCCAAGCAGTTGCTGTTTGGCCGGAGGAGGCCAAATGGGCACGGCACGGGCAAGAGAAGAGATGGACTAATGTGGCACAGGAGGAACTGGAGCTAAGTGGACTTGCTGAAGACTGGTACCAGCAGTGTCAAGATTAACCTTTGTGGAGGAGGATCGTGAAGGACACTACGGGGAAGTTGGAGGCAGTCGCCCTCCAACAACAACAGAGAGCGGGGGAGCGACGCTCACAACAACGAGCAGAGCGTTAGGCAGATAAAACAGCAAGTTGGCAGAGTAGGGAGCACAGGTGGTGCATCTGTCAGTCATCTCAGTCAGGCAACCGTTAACACCTGAGTCTGTCCCTATACCGCTTGTCAGCGAGACTTCGACACTTCACATGGGTTCGAATTAACACTGGCCTGGCAGACGCGACCATTTGTCATCACCAGTTTGTGACAAATGGTCGCTGTTGTTATGGGAGGGTCAAGTGCTGTTGGTAATGAGCAGCGCCTATGAAGATCGACATGGCACAAGAGGGGGTGGGTAACCAGCACCACACCCGGCCGCCCCTGGTCTCCCTAGTGGCAATGTTTACACACTGCACTACTCATTCGAGGCTGAGTCGAACTAGGGGAGGCCCAGGACTGGTTCAGAAAATTGACACTTGTGTTGGCCGTGAGCGGGATTCGAAATCGGATCACCGGGTTTGTAGCCCAGCACGCTAACTGCTGGGCCACCGCCCCTCACACTCACCCACCTACACACAGAGCATGCCAACCGCTGCACCACAGCTCCCTACACTCACCCGCCTACACACACAGCACGTTAACCACTACGCCACCCTACACTCACCCACCTACGTACACGGTGCGCTAACCACCGCACCACAGCTCTCCACACTCACACACCTCCAAACACGGCATGCTAACCACTGCACCACAGCTCCCCACACTCACCCACCTACAAACATGGCATGCTAACCGCTACGCCACCTCTCCCGACACACCCACCCACATATATAGCACACTAACCACTGCACTACCGCTCCACACTCACCCACCTACACACACAGCATGCTAACCACTGCACTACCGCTCCCCACACTCACCCATCTACACACAGTGCACGAACAGCTGCGCCACCTCTGTGGATGGACCAGGCCACTGTGGGTTTGAATGGGGTCCTTGGTGGACCCCACCACTGCTATGGAAGAATAGCAGGTGAATTTTAGAGATGACAAGCCGATGGTCAGAGGTCAGATCATCTGGTGTCAAGGACATGGTGTCAAGGACATGGGCTCGCTTCCGCTGCTCCGCCACTATCCAGTCCAGCAGATGGTCTTGCTTGGACCTGACATGCACCCAAAATGTTGTGTGGATGCTCCGATTACGGGACAGCGTGTTGGTGATTACAAGCCCATGGGCTGCACAGAAGTCTAGCAGCCTCCTACCATTGTTGTTGGGCTGATCTGATCCATGCCTTCCAATCACTCCAGCCCAGGTGTCTGCATCATGACCCACTCGGGCATTAAAGTCACCTTTTAGGATGACTCTATCCCAAGGGGCCACTTTAGCCAACACCTGGGAGAGGAAGTCATAGAAGGCATCTGACTCATTGGCCTTGCCTGCATACCTACACTGATGTTCATCTTCAGAGGGAGCGTAAGCCACCACTACCACCATCCCTCGCCTCCCATTTATAGGGAGGTGAGACCACAGTAGCCCGGGACTCACAGGTTCCCACACCTCACCACCACGTTCTCACACCCCCTTCATTCTATTATTAAGAAGAAGAGCCACTCTCTGTTGCTTGGCAGTTTCTTGTCCCGAATGGAGGATTGTCCATCCCTCCTGTTCATTGGAGCCAGAATTAGTCCACTGGACCTCCTCTATCCCACAGAGGTCCAGGCGGTACCGGTCCAGCTCCCGACAGAGGAGTGGAAACCTCTTCTCCGCAACGAGCGTTCGAACATTCCACGTAGCCACATGCATATTGTTGTTTCTGGAGGAACCCCTGGGGTGGGAATTCTCCTGGCTCTGCCAAATGGGGTTTGGCCAGGAAATGTCATAAGCGCCTGTCCCCCTCAGGCCTCTGGCACAAACTTACGTTATTTCTTTTAATACACGTGGTATTTTGGTAATTAAATTGAAGGTGGGAGGGTTACCAGCCCCCCGCACCCATCCAGAGCCCCCCACACTCACCCACCCCCACCAGCACTCACCCACACTCACCCACATTCACCCACCCTCACCACTACAGTCTCCTCACCCACAGCTTCACTTCTCCGTGCTCCTCGCTCGCATCCCGCGCCACCGCTGGCGCCGTGGCAACGCCGGTGCCATCGTCGCTGTGGCAACGGCGCTGGCGCCGGCGCTCGGTCTCCCGCCGCCGCCGCTCGTCCTTGCGCTGCTGCTGCTGCTGCTGCACGGGGGGGAGGCAGGATAGAGGCGCAGCACCCACAACGGCGGAATCGCACGGGGACTGTGAGGCGGATGAGTGGCAGATGGAACGGGTGGATAATGCACTGTCACTCACCATCTTCGCCAACTTCTTGCTCCTCAGGAACTCGAGAAGCGGTGTCGTCTTCCTGTCTGAGAGGAGAGCAGCGTGCTACTCATCACCCGCTCACCACCCGCTCAGCAAGCTCACCACCTGCTCAGCACGCTCACCACCCGCTCACCACCAGCTCAGCACACTCACTATCCACTCACCACCTGCTCACCACGTTGACCACCCAACTCAGCATTCTGACCACCGGCTCACCATGCTCACCACCCACTCAGAATTATAACCAGCCGCTCATCATACTCACCACTATCACTACCCACTCATCACTCTCGCCACCCGCTCACTACGCTCACCAGCCACTTACGACTCACTCACCACACTCACCACCTGCTCCGCATGCTCACCACCCTTTCACCATGCTCATCATCTCCTCACCACCAGCTCACCACCCACTTAATACGCTCGCCACCCGCTTACCACACTCACCACCCACTCAGCATGCTCACCACCCACTCAGCATTCCTACCACCCGCTCGCCATGCTCACTCTGCTCACCACCTCTTCAGCAAGCTAACCACCCTCTCAGCACACTCACCAACTACTCAACATGCTCATCACCCACTCAGCAAGCTCACCACCCACTCAGCATTCTCACCACCATGCTCACTACTCTCACCATCTGCTTACCACCTCACCAACCGCTCACCACTCTCACCGACTGCTCATCACTCTCACCAACCGCTCATCACTTTCAACACCCGCTCAACACTCTCACCACCCGCTCACCACCTGCTCACCATGTACTCACCAACCACTCATGACTTTCACCACACGCTAACCTCCCTCACCACCTGCTCACCATGCACTCATCAACCGCTCACCACTCTCACCAACCGCTCACCACTCTCACCACCCGCTCACTACCTGCTCACCATGCACTCACCAACCGCTCACCACTCTCACCAACCGCTCACCACTCTCACCACCCGCTCACCACCTGCTCACCATGCACTCACCAACCGCTCAGCACTCTCACCACCCACCAATCACCCTCACCACTCGCTCACCATTCTGATCACCCGCTGACCACTCTCACCACCCACTCATGACTATTTCCAACCGTTCGCCTCCACACCCACCACCTGCTCATCACCAACAATAGTGATGTATCGGATGACGATCATGAGGATTAGAGTGATGATGACGACACAATTATGATGACGATGATGACGATACATTGATGATGATAACGATATGACGATGATAGCGATGATGACATGAGGATGACGATGCAAAAACGAAGATGACGATACGATGAAGATGATAACAACGATACAATGACGATGACGATAAAATGATGACAACGATACAATGACTACGATGACGATACAATGACGATGATGATATTACCGAGACAGTCGTTGTGCTTTGCGT
>JAZEWT010000002.1:16406568-16419836 GCA_036362905.1 Mordacia mordax | reverse complement strand
TTTTCAGAGCGGCCGTTTAAATTCTTGAAGCGATTGAATCGGTGCGTAATGGCGTCATCGCGCAAGGATTTGTCGTCGTGCCTGCGCGGTGGCGTCATGACGTTGACATCGGCACGAAGTCAGGTTACGTGATGACGTCAACACGTGTGTGTGTGTGTGTGTATATAGCAGTGACGCCTGAGTCCCTTATTTAAGGTTTGTTGCGTGTTGACGTCACCCTGTATAGCATTGCACGATGACCTTAACACGTAATGTGCTAATATGTATATTGTGGCTGCGTGATTACATCATGACGTAAGGTCACGGTCCCGCTTTGCGTGATAACGTATATAATTATATATGCCGACGTAAGTGCATAAGACGCATGCAGGATACGTAAAGACGTCGAGACGCACAACACAGCAGCGCGCTGCAAGCTACGTAATGACGCAACCACGTACGGTTCCATAATTCGATGGCGTAATAGGTACGCAAGCTGACATTAACACGCAGAAATGTAACCAAAATCCTTAGCGGGTGACGTTGAGCCGGATCCTATTCCGGCAAACACAGGGCGTGAGGCAGGGCTGTGCCCATGATAATAATAATAAGAGATGAAATAATTCTTAAACAAACGAAGGAATGAAAAGGTTTTCCTGAGCAGTCGCAGGTTGGTAGTGAGCCATCATCCCAGCACGACAACAGTAAGCCACATCAATCGTCCTTGTCAGAGGACTTGAAAATGTTAGGGAGCAAGACTCACTTATTCCCTAAGTGAGTCCCTGAAGATGGCCAGGGACTCAGCTGACCGAATGTCCAATGGAAGGGCATTCCAGCGTCTGGGAGCAGCGCGCGAGAAGGCTGTATCACCCATCGAATGGAGGTGCGATCTGGGCACATGCAGCAGCCCGTATTGGAGGATCGAAGTTGTCGTGTTGAGTGTATATGAAGTTTGCCAAGGATGTACATCAGAGCAGCGCCAGTGAGAGCCTTGTAGATGAGAAGGATCTTGAATTAAATCCTATATTTAACCGGTAGCCAGTGGAGAGACACAAGTACTGGGAATATGTGATCGAGGATGGGTGGGCGAATGAGGACTCTAGCAGCCGCATTCTGCACACGTTGGAGACGATTTATCAGGCAGGCAGGGATGCCAGGGAGCAGTGGATTGCAATAGCCGATTCGTGAAGAGATGAAGATGTGCGTTAGCGTATCATCATCAGAGGATGACAGGATGTTGCTCAGTCTGGCTATATTTCTGAGATGAAAATAGGCTACCTTCGTCACATTGTTTATGTGTGTCTCGAAAATGAGTGAGGAATCAAGACTGCCTGAGCAACTTCAATGATCTGGTCGTCAAGCATCAATTGGATAGGTTCAGCCTTGGACAGTTGGTTTGGGGTTCCGACAGCAAAACTTGTTTTGTCGCCATTCAGTTTTAGGAAACTTGAATTGAGCCAAGCTTTCACAGTTGACTGTGAGGACGACATGTGAAGACCAGAGTCATTGCTGGATGACTTTGCGTGGATATAGATTTGGATGTCATCGGCATAGCAATGGTAGCTGAGATTGAGGCTGCGCAGGATATGGCCAAGCGGTTATATGTAGTTGCTGAAGAGACGTGGGCCGCGAACTGAACCCCGAGAAACTCCAGACAAAACTGGATGGATCTCTGAGTTGCGTCCTCCGAGGTTGACGAACTACTTCCGGTCGGAGAGGTAGGCACTCAGCCAGTGCAGGGCACAGCCAGAGACCCCTATACCCTCCGGTCCAGGATGGGACGCGAGTCCATTGCGGGGCACCGCAGAGTTGGTGGGTGATTGGGTGGTTGAATTAGTGGGTGGATGAGCGGGTGAGTTGGTGGGTTGGTGAGTGAATGAGTGGGTATGTGAGTGGGTGAGTGTCAGTGGCATTGACTGGAGAAGAGATGGATTGATGTGGTTCAGAAGGACCTGGAGCTGAGTGGACTGGCTGAAGACTGGTACCAGCGGTGTCAAGTTTGACCTCTTTGGAGGAGGATTGTGAAGGACGCTACGGGGCAATTGGAGGCAGTCACCCTCCAACATTAACGGAGGGTGGAGGAGCTACGCCCACAACAACGAGCGGAGCGCCATGAGGATAAAACACAGCAAGTTTGCAGAATAGAGAGCACAGGTGGTCCATCTGCCAGTCATCTCTGTCAGGGAACTCCTATCACCTGGGGCGGGATTTTCACGCAACCGATTGCCAGGCGCGATCCGGATCGCTCGTGGCCCGCACCACAAGACACAGACGCGTTGCGCGATAAGCGTTTGTACAAGTCGCGTGGTTTAATAACGAGGCTATGTACAACTGTACATAATTAGATATTATTGTTGTCGTGTAGCTCCTCACAGGTAAATCCTAGATAAAACCCCAAGCTCTGCGCCAGGGAACAGCCCTCCCCCGCCCCCCCCCATCTGCCCCCGTGCAGACGGAAAAGATGGAGTTGATGGCGGTACGGGGTAGGGGGTGAGGGAGGTGATGGAGGTGAGGGGGGAGGGTTGAGGGTGGTGAGGTTGATGGGGGGGGGGGATGTGAAGGCAGCAGCCTCTACCTTCACCTCCATCACCGCCACCTTCTCCTCCAACACCACCACCTCCACCAACTCCCCCACCTCCATCCGGGTTCCTGTCTGCGCGGCGCCGAACCGCTGCGCCACCACTCCCCACACCATTAAACATGCACATGCATATAAATACAAAGGCTTCCCAGGAAGCCCACACAGGGCCAGTAGGGCAAGTGCTGCTGCCGTTAGTAAGTAGCACCACCTATGACAATGGAGGTCTGGTGGCCTGCACCATGCATTCCC
Source organism: Mordacia mordax (assembly GCA_036362905.1). Lineage (NCBI taxonomy): Eukaryota > Metazoa > Chordata > Hyperoartia > Petromyzontiformes > Petromyzontidae > Mordacia > Mordacia mordax. The sequence continues at coordinate 16,417,027 of JAZEWT010000002.1, read as the reverse complement.
AGGCGCCTTTATCTTAGCGTGGAGATTCTCATGTTTTGATGATTGCTTCCAAAAGCTGCTCTCTTGGGACAGCCGCGTAAATCGCTCCCTCTCCTCCCATCGCGACGTTTCGCCTCACACGTGACAGGCATGCTCATGCACGTTGTGCGTGTGTCGCAACTCCTATTTATAGGTAAGTACTATGTATGTGTTAAGTCTCTTCCGCTAGAGTTGCTTTATTCCAGGAACAATGGACGAAGGCCAAGGTCCATTTGAAAGGGTTCCATTGTCTTGCTCATATACCGGAATCACATTAACCCAATCCAATTCTGTCTGTGACCCACGTCCCAGTTTGCATTTCATGGAAGCATGCCCAGTTCTTCAAACACGTGGTAATTCTCTTCTGATGTCCGCGCAATTGGATTGGTTAATGTGATTCCGGTATATGAACAAGACACTGGAACCCTTTCAAATGGACCTTGACCTTCGTCCATTGTTCCTGTAATACAGCAACGCTATAGAAGAGACTTAACACATACATAGTACCTACATATAAATAGGAGTCACACATGACACACACACACACACAAAGCACCTGAGGATGCCTCTAACGTGTGAGTCGAAACGTCGCGATAGGTGAAGAGGGAGCGATCGACACGGCTGTCCCGAGAGAACAGCTTTTTGTAGCAATCATCATGCATCGAGCTGTGAAAACCTACATCATTACGTTCACACACACTGAGCTGTTAATCGTGTTCTTTTCTGGCTGAGTTGACTTCGGGGAGGTAATCTCTGATTGGTATTAGTCGCGAGCGGGAATTAAACTAGAGTCGATGTTGTTGACATGCCGTTCTCTCCGCAGCTCTGTGCAGCGCTTTGTGACCCTCGGGTGAAAAGTGCTCTAGAAATGCTATTAATCTTATTCGGGTCTGTCGTGCAGAGGGAGCGCTAATCGCTGCGCCACCGCTCCCCATGCGTTCCTCATGAGCACACGCTCGCTCGCTAACTCACGCGCTCACGCATTCACAGACCCACACACCCACTCACACACTTACACGTTCACTCACACAAACACTCGCTCACTCGCTGACTCACCCACCCGCTCAAACACATCCTTCCATTCATCCACTCACCCATGACACATTCACCCACCCGCTCACCCACTCACTCACACGTTCACTTCGCTGACTACCCACCCACTCACACGCTCACCCTCCCACCCACCCACCCACTCACCTACACGCTCACCCACCCACCCACTCACCTACACGCTCACCCACCCACTCACCCACTGACTCATCCATCCCTCATTGTAGTAGAAAGTGCATTGTCAGCGTCTCAATGTGCGTACATAAACCACACCACTAACTATACCGCTAACTACACCGCTAATTACACCGCTAACTATACTGCTTAGTACACTGCTAATTACACCGCTAACTACACCGCTAGCTACACCGCTAACCATAACACTAGCTACACCGCTAACTAGTCGCTAACTACACATTAACTAGTCACTAACCAGAGACTAAACAACCACTAACCAATCACTAACTACACACTAACTAATGATTAGATTACCTACACACTAGCGACTGCCTACACACTAACTACACACTAATTAGAGACTAACTATACACTAACTACATGCTAACTAGAGACTAACTAGACACTAACTAGTCACACGTCGCTGGTCGGTCTCCGTGGTGACGAGCGCCCCCCGCGCTGCCGCTCCTGACGGCAGCACGGTTGCTTGCAGTGTCCTTGCTCGGGTTCCTCGAACCAGGGCTTCATCAGCAGTACGGTGGTGCCGATCATGTACAGGAGTCCGCACATGTAGAAAGAGTAGTCGTAGCTGTGCGTGAGATCATACAGCCACCCTGCGGCACACACGGTCATGGGCAACCACAACAACAACAACCTTAACCACAACAACCGCACAGGCATCGCACAGTGTCACGGATACACGCGCACGCAACAACCACCACCACAACATCCACAACAATTAGAACAACCACCACAACAACAACCAAATGACAATTACAACAATCACAACCACAACAACCATAACTATATTAACCACAATAAAAATCAACAACAACAACCACCACAAGAGCCACAACAAGCACAATAAGAACCACAACAATCACAACAATCAACCATAACCATAACAACTGTGGTGCCAAGACCCGTGCCGTGCCAGGCTAGGAGCACCCAGACACCCACACCCAGCGATCGGGCCCTGAGTGGGCTCGCGATGTTATGGGGTGAGTGGGGTGTTGTGTGTGATGAGCGGTGCCGGGTTCAACGTGGTGCCAGGCTGGTTGCACCTTGACACGCCCAGAGCATGAGCTGAGAGAGAACTGCATCGTCATTTGGCTGAGCATGGGTCGTGTGTGATTGGCTGTGATGGCGCTGTTGCTACGGGATACTCGACCGAAGGGGGGTCATAGGAAGTTCAAGGAAGAGAAGGAAGCCAGTGTGCTCGTGTGCGGTAAACAGGAAGGATGGCCGGAAGGATATGATGTCAGATGTCACGTACGAACGAGGGCGTAGATAGATAAAAGGCGGATTGAGGGGGAGCTCGAGAGAGTCAGTGAATGGGAACTCGGCGAGCTGACAGTTGACGATGTAGAGAACAACGGGCTGTTAGGACGGGAATGCGCGGCTCGGCGCCAATGTACCAGCGGTTGGAGAGAGCTCAGTTGACGCACGTAGCGCAGAGTGGTGTTAAGCGTTATGTCAAAAAAAGTTCTGCAAAGTGAGAAGCTTCCCGTCATCATCAGTGGTGGCGCCGCTGCCCGAGGAGACGCGCCAACACATCCCGGGATCCACGGGCGCGACAACGAGTGGTCTGTGGCATTGGAGACCAGCTCAGTGTGGTTGCCTGACACAACAACCACATCGACCACAATAAAAATTCTACCACAACAACAACCACCACAACAATCACAACCACAATAACCACAACACCAACAACCACCACAACAACCACAACGAGCATCACAACAACCATAACAACCGCTTCAACCACAATAATAACCACAACAACCACCACAAACAGCCACAACTATCACAACCATAACAACTGCAATACCAACAACCACTACAACAACATCAACCACCGCAGCAACAGCAATAAAAACCACGGCACCAGCCACGCAGCTCCCTGCCCACTCACCAGCGAGCGGCGGTCCCAACATGGCGGAAACGCCGTCGGCGAACAGCACGAGTCCGAAGGCCTGCGCCAGCCTAGGCAGCCCAACGAGATCCGTCGTGACGCACGCGAGGACGGCGAAGTAACCACTGGTGAAGCCGATGACGCCGCACGCGGCGGCCATGCCATGGTAACCGCCCAGTGCCGCCACGGGAAACAGGCCAATGGCCAGGCCCAGGGCCACGTTGGTCGCTACGAAAAGCCACCACGTATCAACGAAGGGGAGATCGCTGGCCGCGCCTAAAATCACCTGTGGGTGGAGGAGGTGGGGGGGGTGGTTATTCGGGGGGGCGGGATGGGGGTATCGTAAAAAAAGAGGGGAGTCATGTGGGATTAGCTGAAGGCTGGGGTGAGGGACATAGAGGGACACGTTGGTTGAGTGCCCGGCCACTGCATGCCCGAGCAGTTTCTGTTTGGTCGGACAGAGAGGGTTGAACAGCCGCGGACTGGAGAATAGATGGACCGATGTGGTACAGGAGGACCTGGAGCTGCATGGACTTGCTAAGGACTGGTGCCAGCGGTGTCAAGATCGACCTCTGTGGGGAAGGATCGTGAAGGACGCTCTGGGGCAGTTGGAGGCAGTCGCCCTCCAACAACAACGCACAGCAGAGGAGCGACGCTCATAACAACAAGCGGAACACCAGGCAGATAAACATATCAAGTTAGCAGAGTAGGGAGCACAGGTGGTGCATCTGCCAGTCAGTTATTTGTCAGGAAAACCACTAACACCTGGGTCCATCTCGTCACCTCCTGTCGGCAAGCCTTCGACGCTTCACTTGACTTTAAAGTGCACCTCGCCTGGCACAGGAGCCGTGGTGATACTACCACCACTTAGTGGCCAATGGCAGTTGATGTATTTGGGTGGGTGGGTGATCGGCTGAAGAGGCACAGGAAATGAGTGGATGCGTTGGAGTGGGTGGCTGTCGTGGTAAAAATCCTCATCCATAGAGGCTGATCTTCCAGAAGACTGGGATCAGTCTTCTGGAAGTCCACTCAGCTCCAGCCCTTGCCGACTAATGGTAGGTTGAACCAGGTCAATAAAGCAGAGATGCAGGTCCTGGTTAAATTCCCTAAAGCAACCGGAGAGAGAATGAAGCATCTGTGCAGGACTGCTCCAGCCTGAAACCACATTGGGGTTCTGCAAGCCTCTCCTCAGCGTGCCTGGAAAAGCAATGTTGAATAATCATTGCCAGGACCTTTCCTGGTACACTGAGAAGCAAGATACCCCTGTAGTTATTACAATCAGTGCAGTTCCCGTCTTAAAGGGGAGGACCACCAGGGCATCTTTCCATTCTTGCGAAACCGATCCTGTGCTCCAGACGGTTTTAATGATGTCATATAGGGCAGTTTGCAGACAAACATCACCTTCCTTCAGCATTTTGCTTGGGAGATCATCGCTGCCCAGTGTTTTTCCTGGTCTCATGCTCTGGATTGCCTTATGTACTTCCTCTACAGGTGGCATCTCTGCCAGCCACTCACAGAGTATGGATACTTCTTCCAATATCTGAGGAACCCGAGCTCCAGCAGGGTCACCCCCATATTGACCAATGGTGTTATCTGAGCTGAGGGTATTCCCCTCACTCAAAACCTCTCAAAAATGCTTTATATAAACCTGCGAACTTGTTCCTGGGGGTCGAAGATCGGATTACCACTATCCCCCTTTAAGGACCGTAATCGGTGTGGCATTACAAGTCGATCTTTATATGGACTTACAAAATTAAGTGATCTCGGGCAAACGCCATCTCCTCAAGCAGTCCGCGACCACCACACATCCTTGCAACGCCGCACAGATCTATGAACCTCTGAGCGAAGGCTGCGGTAAGCCTCATTATAGGATGTGGGATTTTGTAGACAGTGGGCCAGCTGTTTTTTTTTCGGTCAGCTTGCACACCTCCTCCATCAGCCAGGGTTTCTGGGAAGGTCTGGACTGTGTACCCAGTGTAGCCATTCCAGCTACATGAGCCACAGCTTTAAACCTCACCCATTTCCCCTCTGGCATCAGGAAGTGGGGGGGGGGAGGTGATGCCAGCCCCAGCTGCAAACGATAATGACATACGATTACAACAGGTTTTCACCGTATCTGGCGATTATGCAGGTGATCTTAAGATCTTAACACCTGCATAATCACCTGATACGGTAAAACCTGATGTAATCTTAGGTATGTATACTGGCAAAAAAGTACCCATAGCGTTAACTGCTCCATCTAAGCGATACTGACATTATCGCTTAGTGCTTTCATCAGCCAGCCGAGACCAGGCCACTGTGGGTTTGAATGCGGTCCTAGGTGAACGCCCACTACTGCCATGGAAGAATGCCAGGCGGATCTTACACAATGACAAGTCGATGGTTAGAGGACAAATTAGTTTCTGGTGTCAAGAACATGGGCCCGCATCCGCTGCTCCACCACTATGTAGTCCAGCAGATGTTCTTGCTTGGGCTGGCATGCATCCATGATATTGTGTGGATGTGCTAATGACGGAACGGCGGGTTGGTGATTACGAGCTCATGGGCCGCACAGATGTCTAGCAGCCTTCTAGCGTTGTTGTAGCGCTGATCTGGCCCATGCCTTCCAATAACTCCAGCCCTGGTGTTTGTATCATGACCCACTCAGGCATTAAAGTCACCTATCAGGATGACTCTATCCCAGGGAGTCACTTTAGTGCGCACCTGGGACAGGAGGTCATAGAAGGCATCTGACTCATTGGCCTTGCCGGCATTTCTCCACTGATGTTCATCTTCAGTGGGGGCGTAATCCAGCACCACCACCACACCTCGCCTCCCATTTATAGGGAGGTAAGCCCACAGTAACCTGGGACTCACAGGTTCCCACACCTCACCATCATGCTCCCACACCCCCTTCATTCTTTTATTCAGAAGAAGAGCCACTTCCTGTCGTTTGGCAGTTTCCTGTTCTGAGTGGAGGATTGTCCACCCCTTATGACTGGAGTCAGAACCAGTCCACTGAACCTCCTGTATCCCACCGGAGTGGCAGCCTCTCCTCTGCGACGAGCGTTTAAACATTTCATGTGGCTATATGCAGCAATTTTATCCCGGGGGTGGGCATTCAGTCTTCTGGCTCTGCCAACTGGGGTTTAGCCAGGAGGTGTTATGAACGCCTATCCTCCCAAGGCCTCCAACACAAGCTTAGGTTTTTCTTTTTTCCTCCGTAGTTGAGTGGTAATTAGAGTTACCAACCACCCACATTCGCCTGGAGCCCCCTATGCTTCCATAGAGGCTGTGAGTGCAGCCACCGCACTGTTACTGAATGGCACCACGAGTATGAGGTGTGTTGTTCTGCATTCCACTCACGCCGCCAACCACTCATCCACTCACCCATCTCCCCTCTCATTCTCTGCTACTAACCAACCACCACCCACCCACTCACCCAACAACAAACTCACTTTCCAATTCATCTACCCACCCAACCCCCCACCACCACCCACTCACCTTGCCCACCATGTGCAGCACGCCGATGATGGATGTAAGAGCAAACCGCTCGTTCTGGGCGCCGTACCCGGCGAGTGCCACCATCTCTGGCAGATGGACGAAGGGTACGACGAAACTACAGTAGGTGAACAACGCCCACACGAGGAACGGAGCCAGGAATCGGTTCGAGAAGAGGCCTCCATCGTGCATCGATCCTGGCACAGAACATCGCCGACCGGCACGGGGGAGCGACGGGGACGGGGAGGAGGTGGTGAGAAGGTGTGGATCGCTGGTCAGGGTTGATAGAGAGGTTGGTGATGGGTGGGTTAGCGGAGTGGTGTTGTGGTGTCCTCGTCCTCCTCCAGCTTCTCTTCTTCCTTCTCCACTTCCTCTGTCCCCACCTTCTCCTCCACCGCCTTTGTCTCCTCCATCTCCTCCACAACAAACACCTCCACCACTACTACCGCCACCACCACAACAACTTCCACAACCATCGCAAATTCCACCATCGACACAACAACCACCAACACGTCTACCACTATCATCACAAAAACCACCTCGACCACCAACATCACAACCAACACGTCCACCACCACCATTATAACAACCACCACCACCTCCTCCACCACCACCCTCATCATCTTCATCACAGCCATCACCTCCACCATCACTACCACCACTACCATCACAATAACTACCAACACTGTTACCACCATCACCATCACCACCTTCACCACCTCCACCTCCACGACCGCCAACACCACCTCCATTACCTCTATCAGTGTCACCACTATCACCACCACCCTCACCGTCACCATCACTGTCACCACCATCACCGTCACTGCTGCTGAAGACATCACCGCTGTACAAAATCCTCACGCCGTCCAACCTCCCACTTCCTTTCACCTCCTCATCCACTTCCTCCCCCAGGTCCCATTCCGCATGACGCCGACCTCCTCCACTTCCTCCACGTGCTCCACCTCCTCCCGGCCGCAACAGCGCAGCGCAGGCACACAGGTTGAGGCTGATCCCGGCCCCCACCAGCATGGCCCCGCGCCAGCCGTAGGCAGCGCTGAGCGCCTGCAGCACCACGTTGGCGATGAAGGTCCCCGCGCCGGTGCCCGTCGTGCTCAGGCCCTGCGCCAGCGCCCGGCGCCGTGAGAACGAGCGGCCGACGGCGACCACCGCGGGCAGGTAGGAAAGGCCCATCCCCACGCCTGCAGGTGTGGATGTAGGTGGGTGAGGGAGGTGAGGGGAATGGTGGAGAGGTGAGGGCGGAGTGGACGAGTGACGATGGTGACTACGACCGCCAATCAACCGCAACCACCAATCATTCTGTGAAAGAGTCACCTACCTCCCAGAATTCCGAAGGACAGTAAAAGGAAGTAGATGCTCTCGGGAAAGGCGCTGATGACCCAGCTCACCTCCATCAACACTCCGCCGACAAATAAACCGCATCCACAACCGCCAACCAACGACAACCGCAAACCAGCCACAACTGCCAATCATCCCAATCAAGAGTCACTCAGCTGCCAGAATGCCGAGGAACATGAACAGAAAGTGGATGCTGTCGGCAAAGGCGCCGATCGCCCAATTTCCCTCCATCACCATTCCGCCGACAAAACAACATCTGCCAATCAACCGCCAATCAACCGCAACCGCCAACCAACCGCCAACCAACCGCAACCAACCAATCGTCCCGTGGGAGAATCGCTCACCTCCCAGAATGCCGAAGGACAGGAAGAGGAAGTAGATGCTGTCGGCGAAAGCGCTGATCGCCCAGCTCACCGCTGTCACCACCCCGCCGACAAATGCCACGGGGCGGCACCCGTAGCGGTCGATGAGCCTCCCGGCGAGCGGGCCTGGAGGGGGCGGGTAGACAACAAGAGAAGGGGTTGACAGTCAAGCGGGTGCCTTGTGGATTTTGTCGACGGTTGTCCAGGGGGTGGAGAGACGGAAAGATACAGAGGGACTCGTAGAGACACACAGAAACTAATAGACACACAGATACTCATAGATAATGAAATTCAATTTTGGGTCAGGCCACGTAGAAAATTATAAAATAGTATCGTTTAACCCTCCACCACCCGACACAGCCAATCAGTAAGGGGTTGTCACGTGAACAGAAAACGCGCCAATTCCTTTACTATCTCAGCACACCGGTGTGTTGAAAAACGACCCCACAATATTTTATAAAAAGATACACAAGACGTTTCGCTGATAATTACATTCAGCATCATCAGGCACCCGCGCCAAACCTGGGCGAGCAGATCGAATGACTGGTACCGCGTCCGCGTCTGTCTATATGGAGGTTGTGATGTCATCACTTGCACGATCAGGTGTGCTGGGACACAATGGGGCGTTGGGTTTACAAGGTATTCAAGCCGGTGTTTCGGGTTAATTGAGTTGTTCAGACAAAGGGGTTTAACGATGTCTGATTACCCTCGTCATGAGGTGTTATGCGAGGGATTGTGTCAAGCGTTGATGTATATGCGGTTTGTACCTGCTTGATAATGCGTTTCCAAGCATATACATCAAAGCCTGACACAATCGCTCGCATAACACCTAATGACGAGGGTAATCAGACATCGTTAACCCCCTTTGTCTGAACAACTCAATTAACCCGAAACACCCGGCTTGGATAACTTATAACCCCCACCCCCCATTGTGTTCCGGCACACCTGACCACGCGAGTGATGACATCACAACCTCCATATAAACAGACCCGGAAGCAGTACCAGTCGTTCGATCTGCCAGCCCAGGTTTGGCGCGGGTGCCTGATGATGCTGAACGTAGTTATCAGCGAAACGTCTTGTGTATCTTCTTTTATAATATATTGTGGGGTCGCTTTTCAACACACCGGTGTGCTGAGATAGTAAAGGAATTGGCACGTTTTCTGTTCACGTGACAACCCCTTACTGATTGGCCGTGTCGGGTGGTGGAGGGTTAAACGACATTATTTAATAATTTTCTACGTGACCTGACCCAAAAATGAATTTCATCGATAATATTGGTCACGAAAGCCTTCGAATTAAAGTACCTCATAGAGAAAGTCTAATGTAGACACAAATAATAATATCTATTTGTAATGTGCGCATATTCTCCGGGCACATTGCGCCCGTTGATTCGGAGGCGCGGAGCTTTGCTCAGTCGGTTTGTTGTAAGTCTGTGATAAGGTGACTTTATAGAAGTTTTTTGAAGGTTGTGGGGGACTCTGTTAGGCATAACAGATGTGGCAGGCTGTTTCAGGTTGTGGATGCTACGACCGAGAATCGGCGTTGTGCGAAGGTTGTGCGTGAGCGCGGTGTGTGGAGTAGATGCTGTGATGAGCCGCGTAGAGTGCGGGATTGTTGGGGCGAGTGACCGGAGTAGCAATGCGAGGTATTTAGGGTGTCTTGTGTGGATAGCGTGGTGGCATATTAATGCTGTTTTGCAAGTGATGCGTTGGAGGATGGGTAGCCAGTGTAGAAACTCCATGCAATATGTGATTGGTTGTTCTCTCACTTTGATGTTGAGTACTACTCGTGCTAGGTTGTTTTGGAGACGTTGCAGTTTGGCACGCTGTTGTTTCGAAATTCCTGTGAGGACTGCGTTGCAGACTCATAGAGACTCATAAAGATAAAGAGCCTCACAGAGACTCGTCGAGAAACAACATCACAGAGTGGGAGGAAACCGGAGAACCTGGCGAAAAGCCATGGAGACACCGGGAGAACACTCAGACTCACTTAGGTCACCAATTCACAAACTCATTCACCCACTCACCCCACCCACTCACCCTACAACCCACCCATCCCACCCACCCCTCACCCATCCAATCACCAACCGACCTACCCCACC
>JAZEWT010000002.1:16257231-16271520 GCA_036362905.1 Mordacia mordax | reverse complement strand
CCCCGCTCTCTGTCCCATTCCCACTCACCCACGCTCACCCACATTCCTCACCCATGCTCACCAGGCCAGCTGGACCAACGCGAGCAAAAAGCAGCGGGAGAAGCTTCTGGAACTGATCCGACGGTTAGCGGAGGATGATAAAGACGGAGTGATGGCGCACAAGGTCCTGAGCCTGCTGTGGAACCTGGCTCACAGTGATGACGTCCCCGTGGACATCATGGACCAGGCCTTGAGTGCTCACATCAAGATCCTGGACTACAGCTGCTCACAGGTACGAGTCGTCCACTCGTTTGCTCACTCACTCACCGAGTCACTCACTCACTGAGTCACTCACTCACTGAGTCAACCACTGGCTCACTGAGTCACTCATTCACACAGAGTTACTGAGTCAATCATTCACTGAGTCACTCACTCACTGAGTCAACCACTGGCTCACTGAGTCACTCATTCACACAGAGTTACTGAGTCAATCATTCACTGAGCCAGTGGTTGACTCAGTGAATGATTGACTCAGTAACTGAGCCAGTGGTTGACTCAGTGAATGATTGACTCAGTAACTTTTTGTGAATGAGTGACTCAGTGAGCCAGTGGTTGACTCAGTGAGTGACTCAGTGAATGATTGACTCAGTAACTCTGTGTGAATGAGTGACTCAGTGAGCCAGTGGTTGACTCAGTGAGTCACTCAGTCACTGAGTCACTCACTCACGGAGTCAACCACTGGCTCACTGAGTCACTCACTCACTGAGTCACTCACTGAGTCACTCACTCACTGAGTAAACCACTGGCTCACTGAGTCACTCATTCACACAGAGTTACAGAGTCAATCATTCACTGAGTCACTCATCTACGGAGCTACCGAGTTAATTACTGAGTCAGTCATTGACACATTGAGTCACTGAGTCACTCATTCAGTTACTCACAGAGGTTGTTGCATTGGTTGTTGTGGTGGCTGTAACGGTAACCCGGCTGTTGTGGTGGTTGTTGAGGTGGTTGTCATGGCGGCAGCGACGGTTACCTGGTTTCCTTGGCAATTGTTGTGGTTGCGGTAACCCGGCTATGGTGGCGGTTGTTGTGTTTCCCCAGGACCGCGACTCCCAGAAGATGCAGTGGATCGATCGTTTCATTGAGGAACTGCGGAACGACAAGTGGGTCATTCCGGCCCTCAAGCAGATCAAGGAGATCTGCAGCCTGTTTGGGGAGGCACCCCAAAATGTCAGGTGACCTTGAACCTCCCTCATCTCCCTCGCCCGCCCCTCCCCCCTCATGTCCCTCATCTCCCCTCCCTCATCTCCCCTCCCTCCCTCTCTCTCTCCTCCGTCTTGCATTTGACAACTGGTGGTGCTGCCAAAAAATTCGCATATCTGTAGGATGCCAGATCTTGGGCGATGCTCTATGGAGACTGGGTGGTGCTGTCAAGAAACATCTACATAACTATAGGATACATGAGCTTGGGCAATGCTCTACAGTGACTGGTTAGTGCTGCAAAACGTCCCCCTGTAACTATATGACCCTAGAGCTTGGGCAGTGTTCTACAAAGACTGGCTGTCGCTGCTAAAGGTTTCCGTGGAACTATAGGATCCTCCGTAGCGTGCGAAATGATGAACGCGTTTATCCATTCTCAGAGCCCAGCGCCCCCCCCCCGGCCCTCCACGGCCCCCCCCCCACCCAGCGTCCTGCTGGGCGGGTGCATGCCGATTGGTCGGCGGATGGGGGGGGATGGCGGTTGTAAGGGGGGGGGGTGCAGGGAAAGGGCCTCCGGGCCCCGCCTCCCGTCCCTGACTCCGCCTACTCTCGTTGGCTGAGATGAGTTGACTTATCTGATGGCACGTGGGGGAGAACCCAGGGGTTGGTGGTCTGGGCAAGGATGGGACTGAGTCTACGGTTATCAAAGGATCACAGACTCACAGAGAGAGCCATAGAGCGTTACGGTTATCTGTTTGGTGAGTGTGCATCTCTGTGTGGTAAGTCAGTGTGTCTGTGTGAATCTGTAGTTCTCTGGTGGTGAGTGTAGGTTTCTGTGCGGTGAGTCTGTGGGTCTCGTGTGGTGAGTCTGTGGGTCTCTGTGTGGTGAGTCTCTGTGTGGTGAGTGTGTGGGTCTCTGTGCGGTGAGTCTGTGGATTTCTGTGTGGTGAGTCTGTGCGTCTGTGTGAGTCTGCGGGTATCTGTGCGATGAGTCTGCGGGTCTCTGTGTGGTGAGTGTGTGGTGAGTCTCTGTGTGGTGAGTTTGTGGGTCTCTGTGCGGTGAGTCTCTGTGTGGTGAGTCTCTGTGTGGTGAGTCTCTGTGTGGTGCGTCTCTGTGTGGTCCGTCTGTGGGTCTCTGTGCGAGTGGCTCTCTGTGTACCCTGCGTGTAATGTACGTTAACTCTACCTGTACCGTACGTTCTTGGTACCTTTACCGCGGCCGTTCCTCCTCCAGCCAAATGCAGAGGAACCCCCACGTGTTTTACCGCCACGACCTCATCAACCAGTTGCAGCAGAACCACATGCTGGTGACGCTTGTGGCTGAAAACCTCGCCGCGTACATGGACGTCATGAAGCAGTACGCCAAGGGTGAGCCTCTCTTCTTCCTCCTCTTCCTCGCCCTCGCTCTCCTCCCCTTCCTCGCTCTCCTCCTCCTTGCTCTCCTTCTCGCTGTCCTCCTCCTCCTCACTCTCCTCCTCCTCGCTCTTCTCCTCACTCTCCCCTTCCTCCTCCTCCTCGCTCTCCACCTCCTCCTCATCTTCACTCTGCAGCTCGCTCTCCTTCTCACTCTCCTCCTCCTCGCTTTCCCCCTCCTCCTACTGGCTCTCCCCCTCCTCCTACTCCTCTCTCTCGCCCTCTCTCCTCGCTTTCTCTCTCCCTCTCTCTCTCTCCCCCTCTCTCCCTCTGTCTCTCCCGCTCTCCCTTTCTCCCTCTCTCACCCTTGCCCCTGCATGCTGAGTGAAGGCTCCCTGGGTCCCCCTCTGCTTGTGTGGGTGAGAGCAGAGCACCCGGAGTACGATCCGCAGAGTGTGCGCCCGGGGAGTCGCTACAGCCACGTGCAGGAAGTGCAGGAGCGCCTGGCCTTCCTCAGGTGCTCCGCTCGCTGCGTCGCACTCCGCTCGGCTCCACGCTCGCCACTCACTCACCGCTCGCTTACCGCTCTGCTTGCCGCTCCCCGTCCCTGCTCACCATTGCTGTGCTTTCCGCTGCGCTCGCTCACCCCCTCGCTGACCCCCTTGCTCACCCCCTCCTCGCTCACCCCCTCCTCGCTCCCAGGTTCCTCCTCAAGGACGGACAGCTCTGGCTCTGCTCACCGCAGGCGAAGCAGATCTGGCGCTGCTTGGCGGAGAGCGCCGTGTACCTGTGTGATCGCGAAGCTTGCTTCAAGTGGTTCTCCAAGTTGATGGGCGACGAGCCTGACCTGGACCCCGACATCAACAAGGAGTTTTTCGAGAGCAACGTCCTGCAACTCGACCCCTCGCTGCTCACCGAGAATGGCATGAAGTGCTTCGAGAGGTTCTTCAAGGGTGAGCCCCCGCCGCTCTCCGTCTCACTCGCCCGCTCGCCGACTCGCTCGCCCGCTCAGCCGCTCACCAGCTAGCTCGCTCACGAGCTCACTCCCTCGCTCACCTGATTACCGACTTGCTCACTGATTCACTCACAGGCTCGCTTACCGACTTGCTCACCCGCGCACCCAGTGTAATCTGGTTGTTGTGGTTGTCTTGTGGTTATATGGTGGTTGTGGTTATCATGTGGTTGCTGCGTTTGTTGCAGCGGTGAACTCCCGGGAGGGTAAGCTGGTTGCTAAGCGACGGGCGTACATGATGGATGACCTGGAGCTGATTGGCCTCGACTACTTGTGGAGGGTACGGGGCAACCGCACACTGGGCAACCGCACACTGGGCAACCGCACACTCAGCAACCGCGTGCCCGGCAACCGCGCGCCCGGCAACCGCGCGCCCGGGAACTGTGCACACGGCAACCGCATACATGCGTAACCGCACGCCCGGCAACCGCGCGCCCGGCAACCGCGCGCCCGGCAACCGTGCGGACGGCAACCGCGCACCCGGCAACCGCGCACACGTGCAACCGCTGCCAACTACGCAACCACCACCACAACCAACAACACTATGACCACCACCAACAACACTACGACCACCACCAAAACCAACACTGCCAAAACCGCCAACACCAGTAACGATTTTCTAAATGGTCCTGGCCATCCCCTAGGTCAACTCAGCCTCAAATTAGTACCTGGTGTGGTGTCTTGTGAACTTCATCACCAGAGAGACAAAAGAGGCCAGGCGTGGTGCTGGTCACCCACCCCATAGTGTGCTGTGTCAACCTTCATAGGCACTGCTCGCTACTAACCGCACTTGACCCTACAGCCTGTGTGAGAATACACGGGTTGGGAGCTTTGTGTTTGGTGGCAGTGACGGTGTAATTGTTGTTACGTCGGCCCTTTCTCTCCGTGTCTCTCTCTCTACCCGTGTCTCTCTCTCTCTCTGCGCGTCTCTCCCCGCATCTCTCCCCACGTCTCTCCCCACGTCTCTCCCCACGTCTCTCCCCACGTCTCTCCCCACGTCTCTCCCCACGTCTCTCCCCACGTCTCTTCCCGTGTCTCTCCCCGTGTCTCTCCCCGTGTCTCTCTCCCTGTGTCTCCTTCCGTGTCTCTCTTCCCGCATCTCTCTTCCCGCATCTCTCTTCCCGCATCTCTCTCTGTGCAGCTGGTGATCCAAGGTAGCGATGACATTGCGAATCGCGCCATCGATCTGCTAAAGGAGATTTACACCAACCTGGGGCCACGACTGCAGACGAGCCAGGTACATGGGGGTGCGGTGAGGGGGCTGAGGGGGAGGAGGCTGGGGGGCGGACTGACAGGGACTTGAGACGGCTGTAGGGTGTTGTTATCCCTCCTCACTCATTCTAATCTTGGATGATGACCTCCACCACCACCTCCTCTCCTCCACCACCACCTCCACCAACTCCACCACCTCCTCTTCCTCCACCTCCTCCTCGATCACCACCTCCTCCACCACCACCTCCTCCATTACCGCCACCACCTCTTCCTCCTCCACCTTCTCCTCCTCCTCTGCTACTGCCACCACCTCCTCTACCACCTCCCACCACACCACCACCACTTCCCTTCCCCCACCTACTCCTCCACCTACTCCTTGTCCCCCTTTCCTTCCCCTCCCCCCGTCCAGGTCGAGATCCACGAGGACTTCATCCAATCCTGCTTCGACCGCCTGCGCCTCTCGTTCGAGACGGTGCGGTCGCTCGGCGGCACTGACGAAGCCGGCGTCGCCGGCGCCGCCCAGCGCCAGGAGGCCACGCGCATGGTGCGCGTGCTCACCGTGCTGCGCGAGTACGTCACCGAGTGCGACGGCGACTACCACGAGGAGAGGACCATCCTGCCGATGGCGCGGTGAGGAGGCGCGAGCGCACGCGTACGCACGTACGCACGCAGGCGTGTGTGTACCCACACAAAGATACAATTCCCCTGTGTAGCGTTAACATGCTGTTAGGGTCAAGTGCTTTTTGGTAGCCGGCAACGCTTGTGAAGGGCGACACAGGGCACGGCGGGGTGGGTGGCCAGCACTATTCAGCATGCGCATGTGCGTGTGTGTGTACACGTGTACACACGCATGCGCACGTGCGTGTGTGTGTACACGTGTACACACGCATGCGCACGTGCGTGTGTGTGTACACGTGTACACACACACGCATTTACAAATTTACACACACACAAAAACAGTAATAACCACAGTTTGGCACTATGTGTTGGTGGTGCCACCATTGTGCCTGTGCCAGGCCACGTGCACCTTAAGGCTGTCGCGTGAATTGTTGAAGGCTCGCCGACAGTAGGTCACGGGACAGACCCGGGTGCTAGGGGCTGCCTGACTGAAATGACTGGCAGATGCACCACCTGTGCCTTCTATCTTACAACTTGCTGTGTTTTATCTGCCCGGCGCTCCGCACTTTGTTGTGAGCATTACTCCTCAGCCCTCCATTATTGTTGGAGGGCAACTGCCTCCAACTGTCCCGTAGATTCTTTCACTAGAGGGCGACACACACAGATGCGCGCACACAGACACAATTACCACTGACAACGCATCCACCGATGCGTTGCGTGTTTGAATCCAAATCGTAGCGATGTGTGTGGTGCGGTGTGTGGTGCAACGTGTGCCCCCGGTGTGGTGTATGTGCCCGGTGCGGTGTGTGATGCGGTGTCTGTGCCCGGTGCGGTGTGTGGTGCGGCGTGTGTGCCCGGTGTGGTCTGCGGTGCGGCGTGTGTGCCCGGTGCGGTGTATGGTGCGGTGTGTGTGCCCGGTGCGGTCTGTGGTGCGGTGTGTGCCCGGTGCGGTCTGTGGTGCGGCGTGTCTGGTGCGGTGTGTGGTGCCCAGTGCGGTGTGCGTGGTGTGTGCGTGTGCGGTGTGTGTGTGCCCGGTGCGGTGCGATGTGTGTGCCTGGAGCCGTGCGATATGTGTATGTGTGTCTTTGTGTGCGGTGCCGCGTCTGTGTGGTGCGGTGCCCGGTGCGCTGCAGGGCCTTCCGGGGGAAGCACGTATCGCTGGTGGTACGGTTTCCGAGCCAGGCTCGGCAAGTCGAGGATCTGGACGTGTGGTCCCACACCAATGACTCCGTGGGGTCGGTGCGGCGCTATATTCTCTCTCGCGTCAAAGGCAACAGCGCCCACACCAAGGTGCGTGGTGCGGTGGGTGCGGAACACTGTACAGTGCGTGGCGGTGGAGTCGTGGTGAGGAGTAGTGGTGCGGAGCAGTGGAGTTGTGGTGAAGTAGTGGCGAGTGGCGGTGAAGTAGTGGTGTGCAGTGGTGAGTAGTGAAGCTCCGCCGGCAGGACAGGCTGCGGTGGAAGGGATGATGTGGTCCGCATACCCTGAGCGAGCGGGTGGGTGGGTGGGTGAGCGGTTGAGTCAGTGGGCGGGTAAGTGGGTGAATGTGCGGTCAAGTTAGCGATTACTTGAGTTAGCGAGCGAATGGTTTGGTGAGCGAGTGAGTGAGTGAACGGTTGGGTAAGTGGCCGAAAGAGTGGGTGAGTGAGTGAATGGGTGAGTGAGTGAATGGTTGGGTGAATGGGTGAGTGAATGAACGGTTTGGTGAACGGGTGAGTACGTGAATGATTGAGTGAGCGGATGAATGAGTGGGTTTGGGTGAGTGAGTGGGTGCGTGAAGTAATGGTTGGGTGAGTGGGTGAGTAAGTGGATGGGTCAGCAAGAGACCCCTTGCCCCTCCAGCCTGTGTGAGGCTACATAGGGGATCTTTATCTTTGTGTGTGTGCAGGTCGAGTTGTACATCAATGGCGAGCTTGTTGATCCCAGCGAAGACCGTAAGCTGATTGGTCAACTCAACCTCAAGGATAAGACGGTAACCATGCAATTGGAGAGGGGGGTAACTGTGGGGATTCTCCGTGTCCTGGGGTCTCGTAGCGTCGTAGGTGCACCTAGCCTGGCACAAAGGCCCTCGTGAAGCGTGTGTACGTAATAGGATCCGTGGCGCAGTGATTAGTACACTGTGTGTGTGGGTGAATGTGGGGAGCGGTGGTGCAGCGGATATCGAGCTGTGCGTAGTTGGGTGAGTGTGGGGTACGGTAGCACAGCAGTTAGTGCGCTGCGTGTGCGCTGCACTTGCGTCGTGTGCAGCTCATGACGGCGAAGCTGACCCCCGCGAGCGGGAACATGCCGTCGAGCCCGGACTCCTCGTCCGACTCCTCCACGGGATCCCCGAGCAACCACGGCAACCGCTTCAGCGACGGCCCCAACCTAGAGGCCGAGCGCTGCCTGCCCGGCGTGGTGCGCGACCGCCACCGCACTCCCGCCACCGCACTACCGCACTACCACCGCTGCACTGCCGCACCGCCGCCACACTACCACTGCCGCACTCCCGCCACCGCACGACCGCCGCCGCACCGCCGCCACACTACCACCACCACACTACCAACGCCGCACGACAACCGCGCCACCGCCGCCACAAAGACTTCTTTAACCCAACAACCGCTCAACTGCTGCTATCACTGCACCACAACGACAACTGCAGCACCGCCGTAGCCACACTACACCACTGCATTGCACTGCCAATACAGTGTAATGCCACCATCACCATCTCCACCACCATCACCCCCACCGCCTCCACCACCTCCACTACAACTACCACCACCACTACCTTCTCCCCCCTGCCCCCCTCCCCCATCTCTATCCACCATAGCGTTCTCCTGCTTTTTACAGATCATGTCCATGCAGCCGCAGTACGTCAGCTTCCTGTGGCAGATCGCCGACATGGGGAGTTCACTGTCCATGCCCTCCCTCCGAGACGGTGCCCGCGCCCTCATGAAGCTCATGCCCGCCGGTACGGACGCCGACTGCGGCGGCACCGCTCGCTTGTTATCGCCGGCGAGAAAACTGGGGGGGGTAGTGGGGGGCTGGGGGGAGGGGGGGAGATAGCCCGGTTGTCAGCAGGTGGCAATCCGCCAGACGCTGCGTCTTGTGTGCCGCGATCGGCCAATTGATTATTGTGGGGGGGTTTTTGCCTGTGGGAGAGAACTGAAGAGCTCAGAGGAAACCCACACAGAAGAGCAAGCGAGCACACAAAGTCCACACTAGAAGTCTCCCGAGAGCAGGACTCGAAGTGCCTCGGGCAGCACCTTCTCTCCAACATGACCACCACACCACCCGCCCCTCCGCGGCTAACTTCGACGTTACCCTTTTCAAACTCGCTTTCTCATCTCCTTCCCTCTCCTCCTCCTTCTCCCTCCCCCCTTGCCCTCCAGACAACAAGACCGTCGAACAACTCCGCTCCCTCTGCTCCGACCGCTCCAACCCCCCCGCCTCCTCCCCCATCCCTTCCTCCCCATCCCTCGAATCCCTCTTCCTCTCCCCGAGCTCCTCCCGCGTCCTCTACCTCGCCGACGTCGTCTACTCGCTCCTCATGCCGGCCAATGCGCCGCTCGGGGACTCCGCCGCCGACTTCCAGCTTGGCTTTTGCCGCGCCGGCGGTGTGCCGCTCGTCTTCGGCATGCTGGCGCGCCGCAACTTCCTGCGCGGCGCCGACGGCGAGACGCGCCGCGCCGCGTGCCATGCAGCGCTCAAGGCGGCGAAGCTGGTGCTCGCCGCTGTCGCCTACGGGCACGTGCGCGCCGTCGCCGAGGCGTGCCAGGGGCAGGAGCGCGCGGGGACGGCGGTGAGAGGGTGGTTGGGGGGGGCGGTGTGTGTGACTGTGGAGTGCGTGAGTGCCTGCGTATGTGCGTGCGGGGAGCGGTGGCGCAACGGTTAGCGCGCTGGGCTACAAACCCAGTGACCCGAGTTCGAATTCCACCCACGGCCAACACCAGTGACGATTTTCTGAACCGGTCCTGGGCCTCCCCTAGATACACTCAGCCTCAAATGAGTACCTAGTGCAGCGTGTAAACATTGTCACTAGAGAGACAAAGGCGGTCAAGCGTGGTGCTGGTCACCCACCTCATGTGCCGTGTCGACCTTCGTAGGTGCTTGCTAATGGCACTTGACCCTGCAGTCTGTAAAGGCTATATGGGGCGGTCTTTGTCTTTGTGTATATGATTACGTGTGTGTTTGGGTGCATGTGTGTGCGCACGTGTTAGTACGCGTGCGTACGGGTGCGTGCGTACGGGTGCGTGAGTGTGTTTGCACGTTTGTGCTAGTGTGTGCGTGTGTGTGCCACGGTTGGTGACGCGATTGGCGACACGGTCGGTGACACGGTCGTTGTTCCTGCGGTTGCGCCGCGGCCGTGTCGCCACCGCGCAGGTGTCCCCGGCGACCCACAACCAGGCGGTGATCCTGCAGAGCGCGCTGCACCACATCCCCAGCCCCGGCGCCGAGTGCATGCTGCGCAATGTCGCCATGAGGCTCGGGCAGCATATCGCCGATGAGGTGCGTGCGGCGGCCGCGATGACGACGATGAAATGACAGCGCTAACATGAGATGACATCGCGACGACATCCCGACGGCGACCGACACGACGAGCGACGTGACAACAGCGACTGACGTGACGACGACGACGACACAATAACGACCGACACGACAAACATGACGCGACGAAGCCACGACGACCGGCACGACAGTGACGACGTGACCAACGTGATGACGACACAATGACGACGTGACGACACGACGATGACGCGACAACACGCCACAATGATGCGACCATGATGCCGTGATGACGACGACACAACGATGCCACGACCCTACCATAACGCGACAGCGACACGATGATCGATACGACGTCGACATGATAACTGG
The DNA here is from genome assembly GCA_036362905.1 of Mordacia mordax. Taxonomy (NCBI): domain Eukaryota; kingdom Metazoa; phylum Chordata; class Hyperoartia; order Petromyzontiformes; family Petromyzontidae; genus Mordacia; species Mordacia mordax. The sequence continues at coordinate 16,261,286 of JAZEWT010000002.1, read as the reverse complement.
CATGACGACACGACGAGCGGCACGACGACGAATCCGCGACGATCAACGCTGACATGACGACAACATCACAACGACAGCACGCACACCCGCGCACACATCTGTTAATCCCGCCGCCCCCCCTCCCCCCCACCCCCCACCACCAGGCAAGCCAAAACATCCCGGACATCACGGTCATCCGGGAGATCCAGAAGATCGGCTGGGCCGCCGGCTGTGGCTGCATGCACCTCGTGTTCGCCACTACGGACGAAATCTGCAAGGTTTACGAAAAGGTGCAGGGGATGGGGATATCCGGGCGGAGATCTGTGGGGAGATTTGGGGGAGATTTTGATGTGACAACATTGGTGAAGGTGCAGCAGTCAAATATGTGTCACACAGATAGGAAGTCCTGACCGAGGCGCTTTGATTCTGTCCTCGGGACCCTTTCTGTATGGTTTGAGTTCTCTACTCCTGTTCTGTGTGCGTTTCCTCTGGGTTTTCCGGTTCCCTCCCACAACTCGTGCGGAGTTTGCATGATCTCTTCCCCCATTCCATGTGGGTTTCCTCCGGTGGGGCGGGGGAAGACGCGGCGAGCGAGCCACTCTCCGTGCCTCCACCGCGTCACTTTCGCACCAAGTCACTCTCACCTCCCACCTCCTCCCGCCCGTAGAACAACGGTGGGAAGCAACCCGACGCGGAAGACGAGCAGGTTTGCCGGGAGGCACTGGAGGTCCTCACGCTGTGCCTGGCTCTGGTGCCCACCGGCTCGGATGCACTCAGCAAGGAGCGCGCCTGGCAAACGTTTATCATCGATCTCCTCCTGCACTGCCAGAGCAGGTGGCGACACTACTCCCCCTTCAGTGGCAAACGCCCCCCCCCACTGCCAGAGCAGGTGGCGCCACTACTCCCCCCTCAGTGGCAAACGCCCCTCCCCACCCCCCACCCCCCCGGTGTAGTGTTAATAAGTATATAAATAATGCACACAAAAAGGTGGGATGCATTTTTTGAAAATGCAGCTTAGCCAAAATTCTTGTAGGGGTCAAACAGCATTGGTGAACAGCAGCGTCTGTGGAGTTTGTGTCCTCTCCCCGTGCCCGCGTGTGGTTTCTCTGGTGACTCCGGTTTACTCTTACATAGACATAGAGATGTTTATTATTACAGTACAGTGTACGCAGTTTGCTTGCAACGCTGGGTTCCTGCCACACAACACTGCCTCCTGTGTTTAACATTGGCTCTCATCTTTAACACAGTGATTCCCATCTGTACCACCATGACTCCCATCTCTTAACACCGTGACTCCCATCTCTAACACCGTGACTCCCATCTCTGACACCGTGACGCCCATCTCTAAGACCGTGACTCCCATCTCTAACACTGTGACTCCCATCTCTAACACTGTGACTCCCATCTCTAACACTGTGACTCCTACCTCTAACACTGTGACTCCCATCTCTAACACCGAGACTCCCATCTCTAACACACTCCTATCTCTAACACCGTGACTCCCATCTCTAACACCGTGACTCCCGTCTCTAACACTGTGACTCCCATCTCTAACACCGTGACTCCCATCTCTAACACTGTGACTCCTACCTCTAATACTGTGACTCCCATCTCTAAAACCGAGACTCCCATCTCTAACACTATGACTCCCGTCTCTTAACACTGTGACTCCCGTCTCTAACACTGTGACTTCTATCTCTAACACTCTGGCTCGGGTGCCGCCGCCTGATTTTGGAGCGCCGCTCGCTATCCACAGCACTTGTACAGGGAACCTTTGTCTTTGTTCTCAGGCCCATCAGGCAGACTGCGCAAGAACAGTTCTTCCTGATGGCAACGAAATGTTGCATGGGGAACCGGCCGATAATCTTCTTCATTACGCTGCTGTTTACTGTGCTGGGGGTAAGTGTACGCTCGCTCGCTCGCCCACACTCACGCTCCCTCACTCACGCTCGCTCACTCACTTGTTCACTCATGCTCACTCACGCTTGCTCGCTCACCCACGCTCACTCGCTCCCTCACCCACGCTCACTCACTCACGCTCGCTCACTAACGCTCACTCACTTACTAGATCATTCACTCAGACGCACCCACTTTATTATCTTCATGATGCTGCTGTTTATGCTGGGGGTGAGTTTACGTTCGCTCACTCGTTCACATACGCTCTCACTCACTCGTTCACCCACGCACACTCGCTTGCTTTCCCACCCTCACTCACGCTCACACTCACTCTTACACTCTCCGTATCTCTGTGTCTCCGTATCTCCGTGTCTCCATATCTCTGTGTCTCCGTATCTCTGTGTCAATGCCCATCACTCCGTGTCTTTGTGTCCCCGTGTCTCCTCCGTAGACGACGGTGCGCGCCAGTGTGGAGACTACTTCACGTGTCTCCGTGTCTCTGTGTCTCCTCCGTAGACGACGGTGCGCGATCGTGCGCGCCAGTGTGGAGACTACTTCATGTGTCTCTGTGTCTCTGTGTCTCTGTGTCCCCTCCATAGACGACGGTGCGCGATCGTGCGCGCCAGTGTGGAGACTACTTCATGTGTCTCCGTGTCTCTGTGTCTCTGTGTCCCCTCCGTAGACGACGGTGCGCGAGCGTGCGCGCCAGTGTGGAGACTACTTCACGTGTCTCCGTGTCTCCGTGTCTCTGTGTCTCCTCCGTAGACGACGGTGCGCGATCGTGCGCGCCAGTGTGGAGACTACTTCATGTGTCTCCGTGTCTCTGTGTCTCTGTGTCCCCTCCGTAGACGACGGTGCGCGATCGTGCGCGCCAGTGTGGAGACTACTTCACGTGTCTCCGTGTCTCTGTGTCTCTGTGTCTCCTCCGTAGACGACGGTGCGCGATCGTGCGCGCCAGTGTGGAGACTACTTCATGTGTCTCCGTGTCTCTGTGTCCCCTCCGTAGACGACGGTGCGCGAGCGTGCGCGCCAGTGTGGAGACTACTTCACGTGTCTCCGTGTCTCTGTGTCTCTGTGTCCCCTCCATAGACGACGGTGCGCGATCGTGCGCGCCAGTGTGGAGACTACTTCACGCTGCTCTGCCGCCTTCTCAACTATGCGTCCATCAGCAGCATCTCGGTGCAGAACGCGGAGGTTCAGCTTAACAACGAGATCGAGTGGCTCAAGCGCATCCGGGTACCCCGCTCGCACCCCCTCCGCACTCCCCGCACCCCTGCCGCGGCGAGAAGCCGCGGTGGCGCAGCCGCCTCGCGGCGAGACGGACCCGGGTTCAATTCCCACCTCGGGTGCCGCCGCCTGTCTGCGTGGAGTTTTCTCGTTCTCTCCCCCGTGTCCACATGTGGTTTTCGTCTGGTACTCTGATTTCCTGTCCCGCAGTCCAAACACATAGCTGCTGCTGCTGCTGTTCGGGTTAATTTTTCCCGAGATGTTGTAACTTGATTACCGGACAACTGTTACAAGTTGCTGCACGGCTCAGCGCCGCAAACTCACTGCACTCCCAGCACTCTCTCACCACACTCACTGCACTCTAACGCCACTGTCACATCGCACTCAACAACACGATTAAGCGGCTGGTGGTACGTGGTGGTGGTAGTGGAGGTGGTAGAGGTGGTGGTGGTGATGATGGTGGAGGTGCTGCAGGAGGTGGTGGTGATGGTGGTGGAGTTGGTGTTTGTCATTGAGGTGCTGATGGAGGTGGTAGTGGAGATGGAGGTGGTGATGGTGGTGGTGATGCTAATAGTGGTGGGTGATGATGGTGATAATAGTGGTGGGTGACGGTGGTGACGGTGGTGGTGGCGACGGTGATAGTAGTGATGATGGCGGTGGTGATGTTGATAGTGGTGGTGATGGCGATATAGTGGTGGTGATGGCGGTGGTGATGATGATAGTGGTGGCGATTGTGGTGGTGATGTTGATAGTGGTGGTGATGGCGGTGGTGATGTTGATAGTGGTGATGTTGATAGTGGTGGTGATGGCGATGGCGGTGGTGATGTTGATGGCGGTGGTGATGTTGCTGACGATGTTTACGATGACGATGTTGTAGGACCAAGTGAAGCTCACGGGAGAGACGGGTGTCGAGGAGCAGCTCCTTGAGGGACATCTCGGAGTGTCACGCGAAC
>JAZEWT010000002.1:16240297-16251040 GCA_036362905.1 Mordacia mordax | reverse complement strand
GTATATACGTACGTGTGCAAGCATGCGTGGGTGCCTCTCCCCGGGCGTGTATGTACGTGTGTGTACATACGAGCGTGCGTTTACACATGCGCATGTGTATGTGTATGTGAGCGGGTACATTCACGAGTGTACGTACGTGTATCTCGTATTTCCACCCGCTCACTGCCTCGTCCGTGAGGATCTTGGTGAAGGAGATGGTGAGGCCGTCGCGGAAAAAACGCTGGCACGCCTCGCTCTTCAGGTCCAAACCTGAGGCACAACCACCCGCTCGCTCACCTGCTCACTCACCCAGCCACCCGCTCACTCACCCAGGAACCTGCTTGCTTACTCACCCGCTCGCTCACTCACTCACTTAGGAACCTGCTGCTCACTCACCGGATCGCTCACCAAGCTACCTGCTCGTTCACCAAGCTACCTACTCGCTCACCAAGCCACCCGCCCACTCGCCCGCTCACCCACTCGACCGCTCACTCACCCGCTCGACCGCTCACTCACGCAGCCACCCACCAAACTAGCCACCTGCTCACCCAGCCGCTCACTAACCCACTTACCCAGCCACTCACTCAACTATCCCCTCCATCACCCAGCCACCCACTCACCCACCTAATCACCTTCTCACCCACTCACACCACATTCCCGTCACCCACCTTTTTTGCACAGGTCTATTGCAGCCTCCAGTAGTACCTCCAACTCCCCCTTGGGGAGCACTGGTACGACCCAGCGTGGCCTGCCACGGGTCAAACCATTACAGAAGAGGGGAGGGAGGGTTAATCCACCACACACACACACACACACAGAGTGTTCAGGTGAAAAGTGCCCGCGTCTCGGCGCCAGTGCCCGCGTCTCGGCGCCAGTGCCCGCGTCTCGGCGCCAGTACCCCAGTCTCCGCGCGAGTGCCCGGGTCTCCGCGCGAGTGCCTTGGTCTCCGCGCGAGTGCCCCGGTCTCCGCGCGAGTATCCCGGTCTCCGCGCGAGTGTGTGGGTGTCTGCGTGTGCATCTCTGCGCGAGTCTAAACCCCTCCGCGTGACCACTTCTCTATGAAGAGGTGACAGCATCAGTAACGAGGTGAGTTTGGGGGGGCGGCACCTGTTGATCATATCGTCCAACTTGGCCAGCTCCGCGTGTGGAAAGGGGGGCTCCTCATCGCTGGATGAAGCTGGGGGGCCCTGCTCCCCCTGTCCGAGGTCAGAGATGGTAGGCGGCGTGGAGGAGGGGGGGGGCCCATCCGTGGGGGACGTGGGCAGTGGGTTCTGTACAAACACAGATAAAGGTACCAAATGTAGCCTCAGGTTGTTTATGGGCAAGCTATAATAACACTTGTCTCCTATCTCTAACACTGGCTCCTATGTCTAATGCTGGCTCCTATGTCTAACGCCGGCTCCTGTCTCCTAACACTGGCTCCCATGTGCAACATTGACTCCTGTTTCTAACGCTGACTGCAGTTTCTAACTCTGGCTCCTGTCTCTAACTCTGGCTCCTGTCTCTAACTCTGGCTCCTGTCTCTAACTCTGGCTCCTGTCTAACTCTGGCTCCTGTCTCTAACTCTGGCTCCTGTCTCTAACTCTGGCTCCTGTCTCTAACTCTGGCTCCTGTCTCTAACTCTGGCTCCTGTCTCGAACTCTGGCTCGTGTCTCGAACTCTGGCTCGTGTCTCGAACTCTGGCTCCTGTCTCTAACTCTGGCTCCTGTCTCTAACTCTGGCTCCTGTCGCTAACGCTGGCTCCTGTCTTGAAGGCTGCCCCCATCACTACAGCTACCAGTGAGTCTATGCAGGAGAAACATCCACGCCTCCTTCTCCTCAGAGAAGAGAAGCTCCTGTCCGAGGCGGTTCCATTCCAACTTTGGGTGCCTCTGTGTTGAGTTTGTACCACGCACCCGCATGTTTGTGCTGTGCGCGTGTGCCGAGCGTGTGTATGCATGCATGCATGCGCTAAATGTATGCAGTGTGTCGCGTGTGTTGGTGCGCTGTCGGCTGCGTGTGTGCTGTCTGCCACGTGCGTGTGCTGTGTCCATGCGCCACGTGTACTATGTGAGTGTGCTGTGTGCGTGCTGCGTGTACTGTGCATGCTGCACGCGCATGCTATCGCGCTATACGCTGCGTGTGTGCGCCCGCTCCACGCCCCCCCCTCCCCCCCCCCAACGTGCCGTGGCGTGCATCGGCGACACCGGGCCGCTCGCCGGCGCTTCCGCCGCTGTGCCCCCCTCTGCCGGCTGCGCCGCTCCCTGCTGCTGCGGCTGCTGCTGCGGCGGCGACCCCGCAGCATCGCTCCCGCCGGCGCCACCGCCGCCACCGACCGGCGACCCGCGGGTGGTGGCAGTCATGGCGGCAGGAGCCGCGCACAGCTTCGCTATGTTGTCACGCGGCGGGAGCCGCCGGCGGGAACGCTCGCCGCTCCTCCGACGGACACCGGCGCGAGCAGGGAGGAGACGCGGTGGTAGCGGCGGCGACGGCGGAGAGTGGGGACAATGCGGACGCGGCCTCTCTCTCCCGTAGGCCCGCAGAGAACATTGCACTTCCTGTTGAGGGGGGGCGGGGGAGGAAAGGGAGCCATCACCGCCGCCGGACGGAGATCACAACCGTAAAAAAAAGAGGTTTGAAAAAATCTGCGTTTCTAAAGCACCTATCACTCGAGGGTCACAAAGCACTGCACAGAGCTGCGGAGAGAACGGCATATCAGCAACATCAAAGTAAACCGATTGAATAACATTAATAACTATAAATCATTGAAGGCCGTTGAGTCACAAATAAAATAATTGTTTAAAAAAAAAGGGAGGGAAGAAGTGTTCCTGAGCAGGTGCAGGTAAACAGCGCGCAATCATCCAAGTGCACAGCAGTGAGCAGCATCAACAGTCCTAGACAGAGCTCTTCAAGCCTTACGGATGAGTCCTTCAATTCCAAGAGACGAGTAGATACTCACAGACTCACATATAATTTGCCATAAAAAACACAAAACTCATCGTTATGAATACCTGCTTAATCCAGTACAGGGACGCGGGGTGTCGCAGTCTATCTCGGCAGACAGAGGAAGCAAGGCGGGGGAAAACCCAGGATGTGACACCAGTACATCGTAGGGCACTAGGGCAATTTGACTCAGCAGGCCAATTAACCAAGGCAGCAGAATGCCTTTGGACGGTGGGAGGAGTACCTAGTGAAAACCCACGCAGACACAGGACAGAGAGAGGAACTCGCAAACTCCACACAGAAAGGCACCCGAACCGGGAACCGAACCTAGGACCTCAATGCTGTGAGGCGACGGCGCTATTCATGCGCAGCCACCGCACCGGGATGGCTGCGCAAGTGAGCTTTTGATAATGTACGCGTTGTCCTTGATGCCGATTGGCCCATTTCTGGCAATAATACAATTGCCAGAAATGGTAAAACTTCTCTTTTTTACATCTTTCTACTGAAAAAGCGTACCCATGGACAGAACAGCTCAACCTGAGATACTAATGAAAGCCAACTCTGCCGTCTAATGATGGTGAGATTGGGCCATAAATCATGCCGTCTCTGGTGTGTAATGCTGGCGTGACTTGGCTATAAAGAAACTGGAGAACCCGGAAGAAACCCAAACAGAACAGGGGAAGAGAACATACAAACTCCACACTCGATGTGAGAGGAAATCGCAAAGCCTGAAGGAAATCCACACAGAAAAGGGGGAGAATACACAGACTCTGCACATGTTGTGGGAGGAAACCGGAGAACCCGCAGGAAATACACTGAAAACAGGGGGTGAGAACACACAGACGCCACACGAGTTGTGGGAGAAAAGCCACAGAGAATAGGGGGAGAAAATACACAAACTCCACACTAGTTGTGGCAGGAAACTGGAGAACCCGGAGGAAACCCACAGAAACACAAACCTCACGCACTCACACTCTAGTGTTTTGTCTTAACACTCGCAAGTGTTAAGACAAAAATTCACATGCAGCCACCATTCGCTACCAAGCGACAGTGATGTCACCATGGTGCCTGTGCGAGGCTTCGTGCACCTTTGAGGCCACGTTAAGGGCGGAAGGCTCTCTGCAGCTGGCCAAGTCACGGGACACTCAGGTGTCATGGGCTGCCTGACTGAGATTACTAACAGATGCACCACCGGTGCTCTACTCTGCCAACTTGCTGCACTTTAGCTGCCCGGCACTCCTCATTGCTGTGAGCGTCGCTCCTCCACCCACCTCTATTGCTGGAGGAAGACTTCCACCACCTACCCAATAGCCTCAAAGTACACCTAGCCTGGCACTGCTCCTACATAAGCGTCCTCCAAAAGGTGCCGATCTTGACATTGCTTGCACCAGCTCTACATCCTTATGCACATGAGCTGATCTCTCCAGTCTTCTCTCCGGCCAAGCAGAAGCTGCTTGGGCATGCAGACGACATGACCCAGCCACTGCAGCTCGCCTGCCGGAGGAGCTCCCTGAAGGAAAACACGTCCTGATCTTCGAAGGATCAGTGAGCTCCTCACAATCCAGTCTGGTTAAAACCTAGAATAAATCGCAGGTAGGCCAGCCGTAAAAATTCAAACCAGTGCAAAAATTCAATTATAGGGCTCCACGTGTCATCAGCATAAAAAAGTGAGTGCATCACTGTGGACGAGAAGACCTATAGCTTCGTCTGGAATGACGGGCCACAAAATGGAGAAAAAATACGGCGTCTGTGCAGGATCACCCCGGCCTAAAAGTACACTGGGGTTCCACAAGCATCTCCCTCAGTGCAGCCGGCAAGGATATGTTGAATGACCCTTTCCAGGACCTTTCCCGGCACACTGAGGAGCGAGATGTCCCTGTAATTATAACAATCATGCGGTCACCCTTCTCAAAGAAAGAGATCACCAGGGTATTCTTTAAATCTGCGGAACCTGCCATATGCTCTATTCGGTTTTAATAATGTCATATAGGAAGGTGGTGTTATGATGTCACTCCACCTTTTTTCCCGCATTCCGCTTGGGAGATCATCTCTCCCCGGTGCTATTTCCTGCCTCAGGCTCTGGATCGTCTTACGTACTTCCTCTACATATGACACCAGCCAACAACTTACTGGAGGTGACTTCTTCTTCTAGGTACCATATTCTACAGGACGTTAGTGACAATGGTCTTCCACAAATCTCTGCTCTTTGAACGTAAGAATGTCCATTGTTGATATGTTCATCCATTTCGAGAGACTCTTGACATAAGTCAATCTGTCATCCAAGATCTCTCCTTTAATCTTTCCAGTTATAACCAGATTTTCAATTTCCTCTTTCCTCATAATATGCCCGAGAAACTTCAACTGTCTCCTAATGTCATTCATCACGTTTCTGCATCCCATTCGTGGCATTTCTGGCTACTTATTCCAGTATTGGAAGCATTGCAGACAAAGCAGGGTTATGCCCTCTACCTTGGCCCAGGAAGTTATCTCACACAGAAACAAGGAGCCTTGAACTCACCCAACCCCTCACTCACTCAACCACTCACTCACCTAACCTCCCACACGCGCACCTACTCACCATCCCACACACTCAACAAGTCAATCACCCATCCACCCACAGACAAAGCTCCCACGTGTAGCCTCAGACTGTAGGGTCAATTGCTGTTAGTAGTGAGCAGCGCCTATTAATAATGATATTAAGGTCGACACGGCACGTGAGGAGGTGGATGACCAGTGCCCTCCCCGGCCGCCTTTGTCTCCCTAGTGGCGATGTTCACTACAAAACGCACCAAGTACTCGTGTGTGGCCGAGTTAACCGAGGAGAGGCCCAGGACCGATTCAGAAAATCGTCACTGGTATCGGTGGCCGTGAGTGGGAATTGAACCGAGGTCACAGGCAGGTTTGTAGCCTGGCGCGATAATTGCTGCGCCACTGCTCCCCACACTTACAACTGCCCCACTCACCACAAAGCTGTGGTGACATCAAGGCACCGTGCCAGGCCAGGTGCACACAGAGGCTAAAAAACACTGCAAACACTGCATGTCCCAAAGCATACAAGCACGTACGTTACCCACGCACAACCACAATCGGCCAAGATAAATCCACTGCTAGATTCAATCATATTCAATCACAGGCAGGAACCCGTCACGCTCACCAAATATAGAATAGCTCATTAAACGGGCTCACCAGTACCACAATTTAATTAAAATACATCGTCAAATGTGCTTTAAATGTCTTCAGCGCAAAAAACGGCTCAGACTTTCTCCCTCAAATTTTGCCTAGGCCACTTGTGCGAGAGTGAAATTCGACTCAGAAATGTTATTTTTTATTCATTATAAATACCCACTTAATCCTGTACAGGGTCGGGGGGGCCAGAGCCTATCTCGGCCGACAAAGGGCACAAGGTGGGGAGATACCCAGGATGTGATGCCAGTACATGGCAGGGCACACTGTTTAGGGAAATTTAATCAGGAGGCCAATTAACCGATGAGGTATAGGGTATTCGGATGGTGGGAGGAATCCTGAGTACCTGGCAAAAACCCACGTGAGCACAAGGAGAGTGAGTACGCAAACATCACTCAGAATGGCACCTGACATGGGAATCGAACCTGGGCCTTCTTGCTGTGAAGCGACAGTGCTACCCACTGCACCACCCAATAATAATTATTAATTAATTTGTTGCTTATTATGTAGCAGACGTCTTTATCCAGGGCGACCTTACATCATTACAGAGGTGTGAGGAAACCACAGAGCGGCGAGGGGAAGGCAGCTATATATTCAGCCGGTGCCAACATTTGGGTCCGATCTGACTTTCGGAAAGCGCACTCGCTTAGGATGTGGGCAAGGATATTCTTTACAGAGTCGGAATTAATAAGTCCGTTAAGACATTACCTCATTCGTTTGGAGGAAACTGTAAAATTTTTAAGCAATTATGAAAACAAAACGGGGAAAGACACGCGAGTAATAATAATAGCATATCTAGAGCGCTTTTCACCCGAGGGCATAAGAATGGCAAATCAGTCTGTATATAATAATATATAATGCTCACCGTTTACCAATGTTATCAAACTAAACACCATGACAATCAGATTTATCAGCGTCACTTCCCTCCACACTATCACCAAAAAACCATCACTACCACATCCCCCCCCTTCACCACGAAACACATTTACCTCTCTACCTCACAAACACCATCACCACATTCACCATTACTTTCACCCTCCCCATTGCATTCCCCCTCACCACCAACCTACCTCCCCCTCCGCTTTGCCTAAAACAACAACCGCAATTCGCAAATGAGCGGCGGTGGCGTTATTACGACGCCTGTGCCAGGCCAGGTGCACCTTGAGGTTATCACGTGAAGTGTCGAAGTCTTGCCGACAAGGTCACGGGACAGACCCGGGTGCTATTGGTTTCCTGACTGAGATGACTGGCAGATGCTTGAGTGCCCAGAAAGGCGCCTTAAATAAAATGTATTATTATTATTATGCTCCACCTGTGCTCCCTACTCTGCCAACTTGTGTTTGATCCGACCGGCACCCCGCTCTCGTTGTTGTGAGCGTCGCTCCTCCACTCTCCGCTTTTGTTGGAGGACTACCTACAAATGGCCAACAGCGTCCTTCACGATCCTCCTCCACAGAAATCGATCTTCTGGTACCAGTCTTCAGCAAGCCCACTCAGCTCCAGGTCCTCCTGTGTCACATCAGTTCATCTCTCCTCTAGCCCGTGCCGCGCCCGTTCAGCCCCCTCTATCCGGCCGAACAGCAACTGCTTGTGCATGCAGTGGCTGGGCATACGGGCGACATGACCCAGCCACCGCAGCCTCGCCTGCCAGAGGAGCTCACTTATGGGACACTGTCCAGATCTTTCGAGAATTTGTGAGCTCCTCACACAATCCAACCTGGTTAAACCCAGGATGTAACGTAGGCGGGCCAGCCAGAAAGTTTATAAACGGCACAGATGTTCCGCCAGGAGGGTCCACATCTCGCAAGCATAGAGAAGAGAGGACATAAGTGCAGATGAGAAGACCCGAAGCTTCGTGTGGAGTGACAGGCCAGGCAGCTTCCACACAGCGTTACGTAGCCGATGAAACGATAACGCCCCCCCCCCACTGATTCGAAGCGAGACTTCCGCTGCAAAACTGGAGGCGGCCACGAGTCACCACCACCACTCACCATGATTTTTACTACGCTTACACCACATCCCCCACTCTCTTTACATCACTAAACACCATCACCATAACCCTCACCATAACCACCACCACCACCACCACACCACCAACCTCCGCCACATCACGACTCACCCTCACCACCTCAACCCCGCCTCACCCTCACCACGGATCTTTAAATACAAAACAAAAATAATCCTCGCCATTCCGCTCGCTACTCAAAACCCTCGAAAGTCGCCACCGCCTCGGCCCACCTCCTCCGGCCGAACGCGGCGAGCCCCCGGGCGGTAGTGAGGGCTAGGCAAGGTCGTAGGCTCCACCGGGAGGTGCTGAGGCCTGCTTTCTTTTATCCGCGCCCCGCTCGGTTATTTGGCTTCTCGCTCGTTGGACCATCACCAAACCTCGTCATTACCACTCTCCGAGTCGCCCCCTCGATTGAGAGCGCGGCTGCTCCCCCCCCACCCGTAATTCGTTTTACACGCGGACCCCCCCTTGAGAGAAGCCGCTGTTGTAAATAAATTATTAAATAAAGACGGGCGGGTGAGCAGCCATTTTCCCCCGAGTCAGCGGCTGCTGGTGATGTTTCTGTCAACAAGGCGGCCTCCCCCCTTTCTTAACCTCTAAACAAAGAGGGGGGGACGACTCCCCTCACAGCCTTCCCTATTAAGTACGGGGGGGAGGGGTCCACTCAGCCAGCCACTGGCAATGTGTAGGGAGAGATGGGTGGGGGACTTACACTCACCAACTCACTCAGACATCCACCCGGCGTTGCCCTTTCTCGTATAAACACGAGCCCCCCACTACACCGATCCCGTGGATATCGCCTAGGAAAGGGGTCCCCCCCCCCATAAGCACCCCTTAAATGATGAGGGGTCTCCCCCCTCCACAAAGATACCCACGCACCTATAATGAAGGGGGTGCCCGTTGAAAGGCTCAGTCGAAAACTTGCCAACGTGCTCACTCAAACACTCACTAAACCACTCAGCAACTCACTTTCCTCTCACCTATTAAGTACACTCTCCACGCACCCACTCACCTCAGTCACTCACCAATGCACTCAACTCCGCTACTAACCTTGTTACTCATCTACACAGCCACCCACTAACCCACCTTCTCACAGACTACCATTAACTCACCAACTCACTCACCCACTCATTAACACAATTATTTACCCTCTCACCCACCTACCCTCATCCAATCCACCCTCACTCAGCAACCCAGCTACCTACAAACCCACTCGCCAAATCGCTCACTCACGATTCACCCATCCCCTTACAATCCAAACTCACTCACCAACGCACACATCCTCATACCAAAACAACGGCTCACCAACCCAACTATTAAGCCACCCATCAACCAACCAACCAGGCCATCCACTCACCAACCAGACGATCTACTTACCAACCGGGCCACCTACTCAACAACCCACTCACCAGCCCAGCCACTGTATCAATAACCACCCTATTGTCATCCTCACCGTTTCACCCTCCAGCCAATTAGCAGCAACCCACCCATTAACTAAGCCACTCTCATCCACTAGCACTAGACAGACTGATGTTTATTATTACAGCAGAATGCGCCCTGCGAGCTTGCAAGCTCTAGATGCGGGATTCCTGCGGCACAACAACCGTCACCATCCCAGCAAATCGGTCATCCTCACATATCCACCAAACGCAACCACTCACCCACCAACCCACCCCCATCCACTCACCCACTCTCACCCACCCACCCACTCACCCACGGCGACTCACCCTAGTCCGGCGGGCGCTTGGTCCCCGGCTCGAGTTACGGCCGAGGTGAATGGATGCACGGTTGGTTGTGGTGGTGGTGGGAGGGGGGAGATAGAAGAGCGCCTTTCTCTTCTCGACCTTCTCTCCTCCTCCTACCTCGTCCTCCCACCTCCTCACGGTCCTTCCTCTAAGTCTTAAGATAATGGGGGGGGGGAAGCAGAGAGCCTTCCCTTGTCACCGAAATGAGGTAAGATGGTCGCGAACGGGGGCCTAAGGCTGACGATCCCACTCTCCTATCCACAACGCGCCTACCTTCTCCTCTTCCTCCTCGCCCGTTCACCTCGTTTAACCACCTCGTCCTCCCCCTCCTGCCGGCTGCGGTGAGCTGCCAAGGACCCCGGGGCGCCCCCTGCCTGAAAACCCCTCACGTTTCCTACCCCAGATGTACGAGAGGCGGCCCTGAGCGAGACCCCGTGCGCCCTTCCCTCTCGCTCACCGCTGTAATCCGCCAAACAGCCGGGCGGGGACAGGGGACGGGGAAGCCGCGGCCGTGTGGCCGTGAGCGACAGACGGGGAGGCGGCCGAGGCGGCCGAGGGAGGGAAGTCGAGACGATGATGTCTCGCTCCCTATGCCCGACACCGTACCGAAGATAATGGCAGCGGGATAGGGAGTGAAGGAGGCCTCGCGTCACGGTGGAGTGAAGCCGCCGGCGGCCATGTTGGATGGGGAACCCGGTGCGTTGTGTGTGGAGGCGAACGAGCGCCACCGCTCCCACTCTCTATGGGTTGAGGTGGCTTCCCGTAGTAATATGGCGGGGGCGAGGTATCACGTGGCTTCGCTCCCCGACGCCTGTTGCAGAGGCCGGTGGTGGGGTCACGTGACGGGGTTTGTCCAATCGGGAGGCGAGGTGGGTGGTGGAGGATCCAGGAGATGGAGGGGAGGAT
>JAZEWT010000002.1:16190013-16206296 GCA_036362905.1 Mordacia mordax | reverse complement strand
CCCCCCCCGGCTCGTTTATGAGCCAATCGTACGAAATCCAGACCTCAAGTTCACCCCCAGCATATTCCTCACCACGGAGCGGTGTCAGGTCGAGCTACCATCTCACCAGAGTCGGGGATCTCGTTAAACCAACGGCTGGTCCTTGCCGCGTTGCCGCAGCGATGGGGATGATGAGTTCTCCGAGACTCGTTGCATAAGTACTTAACACGGTGCGGAAGGCGTACATGGATGTTAAAGGGAGCAAACCTGCCCTGAGCACTGGGGACACGGTCGCCTCTGCCGGACCACCTCCACCGCAGTTGATGGTGGCGCCAGTAAGGAATAAACAACCCCTGGCGCCACACGGACCCGGACATTTCAATCTTGAGAGAATACGGTTGTGCAATGCAGAACGGAGGAAGCTGTACCTCTCTCTGGTTAACTTCCATCACCAGAAAATAGTAACGACATATAGATGCCATGTCTGGGAGGGACACTGTCCCACAGTGACCACGCAGTTACACAGTGGAGACTCTTTGACTCAAGGCCATCGCACAAACATCAGGGAGACCTTAGCCGGCACATTGCTCATGGGACTGCGACCACCAGAAATTATGCATCGAAGCAACGATCATGATAATAATAACAATAATTGCAATATTTGCACTTCCTGGCGATGGACTGGCGTCCCATCGTCGGTATATCCTTGCCTTGCGCCCTGTGTCTGCCGGGATAGGCTCCGGCTTCACCGTGACCCTGTATAGGACTAAGCGGTTTCAGACAATGAGATGAGATGAGATATTTGCACTTCTGGAGCGCTTTTCACCCGAGGGTCACAAAGCGCTTCACCGAGTTGCGGAGAGAACGACACGTCAGCGACAACGTCAACAACAACGGGACCAGAATGGTTAAATCAGCAGCAACATTTTTTTGGGGGTTTTTTTCATACACAGCGTTTCAGAATAACAAGCAAAACATGATCAGACCTTCAACCACAATCTTAAAATGCAAAATTAATCAGTGACTATAATACTCTCGCCGCCTGATGTACGAGAAGGGCGGCTGTTCATGCATCGAGCCGTGAAAGGAATTTAAAAAAGTAAAAAAAACCGCGCTAAACGGATGATTAAACCGAAGTTCGTAAATACAGAGCAGCCGTTTTTAACTGATTCGGGAAATAGAAAAAAAAGAGAGGGAGGAGAGCGCGAGAGAGGAGTGGGAGGAAAAAAGAGGAGTGGGAGAGGGGGTGAGAGGGCGGGGAGAGGAGAAGGAGGGGAGAGAGGGGAGAGGGCGAGGAGTGGGAGAGAGGGGAGAGAGGGCGAGGAGTGGGAGCGAGAAGAGGGAGGGAGAGGGGACGGAGCGAAAGGGGAGGGAGAGGGGGGGAGAGAGAGGGGAGGGAGGGAGAGAGAGGGGAGGGAGGGAGAGGGGAGAGCGATAAGAGAGGGTAGAGGGAGGAGGAGCTCGGCAGCTGAAAGCGGCGGAGTGGAGAGAGTGGAGAGAGAGCGGAGACCCTCGTGACGGGGGACCGTTTCATCACAACGCTCACAACCGCTCACCACACCAGCTCCATCATGTCGGCGCCTCAGCGTTACGAAGTCATCGTGGTGGGGGCTGGGATCTCTGGTGAGTAACTCCACGGCTTAACATTACGTTGCTCACCGCGCCTCACCGTTCTCACCATGCTTTATCTCACCACCCGCTCGGCAGCCTCTCCCTCACCACACACTCACTATATACTCACTACCCTCTTTCTAACCACCCACTCACCACCCTCTCAATCACTACCCCCTCACCACCCACTCACTCACCACCCACTCCCTCACCACTCACCACCCACTCACCACCCACTCCCTCACCACACACCACCACCCATTGCCTCACCACTCACCACCCACTCACCACCACCCCATTCACCACCCACTCCATCACCATCCGCTCAGCGCCCTCTTCGTTATCACCCGTTCAGCAGCCTCACTCCCCTCACCACCCCGTTCCTCACTGACCTGTGCTCACCAGCGCCCTCACCTCATCCCATCGTGATGGTGAGTGGGCGGGTGAATAGGTGAGCGGGTGAGTGTCTGTGGGTAAGTGTGTGTGTGTATGTTAGTGTAAGTGGGTAGGTGAATGTGGTTGAGTGTGGGTGAATGTGGATGAGTTAGTGGATGAGTGAATGTGTGTATGCATGTCAGTGTGAGTGGGTGGGTGTGTGAGTGATTGGTTGAGTGTATATGTTAGTGTGTGAATGGGTGACTGTGTGTGTTAACGTGTGTGAGCGGGTCAGTGTGTGTGTGTTAACGTGAGTGGATGGGTGTGTGTTAGTGTGAGTGGGTCGGTGGGTGTGTGAGTTTAAGTTGGTATGTGTGTGTTAATGTATGCGTGCGTTTATGGCTGATAAAACAACCCCCATCCTCCTCGTGGTGCCAGTCGGCAACGCTGTGATTGCTTATCTCACAACTTCCATAGCGGCCAAGGAAGGAGGCTCTGGACGGGTTCGGGGTTCTAGTAGACCCCCCCCCCCATATCTTCAATTTAATTACCATTAAACCACGTAAACATAAAGAAAAACTCAAGTTTGTGGCGGAGGACCTGGGGGGACAGGCGCCTGTGACACCTCCTGGCTAAACCCCATGTGGCAGAGCCAGGAAACTGAGTTCCCACCTCCGGGGTTCCTGCAGAAATAACAAAAAGCCACTGCGTATGGCCACGTGGAATATTCGAACGCTCGCTGCAGATGAGAGAGAGGTTGCCACTCCTCTGTCGGGAGCTGGACCGGTACCGCCTGGACCTCTGTGGACTACAGGAGGTCCGGTGGACTGATTCTGGGTCAAATCAGCAAGAACAGCAGACAGTCCTCCATTGAGGACAGGAATCTGCCGAGCAATAGGAAAGGGCTCTTCTTCTTAATAAAAAAATGAAGGGCGCATGAAAACGTGGTGGTGAGGTGTGGGAACCTGTGAGTTCCAGGCTACCATGGGCTCGCCTCCCTATAAATGGGAGGCGAGGAATGGTGGTGGTGGTGTTGGCGGCTTATGCTCCCACTGAAGATGAACATCGGTGGAGGGATGCAGGCAAGGCCGATGAGTCAGATGCCTTCTATGACCTCCTGTCCCAGGTGTTGACTAAAGTGGCCCTCGGAATAGAGTCATCCTGCTAGGTGACTTTCATGCCCAAGTGGGTCATAATGCAGACACCTGGGCTGGATTGATTGGAAGGCATGGGCTAGATCAGCATAACAACAACGGTAGGAGGCTGATAGACTTCTGTGCAGCCCTTTGGCTCGTAATAACCAACACGCTGTTCCGTCATCGGCTCATCCACACAACATCTTGAGTGCATGCCGGGTCCAAGCAAGACCATCTGCTGGACTACATAGTGGCTGAGCAGCGGATGCAGGCCCACGTCCTTGACACCAGGACCTACCGAGGAGCTGATCTGACCTCTGACCATCGGCTTGTCATCTTTAAGATCTGCCTGCCATTCTTCCACGGCAGTGGTGGGCTTCCACAAAGGACCCCATTCAAATCCACAGTGGCCTGGTCTCGGCTAGCTGATGAAAGCTGTAAAAGAGAATTTCATCATCTTTTGTAGCTGGGGCTGACATCGTCCTCCACTCTTCCCAATGCCGAGGGGAAATGGGTGAGGTTTAAGTCTGTGGCTCATACAGATGGAATGGCTGCACTGGGTACATGGTCCAGACGTCCCAAGAAGCCCTAGTTGATGGAGGAGGTGTTCAAGGTAGCCAAGAGAATACGGCAGGCCCACTCCCACCGCCTGCAACATCCTACGCCCGGAAACGAGGAGGTTTACCGCAGCATTAGCTCGGTCTCAGGCTGCTGAGGAGATAGTCTGTCTGCCTCTGTAGCCCGTGATCAAAAATCACTCTTTAATTCTATCAAAAGATTGACTTGCAACGCTGCACCAATTACCCTTCTTAAAGGGAAAAATGGTGGTCCGATATCTGACCCCCAGGAACAAGTTTGCAGTTTTGCAGAGCATTTCTGTAAGGTCTTAGGGGATGGGAACTCGCCCGGATCAGATAACACCGTGGTACAACATGGGGGTGACTCTGCTAGGGCTGTAATACCTCAGATAATGGAAGAAGTAGCCACATCCTGTGAGAGGCTGGAGGAGATGTCACCAAGAACGGAAGGATGCCCTTGTGGTCCCCCTCTTTAAGAAGGGGGACCTCACTGATTGTAATAACTACAGGGGCATCTTGCTCCTCAGTGTGCCGGGAAAGGTCCTACCAAGGATCATTCAACATCGCCTTGCCAGGCACACTGAAGAGAGACTTGCGAAACCCCAATGTGGTTTCAGGCCAGGGCGGTCTTGCACAGACGCCATATTCTCTGTCTGGTTGCTACAGCAGAGATGTAAGGAATTCAAACAGAACCTGCATCTCTGCTTCATTAACCTGATCAAGGCCTACGATACCTATAGTAGGCCAGGGCTGTGGATTGTTCCTCGCACTTTCGGGATCCCTGACACCCTGCTCACCATCATTAAAGACTTCATGAGGGTGGAAAATTCCGGGTAAAGCTACGTGGTCAGGAATCAAAGCCATTCCCTATTCACCTTGGGGTGCGATAGGGATGCCATCTGGCTCCTACATTATTCAACATCTTTTTTGATCACCTAGTTTGAGAGGCCTTCCATGGATGTTCTAGTGGAATTTCCGTCTGGTACAGGTACAATGAGAGGCTGATCGATGCCCGGATAAGGTCAAGGGATGGCTCCGTATTGTCCAACCACGTTATCTATGCCGATGATTTGGAAATTGCTGCTCATTCTGAGGAGGAGTTGGGGGTTCTGCTGTTGAACCTGGAGAATGCCACAAAGAGGTGGGGTCTTACCATCAGTACCACAAAAACAAACCACCTGTCTGGGTATTTAGTGCCATCGAATATTCCACCTCCTCAGCTCTCCGTGAGTGATGGGGCAGTTGTGGGGACAGTGGAGAAGTTTGTGCTTATGTCCAGTTCCGGTTTGACAGCGGAGGTCTCGCTCCAAATCAGTCTCAGTCGGGCAGCATTATCGTTTCATCGGCTAGATAACGCTGTGCAGAAGTTGCCTGCCCTGTCGCTCCACACGAAGCTTCGGGTCTTCTCAGATGCGGTCATGTTCTCTCTTCTCTATGCTTGTAAAATGTGGACCCCCTGGCGGAACATCTGCGCCGTCATCAAATTTTACGCTGGCCTGCCTACGATCCTTGCTGGGTTTAACAACGTTGGATTGTGTGAGGAGCTCACAAATTCGCGAAAGATCTGGACAAAGTCCTATTGGTGAGCTCCTCCGGCAGGCGAGACTGTGGTGGTTGGGTCTTGTAGCCCGTATGTCCAGTCATCGCATGCCCAAGCAGTTGCTGTTTGGCCGGATAGAGGGGGATAAACGGGCGCGGCACGGGCTCGAGAAGAGATGGACTGAGTACAGGAGGACCTGGAGCTGAGTGGACTTGCTGAAGACTGGTACCAGTGATCGCAAGATCGGCCTTTCTGGAGGAGGATTGTAAAGGACACTACGGGGCAGTTGGAGGCAGTCGCCCTCCAAGAACAACCGAGGGCGGAGGAGCGACGCATACAACGAGCGGAGCGTGGGGCAGTTCAACACAGCAAGTTGGCACAGTAGGGAGCATAGGTGGTGCATCTGCCAGTGATCTCGGTTAGGCGACCCATAACACCTGGGTTTGTCCTGTGACCGCCTGTGAGCGAGCCTTCGACACTTCATCTCATCTCATCTCATTATCTGAAACCGCTTAATCCTATATAGGGTCACGGTGAGCCGGAGCCTATCCCGGAAACACAGGGCGTAAGGCAGGAATACACCCGACGACGGGACGCCAGTCCATCGCCAGGCATTGCGGGACAATTTTAGTCTGCGAGCCAATCAACCTATCCAGGAGCATGCTTTTGGATTGTGGGAGGAAACCGGAGTACCCGGCGAAAGCCCACGCGGACACGGGGAGAGCATGCAAACTCCACACAGAAAGGCACCCGAGCCGAGAGATTCGAACCCGGGACCTTCTTGCTGTGAGGCGACAGCGCTAACCACTGGGCCACCGCGCCGCCCCTTCGACACTTCATGTAGCTTAAAGGTGCATCTGGCCTGGCACTGGCGGCGCTGTAGTGTCGTCACCGCCACTTAGTGGCGAATGGCGGTTGTTGTTGTTGTGGGTTCGTGGGAGGATGATTGGGTGAGTGTGTAGGTGTGTCTGTTTTAGGGTGTATGGGTGAGTGCACGTGTGGGTGTCAGTGGATGCCGCTATGGAGACAACGGCGGCGCGATCAGCTGCCCCCCTAGTGTGCCGTATCGGCCTTCATAGGCGCTGTTCGATACTAACAACACTTGACCCTACAGCCCGTGAGGATACACGGGGGAACTCTGTCTGTGTATGAGTGTGTGGGCGTGTCTTAGTGTGCGAGCCTGTGTGTGAGTCGTGTGTTTGGGTATCTGTGTCGGTGTCAGTCTGTACGTGAGTCTGTTGGTGTGCGTGTTTGTGTGTGCGTGTGAATCTGGGTTTGCGTGAGTGTGCGTGTTCGAGTCTGAGACTGTGCGTGTGAGTCTGTGTATGCGTGTGAGTTTGGGAGGGTAAGTGTGAGGGAGGAAGGGTGTACTTGTGTGTCTGTGCCCATGCGTGTGTCGTGTACGCATGAAGTCTCCCGGAGTCGATTGTGTAGGCAGGCTCTCATCCACTCTCTCCAGTTCGGGCATTGCCGGCGGCTCTCCGTGGGTATAGCAAGGATGGATTTATTCAACAACGCGCAACAAACAAAGCGCCACGTGGCCACTCGCAAGACACAGCACGTCTGACAACACCAGCTTGGACTCCCTCCGAACAGCCAGAACACTGCTCCCGGCGCTTCCCGTTATTATATCTCCCCCGGCTCCTTCCCGTCACATGGAGATTACGCCGCGCAGCCGACCAATCCGAGAGAGAGAGTGCGCGCTGTCTCAGCGCCGTCAGGTCCTCGTCACCCGGTTGTCCTCACATGACATCGTCCTCGCACCTTTCTTCAGCACCACGTGGCCTTTGCGTACCCGGCATGGGGAGGGGGGGGGACATTGACGCACTCCCCACATGCACTTGTCCTGTCACGCTCGAGACTGGGCACGGTACACGTGCGTAGGTAGTGGTAGCCAACACCAGTCACGATGTTCTGAACCGGTCCTGGGGCTCCCCAAGGTCGACTCAGCTTCAAATGAGTACCTAATAATAGCAATAATAATTGTTGCACTTCGAGAGCGCTTTTCACCCGAGGGTCACAAAGCGCTGTACAGAGCTGTGGTGAAAATGGCATGTCAGCAACATCAATATCTGAACGGCATAACTATGTTTTTTATATTGCGGTGTGTAGTGACCATCGCTACTAGGGATACAAAGGCGGCCGGGCGTGGTGATGGTCACCGACCCCCTCTTGTGCAACATGGACCTTCATAGCCGCTGCTCTCTAATAGGATTTCATCCGAGAGCCTTTGTGAAGATACATATGGGATCTTTGTGTTTGTCAATGCATTTGCCACATTGAAGAGGCTTCCATTGTTTTGTCGGGAGTTGGATTGGTACCGCCTGGACTTCTGTGGTAGACAGGAGGTCCGGTGGACTAGTTCTGGCTCCAGTCATCATGAGGGGTGAACAATCCTCCACTCGGTACAGGAAACTGCCAAACAACAGTGAGTGACTCTTCTTTTGAATTACATAATGAAGGGGGCCTGGCAGCGTGTTCGTGAGATCTGGGGAAAATGTGAGTTGCAGACTGCTGTGAGCTCTCCTCCCTATTAACGAGAAGCGAGAGATTTTGGTAGTGGTGGCTTATGCCCCCATTTAAAATGAATATCAGTGGAGGGATGCAGACAAGGCTTCCTCCTGTCCCAGGTGTTGGCTAAAATGGCCCCTCGGGATAGTAATCTTGCTAGGTAACTTTAATGCCCGAGCGGGTCATAATGCAGACACATGGGCTGGAGTGATTGGAAAACATGGGCCACAACAGCTCAATAACAACGGTAGGAGGCTGCTAGATTTCTGTGCAGCCCATGGACTTGTAATCACCAACACGCTGTTCCGTCATTGGCGCATCCACACAACATGGATGCATGCCGGCTCCAAGCAAGAACATTTGCTGGTCTACATAGTGGCAGAGCAGTGGATGCGGGCTCATGTCCTTGACACTAGGACTTACCGTGGAGCTGTTCTACCCTCTGACCATCAGCTTGTCATCTCTAAGATCTGCCGGCCATTCTTCCACGGCAGTGGTGGACATCCACCAAGGACGTTCACTACTGCCGATTGACCCACAGTGGCCTGCTCTCGGCTCTCTGATGCAAACTGTAAGTGTAACCGGCTGCACCAGTGTCATCTCACTCTGTCTTCTCACTCTCGGCCACGCGAACGCACAAGAGGATGTGCAGATGCTAAATCTCTGCGTTGTCTAGTTTTTTGATGATGAATTCCTCTTCGAGTTCTGCGCGTGCCGCAGCCGCTCTCTGCTGCTGCTGTCGCTGCTGCTGCTGTGATGCGCCTTCTTCTGCCACCACAGCAGACTCGCACCACTTGCACCACCCATGCCGACGCGAATCTTCGTTCATATAAACGACTCTTTTATTCGCTTGCTCGGCCATCGCCTGCACCAACTTCACAAACACATTCACCACCAACATACGGAGCCACATCAAATCTCCTTCACAGCCCTCTCTTCAGCCTTAATTACACTCGGGCATAACCACGAGAATAACCTTAACAAATTAACAAAACATTGCGCACCTAAGATGACCGCCGCAGACAGCCACGCGTTTCGTGCCAAAACCCACGCAAAGGATTCCAGAGATTCCCTCTCTCGCTCGAACTGCTTAACTCCAAAATATCTCATTTTGCCTCGACTATCGAACTCCCAACCTCCCGAATCAGCGTTAACAAGCTACAACTTCCAGAAAGTGCCGAACTTCGCATTTGAAAGACACACAATTGAAAAACACCCACGTATCTTCACAAACACATCCACCAACATACGGAGCCACATGAAATCTCATTCAGAGCCCTGCGGATAGTAGAAAATGCCTCATTATTAAACAACCTCTACGTATGCCTCTCTCGTGTATCATTTTATCAGTATGTGCGGAGCTCTAGGACAAGCGTCCTCACCTCTCTCTGGCCTCCCTTACACTGAAGAACGCTTCCACAAGGGTGGGCGTGGCTCACTGTACGTGGGGGCGTATTACCATAGCCACTGGCTACATAAGCGAGAATTTCATTATCGTTTGCCACTGGGGCTGACATCGGTCCCTCATCTCCTCCTGATGCTGAGGGGAAATGGGTCAGGTTTAGGGGTGCGACAAATGCAGCTGGAATGGCTGCACTGGGTATATGTTAACGCCGGCTGCCTTCCCTATCTCCTCCACTCTGTGTTTTCCTAGCATCTCTAAGCTGCTCTTTCTCAAAATAATATATTTACATTTCTAAAGTGTCTTCAACCGAGGGTCATAAAGCGCTGCACAGAGTTGTGGGGAGAATGGCAAGTCAACAACCGTAACATCGGAGCAGATCAATTCATGTAAAATAATGACTATGATCAACGAAGGACATGAAATAACAAATAAAGGAAGAAACAAGTGTTCCTGAGCAGGTGCAGGTCAACAGCGAACCATCATCCAAACACAACAACAGTGAGCAGCATCAACAGTCCTAGCGAGAGGACTTCAAGGCCTTGCGGAACAAGTGATTCTTGAGACGAGATTTGAAGATACCCAAGGACTCAGCTGAGCAAATCTCCAGTGGAAGGGCATTCCAGAGTCTGGGAGCAGTGTGCGAGAAGGCTCTGTCACCCATCGAATGGAGGTGCGATCTGGGCACATGCAGCAAGCCCGTATTGGAGGATCGAAGTTGTGGTGTTGAGAAGAGTGCCTGAAGGAAATCTTGAGGCGAAATTTGAAGATACCTAGGGACTCAGCTGAGCGAATTTTCAATGGAAGAGCCTTCCAGAGTCTGGGAGAAATATGTGAGAAGGCCCTGTCATCCATGCAGTGCGTTAGAGATTGTTATTTATAGTTCCATCAAGGTTTCTTTGCTGTTGCTTCTCTTCGTGATAAAGTGATCTAGAGCTCTACAGTCTGTACAGGGGCTCCCCGCTATTCGTCTTTTTGGTATGCGTAGTTTCGCATATATGCAGGAAAGTTTTTTGTTGCTTGTTTTCGAAGCGTTTCGTTAGGTGTCCAGCGATACCCTGCGGTGCCCCTTGTCTATTGGAGTTGTCCTCCGCACACGCGCGATGCACTGTACGCACTGTACAAGCCGCAGTGATGAGCGAGCCCCACCATGGCCAGCCGGTTGGCTTGTCAAGACAGCACCACGAGGTTATGGAGGTTCCCAATTAATTAGACGAATATTTGTGTTGTTTTAAAAAAAAGTGAGTTTGAGGATTGTGTTTTCTCTTACACTGGTTGCGTGTGGAATACGCGTTTGCGTCGCTCAGCTCATTGAGTTGTGTGGGAAGAGGCTGTGTCCCAAACGGATCGCGTTTCTTATAACGGGAAATAAACCCTCGCTATACGCAATTTCAGTTCACGTACAACTTTTATGGCGCGTTTAGGGAGGGGGGGGGCAGGGAGAGGGGATGGGGCGAGTGCTCTTTACCGTCTTATTAATCTTTACACTGACAATGCGCTTTTGATGACCTCTGCAATTTCCATTATGGAATTGCAAGATTATTTACAACATTTCTCAGGTGATCATTAACTCAGTTCCACATATGGACTTGGACCTTGCTCAGTTGGTAATTGTGAATATCTAAGCATTATCTGGACTGTGAACAGGGGCTCAACACGCAGACTGACTTCCTGATTACCCTCCGACCGCAATCTGCAGATTTTGTAGTTCAAGTTGGTGAACACAGTTGGAGGGAGTCTGTGCAGCTGCAGAGTTAAGGAACAGGGGGGGAGAGGGGGCATCGCTATTTATCAGCTTTTTTATCTCGTCATGCGGTGTCTCGTGGTGTTTCGTGATGTGATGACTAGATGCGGCGGGTTGATGATTAACACCCAGGCCGCCATGGGGGGGGGGGCTTAAAAACAGGCAGCGAGGGGGGATGGGGGAGACTTTGGCTGGACAGGAGGACAAGGAGGCGCGTGGGGGACTGGTACGCGCGGTCTGCGGAGACAACGACGGGGCTACGCGATGGGGTAATAAATGATTCTGCAGTTCAAACTCTTTCCAGAGATTTAATATGAGTGACTCGGAGGTCTGTCGAGGAGTGTTGCCGGAGCGTAGAGGGAGGCTGACGGCGCGCTGCGAGGGAGGGGATGAAGAGGATGACTCGGTCTCCACCGACACCCTGTTGTTCACCCCGGCCGCGCCTTGCCCAGCGCCGCGGCCGGAGCCTCGACCCAGGGGCCCGAGTCCCAGCATGCCGCAGCTAGAGAGAGAGTACAGGTGGCGGCCAACACAAGCGCACACCTCGCTGAAACGGGAAGCACCTAGCCTAGAGTCACAACCGGTGCGCCACACAGCGATGAAGTCTACCTCGTCCTTCTCTTCCTCCTCCATGTACTCTCTCCTCCTCCTCCCTCTCCACGCGTTCCTCCTCCTCCAATCTATAACACTGGTTCCTGTCTCTAACACTGTTTCCTGTCTCTAATGCGGGCTCCTGGCTCTAACAATCGTTCCTATTTCTAACACTGGTTCCTGTCTAACGCTGGCTCCTATCTCTAACACTGGCTCCTATCTCTAACATTGGCGCCTACATCTAACACAAGATCCTGTCTCTAACACTGGTTCTTGTCTATCATTGCGTTGGTTTCCTCTGTGTTCTGTTTCCTTCCACTAGGAGTTTGTGTGTTCTCTCCCCTGTTCTGTGTGGGTTTCCTCTGTGTTCTCTGGTTTCCTCCCACAATTTGTTTGGAGTAGGTATGTTCTCTCCCCCTGTTGTGTGGGTCTCCTCCGTGTTCTCCGGTATCCTCCCACAACTAAAAAAAAAACATGTTCATTCCATGATATCTAAATTTAAAGGAAAGCAGGGTCTGTTGTTTGGCGCCGGTTGACTCTTTGTTAGAGTTATCCAACGCATAGAGACTCATAGAGCTGCATTGTCAGTATGCATCAAAGCTGGAAGGAATCGCTGTGCTGTTTAGCTCTTTTAAACAGTTGTTCTTGTTACATCCATTGAGGTGCTGGATATAAAAGGCTCATTAACATGCCTAGGACTGATTTCCATACCCCCATCCCTGCAGCCCTACATACCAACTTCCTAGGAAGCAAGAAATTAGTGCTTTGGCAGCTCAGCATTGCTTGTGGACAATACCACTGGTCATTTCTCCTTCAGCACGCACATTGTCTTCAAATCAAACCCACTTTGCCAGCCCAGTTTACACTCTTTGAACACAGAAAAAGCCCGACTCACTCCCAGCTGATCTTGGACAATAATTTGTACCTGCTCTGCCTAACAGAGATCTGGCACCATCAAGATGATTTTCTCACATTTATTCAGGCTCTACCGCGGGATGTTGCACTCTATTAGAATGGCCGTGGTGGTGGCCTTGTGGTACTCCACCATGTTACTGCCGACATCCATCTGATTCCGTTGCCGACCTTCCATTCATTCGAGCATATGTATTTGGATTGGAGGTCTGCTCAACCTGTGAAGTTGGTGCTGCTCTCCCGCCCACTCGGAGCCTCCACTTATTTTGTCAATGAACTGTTTGAGCTGCTTTCTAAGCCCTGCTGCAGCTCTGAGAGGATCCTAATGCTTGGTGATTTCAATATCCATGTTGACTCTGAAGAGTCTTTTTGCAAGAGATCTCATGGCCGCTCAACTCAATTGGCTTCATTCAACATGTGGTATCTGTCACTCACAAATGTGGCCATACTCTCGACTTGGTTTTCTCAAGGGGCATATCTGTAACCAACCTGTCCGTTACTGATCCTGGTTTGTCTGATCACTCCGCTGTGTGGCTTATTTTTCAGGCACCACCACCCATTTCCATCACCAAGCACCAAATCCAATTCCGAAATCTTAACGTCATCACTGCAGACTTATTCACTGTTGCAATAAACAGATCATCACTCTCTGCCTCGGCTCACTCTGCTTCTGATGCGACAGGTGAAACTTGCAGCAACTTGCTATCAAACGTGCTGGATATTTTGGCCCCAATCAAACCACATTGTGTATAAGATAGAAAACAACCCCCCTGGTATACTGTTGTGCTCCGAGACCTCAAGGTGAATGCATGTAGGGCCGTAAAGAAAATCGCTATTGGGAGGCACTTGATTGCAACTGTATCAACCACGTTTACAACATCCTAGCTGATGCCTAGGACAAGCCCAAGATCTTCTTCCAGACCATCCATCGGATCCTTCATCCCATTAGTCACTCCTCACCTCTCTTCATTAAAAAAGACCAGGCAGATCAGTTTTTTCAGTTTATCTCAGACAAAACCAAAGGTCACTGCATCTCTACCCAGTCTCAACCTCCACCCAATACTTCAGCAATTGTTCCTTCTCCGTCCCCGATCTCAAAGCTTCTGGAATTTTCTGAGCTAAAGGATTCTCTGTGATGTCTCTTCATTAGTTACCAGATCTCTGTCTATAATCTGCTCCTTGGACCCTTTCCTATCTGAACTCATCCAGCAAATTAAAAATCCCTTACCACCTTCGTCACTAATTTATTCAATAACTCACTTCGCTCCAGCATAATTCCCCCACTATTTATATGTACCGCAGATACTACTTTGCTAAAAAAAACCTGGCCTCAATTACAAAATCCCTGATTAGTATCACCCCATCTCAAATTAACATTCTTGAGCGTGAGTAACCAAGTAACTCCAGAAACACGTCCTTAACAATTACCTCGATCCCTCTGAATCTGGGTTCAGATTCGGCCATAGTACTGACACTGCTCTGGTCAAAGTATTTAATGACCTACTCGTCGCTGCTGATGAAGGCTTGTCAAGTATTATTCTCCTCCTGGACCTCAGCGCAGCCTTTGATACCGTTGACCACTCTACCTTGCTGGGGCGACTGGAGGGCATGGGGGTCTCAAGGTTGAGCTCCTGCCTGTTTGTCGGCCTCAGAGGAGGTAACTCATAGAACCATCCTGTTTTGTTCCTTCGGGTTCAATCCTCAGCCCATTCTTCTTCAGCATCTAAATAAAACCATATTCTGCACAGCCTCAATCTCAGATACCATTTCTATGCCGATGACCTCCAAATATATATCCACGCTAAGCCATCCATCAATGCATCTGGTCTTTGCATGTCGCCCTCACTATTAATGTTGAAGGCTCGGCTCAAGTCAAATTTCCCAAAACGAAATGGCGATAAAACAGAAGTTTTGCTTGTCGGAATCCCACACCAACTGTCCAAGGCTGAACCCAACAATTTAATGCTTGATGACCAGACCATCGAAATTGCTAAGGCAGTATGGAGTCTAGATGTGACTTGATTTCTCACTCAGCTTCAAGGCACACATCAACAAGAGGACAAAGGTAGCCTGTTTCCGTCTCAGAAACATAGCCAGACTGAGCAACATCCTGTTACCCTCCATCGCTTCACGAATCGATTATAGCAATGCACTTCTCCCTGGCATCCCTGCCTACCTGATCAATCGTCTCCAATGTGTGCAGAATGCGCCTGCTAGAGTCCTGACCCGCACACCCACCCACGGTCACATATCCCCAGTACTGGTGTCTTTCCACTGGCTACCAGTTAAACCCATGATTGAATTCAAGGTCCTCCTTATTACCTTAAAGGCTCTCACTGCCGCTGCCCTGATATACATCCTTGACCTATTTCAGCCACCCTCCTCAACACGACAATGTCGGTCCTCCAATACGAGCTTGCTGCATGTGCCCAGAGCGCACTGCTCCCAGACTCTGGAACCCCCTTCCATTGAAAATTCGGTCAGCTGAGTCTCTGGGCATCTTCAAATCCCGTCTCAAGACTCACTTGTTTGTAAGACCATGTCCTTTGGCTATAACTGTTGATGCTGCTCACTGCTGTGTGGATATATGCTGGTGTGGTGCGGACCTGTTGCTGCGCAGGGAGACGTATTCCTTCTTTTATTTGTTAAAAAATATTTTATTTGTTATTTTATGTCCTCCTTTGATTTATAGCCATTATTTAACTTTAATTGATCTACTCCGATGATGTGGTTGTTGTTGTTGACATGCTGTTCTCTCCATAACTCCGTGCCGCGCTTTGTGACCCTGGGGTGAAACGTGCTCTAGAAATGCAAATATTTCTCTTATTATTACGTCCTGCGGAGAGAAGTAAGCAAGTTACAACATCTTAGGGCACCGAGGGCAATTTAATGATCAGGAGAATTAACCTGGGCAGCAGTGGCGTGTCACTGAACTGTGAGAGGAAAACGGACTACCCGGAGAAACCTCACTCGGACACGGTGAGAGGAACGAGAATTCCACCAGTACTCACCGCTATTCCATCGCTATTCACCACTACTCCACCGCTACTCCACGACTATTCACCGATACTCCACCGCTACTCCACTACTATTCACCGATACTCCATCGCTACTCCACTACTATTCACCACTACTCCACCGCTACTCCACTACTATTCACCGATACTCCACTGCTACTCCACTACTATTCACCGATACTCCACCGCTACTCCACTACTATTCACCACTACTCCACCGCTACTCCACTACTATTCACCACTACCCCACCGCTACTCCACTACTATTCACCGATACTCCACCGCTACTCCACTACTATTCACCACTACTCCACCGCTACTCCACTACTATTCACCACTACTCCACCGCTACTCCACTACTATTCACCGATACTCCACCGCTACTCCACTACTATTCACCACTACTCCACCGCTACTCCACTACTATTCACCGATAGTCCACCGCTACTCCACTACTATTCACCACTACTCCACCGCTACTCCACTGCTATTCACCTCTACTCACCGCTACTCAAGCACTACTCACCGATACTCACCGCTACTCAAGCACTACTCACCGCTACTCACCGATACTCGCCACTGCTCACCGCACTACTGTGGTTCCAGCGGCTGCTCGCTACGAACAGCACTTGCCCCCCGAAGTATTGAAGGCCACACGGGGGAGCTTTGTCTCTATTTGTTTCTCCGCGCATCCCGTTGCCTAGGAAACCACGCCGGTTGCCACAGTGACCGTGCAGGCTTCCTTCTGGTTCCAGTCACGCCCGCGTGTGGGTGGGTGGTGGTGGGGTGTGTGGTTGTGTATGGGTGGGCGGGTGTGGGTGATTGTGGGTGATTGTGGGTAGGTGTGCGTGGGTGTATGGGTGGGTGGGTTAGGATGGGTGGGTGTG
>JAZEWT010000002.1:16078094-16089223 GCA_036362905.1 Mordacia mordax | reverse complement strand
CGCGCCACCGCGCCGCCCAGATATGGAAGTAATTTCTGTGGTGAGATGGTGTACAGTAGGTTCTCGTACAAGGTCGTCCACAAAATGTGTGACGAAGTTAGAAATTACGTTGTGGAAAACAAGTTCTCCCATTTTCATTAGAGCACAATGAATAATAATTGCACTTCTAGAGCGCTTTTCACCCGGGGGTTACAAAGCGCTGCACAGAACCGTGGAGAGAACGGCATATCGGCAACAACGACTTTTGAAAGGCATATCAACAACAATAACGTTTTTTTAATGTCTCCCAAGTGGAATTTGTCTTGCACTTAAAGCACTTTCAATGAGTCGAAAAAGCATATTTGTGTACATTTTGCAATCCGTTACATTCAGATCATTAAAAAAAACATTACCTAAAAAAATAACATCACTTAAAAATGAGACGTTAGATTGATTTCTCTGTCTCGAGTGCAACAACGTGAGCGAGCGGTAGTAGCTCGTCATTGATCCGACACGCGTTGCTCACCCCCTGCTCCGTGTAAAACACGTTGCGTTTGGCAAACGTTTGAAATTCGTGAGCCCTGACCTTGATCTGGATTCGCTTCTAGCCCTGAGTCGAGAGTGCGAACGTGGGATTTGCGCTGAGAGACAAGAAGACAAACCACGTGGACAAGAGAACACTGCAGAGTAAACACCTCATCGCGTTTACTCTACGCGTCGCTCCCCTTGTTTAACTTTTGTTCGTGTCCCATTGTTGTGTGGTGCTAAGCCTCGCGCCGTGACAGGCTAGGTGCGTACGAGGGGTCACAAGGGGCAGGTAAGGGCGACCAGGCATTGGCCAATTCCCCCTCTCCCGAGATCGTAAACATCACGTGGTCTGGTGGGGGGGGAGACGTAAGTCGAGACGTGTGGTGATCGGATTGGATGAAGGACGTGGTGTGATATGATGTAAGTGGGTGTCGTCTAAGGGGAGATATAAACGAGATGTGCAGAAGCAAAGAGAGTTCTGGCATGGGAGAGAGCTAGGGCACCACGTCTGGATGTAGTCGCCATAGTGGTTAGGGCGTGAGGCACGGGGAGGGTAGTGCGTTGTGTGTTAGTGTTAATGTAATGTTTAATAAACGGCATCGAAAGACAGAGGTCTCCCATCTCCTCCCTTAAGTGGATGCTGCATATATGGTGGCATGGTGATGAGTTATGGAGGCGCCATCGCGTGATCTCCCGCGCTCCATCGGAACGGAGGGCATGACCAGCGGGCAAGTGCGGGTACTGGAGAGAGAGCGACCCGGGCTATGCCTTCACAGCTATACAACAACCACATGTACAGCAAGCTGTTATTTCGCAGTTTGTTGATATTTATTCTACATTGGTGATCCAGATGTTTTGGGAACCCCCCTCATGTAATTGACTCCTAACATTTTCTGTTGCTTACTCACTTTCAAAAAAATATTGTTTGTTTACAATTTATTTCTGATTATTTCGATTTCTGGGCGGCGCGGTGGCGCAGTGGTTAGCGCTGACGCCTCACAGCAAGAAGGTCCCGGGTTCGAGTCTCTCGGCTCCGGTGCCTTTCTGTGTGGAGTTTGCATGCTCTCCCCGTGTCCGCGTGGGTTTTCGCCGGGTACTCCGGTTTCCTCCCACAGTCCAAAAGCATGCTCCTGGATAGGTTGATTGGCTCGCAGACTAAAATTGTCCCGCAATGCCCGGCGATGGACCGGCGTCCCGTCGTCGGGTGTATTCCTGCCTTACGCCCTATGTTTCCGGGATAGGCTCCG
This sequence comes from Mordacia mordax, assembly GCA_036362905.1. Lineage (NCBI taxonomy): Eukaryota > Metazoa > Chordata > Hyperoartia > Petromyzontiformes > Petromyzontidae > Mordacia > Mordacia mordax. Next base: position 16,087,469 of record JAZEWT010000002.1, on the reverse strand, counting down.
GCTTCACCGTGACCCTATATAGGATTAAGCGGTTTCAGATAATGAGATGGGACATTTCGATTTCTGCGTCACGTGCCTTTCTATATGGAGTTTGCGTGTTCTCTCCCGTGGCTACGTGGGTTTTTGCCGATTACTCTAGTTTCCTCCCATCGTCCAAAGACACGCTGATGCCTAGGTTAATTAGCAAAAAAAATTCTGTAGTGCGCTGCCATGAACTAGCATCCCATCAATACTATATCCCTGCCTTGCTCCCTGTGTCTGCTTGGATAGGCTCTAACCCAATATAGGATTAGTTATTTAAATATATATAAAAGCAATGCAAATCAAAAGTGGGCTAAGGCAGGACATGGAGATGGACACTGGTGGGATTGTCACGGCTTGGGGGAAGATTTCACTGAAGAGTGGATATAGATCATAAAAGACAATATCGATGTAAATAGACCTACGACAAAGATCCACCTGTGTGACCATAACATACTGTCGGGCCGAGTGCTGTGGGTGCCTGTGAAGGCCGGAACGGGACACGAGCGTGTGGGTAACAAGCATCACGCCTCACCACCCGTGTTCCTTCAGAGAGTCGTCACTGACGTTGGTGGCAGTTATTGAACCGAGTTGTTGAGTTCGTAGGACAGTGCGCTAACCACTACACGATCGCTCCTCCGTGATATGAACCCAATATCTTATAACCTCCCCATTTAATTGAGCCGTGACATTGTTTTTTGTCCCTTTGCTCGTAGATAAATTAATACAGTTTAAACTGTACATTTTATTTGTATAATGCTAATACTACACACCCATTATTTTTGAAACGTCTCACGTTTTAGAGACAGAGAGAAAGACATCTGGACAACCTTGTACATATCTAACAGTCAGGACGTTGATAAGTGATTGCTATACTGCATGTTGGAGTGCTAGCTCTCAGTGTGCCGAGGTGAGCGGTGGTGATGACATCTGCCTGCCTCCCCTCCCCATTCACCTATACCTCCCCACTCCTGACTTTTCCCCACATGTTATGCGAAAAGGCATTTTCTCATCTTCATGTGGCTTTTCTTCGGATTCCTTTCCTCGGAACTGCACACGGCGGCTGAGCGCGGGGTGCACCTGCACCTTTAGCACCCAACGGGCGAATGAGCGGCGCCTGCGAGCGCGCTGGGGCCAATGCTCGTGGGAGAAGGTGTGGGGATTTTTTTTTCGCTGTTAATCTACCCTGAACTTATAAGGCAAAAGACGGAAACTTGATCGTCATCGGTGGAAAAAGACTGCGGTCTGCACTGTTTAAACCGCGCGTTGTGGGACGTTCATAAATAGACGCCTCGGCAACAGAAATATTGAGTTCTTGTGTGCTGGCAGTAAGAAAGGTAGGCAACTCTTGAAAGCTGGGACTGAGTCAAATGTTCGACTGCGACAGCCAGTCAGCACCGGCGTCGAATGCACAGTCATATGCGTGAGGCGTGGACCCAGTTTAGATTTGTAATTTGAGATTGATTCATTCTTATTTGGAAGGAGGCGTTGCCTGCAGAACGGACGCGGTGGCAAGAGCGCTGTGCGAGCGGCGACTCTTGTCAGAGGACTTCGACAAAACGCTCTCGAAACAGTTGTTGCTGGAGGAATATATCACAATTATTAGCAGTAATTATATACAGATCACTAACGGTGTGCGAGTATATCGGCACTCGACCGACGCTTAGGGACAGAAACTTAGATAATAGAACGTCGAAAATATCAGCGCAAGGGGAACGGTGACGAGGTCCTCCTGAACATGAAGCCGCAAGGCCCGCACCTCAGCGCGTACGGGGAGAACAGCCACACGGGTACCCACGGACACGGGCACGCAGGGACCCACGGACCATGCTGCGCCGGCAACCACGGGCAGACGGGGACCCACGGCCACGGCCACGCGGGGACCCACGGCCACGCCAGGACCCACGGCCACACGGGAACTCACGGCCACACGGCCTGCAGCCACAACGGCACTTCCCACGGCGGCAAAGGTGGCGGCGGTGGCGTGCAAGTGGTGAAGACAAGAGGCGAGCCCATATACGTGAACTCGCTACCCTTGCCACCGGCAGAGGACGAGAAGCCATACAGCTGGGCGATTAGGTGGTGCGGAGGACGGATCTCTTTCCGTTGTTTCACGGTATCGTTCCTCGCCGCGCTGCTGCTGCTGGGCCTCATGGCTTTCATCCCACACGCCTTTCAGTGGCAGAATGGACAGGTGAGTTTGCCCGTGATGACGGTTGAGGCGAAATATGTCTGGGAGCACGCGCGATTTAGACGAGCGGGCGACGAGCGTAGCTGTTGAGATGAAGGGTAATGAATATGGTGGCGGTGTTAAGAGGAGGGTTGGTAATATGAAAGGCTTTGCAAGTGTCCTCTATAGTTCTCCAGCGTGGCGATGTTAAGTAAAACCGCATGTTATATTAAGGTCTTCTTCATGAGATAATGTACCAAATTGAGGAGAGTGAAATTTTACTGACATTGTATTGCTGTGGTTTGACAGTTATTGTCAATGTTCACGTGGAATACTTATATGAGGAGGTAGGCTCTGCATGATCCACTTTCAGGAAGCCGACTGAATCTCCAGTAACACTGGTTGGAAGGCGCGAGTGGTCATGAGTGATCCCTAACATTAGGAGTGTGAAATGTCCACCGTTAGATAAAGATTGCCAAGAGAGACGGCCATTAACGAACACTTTTGTATTCAAGAAAGTGCCTTGACTTAAAGAATTCATTCATTATCTCATCTCATTATCTGAAACCGCTTAATCCTATATAGGGTCACGGTGAGCCGGAGCCTATCCCGGAAACACACGGCGTAAGGCAGGAATACACCCGACGACGGGACGCCAGTCCACCGCCGGGCATTGCGGGACAATTTTAGTCTGCGAGCCAATCAACCTATCCAGGAGCATGCTTTTGGACTGTAGGAGGAAACCGGAGTGCCCGGCGAAAACCCACGCGGACACGGGGAGAGCATGCAAACTCCACACAGAAAGGCATCCGAGCCGAGAGATTCGAACTCGGGACCTTCTTGCTGTGAGGCGACAGCGCTAACCACTGGGCCACCGCGCCGCCCATTCATTATCAATACCCGCTAAATCCCGCACAGTGTCGCGGGGGGGGGGGGAGCTGGGGCCTATCCTGGCCGATAGAGGGCGTAAGGCGGGAGTATACCTAGGATTTGACGCCAGTATCTCGCAGGGCACACTTTCTAGAGCAATTTACTCAACAGGCCAATTAACCTAGGCAGCTGTGTGTCTTTGGACTGTTGGAGGAAACCGGAGTACTCAGCGAAAACCCACGCGGTCACGGGAAGAACATGCAAACTCCACCGGAGCCGTGTATCGAACCCTGCGTCTTCTTGCTGTGAGGCTACAGCGCCACCCACTGCGCCACCGTGCCGCCCCCTTAATTGTATTTAATTAATGCAGGAAAGCATCAGGGCGTCTCTAGATTATTTTCCACAAATGTCCTGCATTGGAATATTAAGTCATTTCGTGTTTGTAATTAAAATTTTCCTTCATATGGGAATAAACCGGAATAGCCAGATGGAAAAAAAACCCCACAAGCTTGAGGGCATTAAATATCGACAGTAGTGTTCTGTACTGTAATGGGACGGCACGGGAGTGCAGTGAGCAGCACTGTCGCCTCACAGTGAAAAGTACCCAGGTTTGATTCACAGCTCGGATGCATGGAGTTTCCATGTTGTCCCCCTGGTCTCCGCGTCGGTTTTCACCTGATTCTCCGGTTTCTCGTCACCGCCTAAAGCCACGCTGCCTAGGATAATAATAATAATAATGATAATTGAATTTACAGAGCGCTTTTCACCCGAGGGTAACAAAGCGCTGCACAGAGCTGCGGAGAGAACGGCACGTCAATAATAAAGGCACTAGAACGGAACATCAGCAACAATAACTTTCTTTTTATATACCCATCGTTGTGGAACCACATGTAAAATATGATCAGACTTTCCACTACAACTTTAAAATGCAAATTTTCCAGTGTTTAGGATAATTGACCTCCCGACTAAATTGTCTCCAGTGCCCTGCGATGGACTGACGTCCCATGTTCTGGTTTAGCTCTGGCTCGCGCCTTGTATCTGCCCAAATATTTTTTGGCACCCCGCGACCTGATGACTGATGATGATGAGAAACACTGTAATTGGGCAACTTGCTATTCTGCCATGTTCTGGTCACCTGGCAGTCTAGCACTAGGGCATATTTTACGGCTAATTACGTAACACTTTACCGTAATATTGAAATCCGAGGGCTACGTTTGCAGTGATCTGTTACAAAAACACAGCTAAATAACAAAACTGTGCTGAAAATACATCTACAAATAGACAAACGTGGGGCACCAGTCATCCTTTATTTGTGTGCGGGAAGCGGAGGTATGAATTCCACATTGCCATTCACAGCACTACTTTCCACAAATTAATGTTTGTTATTTTATCGACCCCAGCGAGATGATGAGCTGCGTTGACTTCCGACTGAAATCTGAACTCAAAACCTTCCGATTTTGATTGCCAAGTGCGCTAATTTTGAACGGATTTTTTTTTGTATTGAATGTTAAAACCTAGTGTTGTACAGCGCTTCGCGGACTTTGTGTGAAAGATGCTTGAAAAATATAAATGATTGTGGATACATGGTCCGCCACCGTTAATAGTGACAAGACTCCGTATCGCCCCCTGGTTGGTGATCTACACAACACGCAGTGATGAAATTGAAGCACTCGTATCGCGTTGTGATGATGATCCCTAACCAGCGTGAAACGATTGCACCGTTGTCACTGACCCTCGCTGCTGCGAATATGGTTTATGTACACGGTTGTGGGACAATGCAAGAAACTTGGTGTACGTGAATGGATAGATAATGTTGCTACTGCAGGGCTCCATGCCGGGCCATAAGCATGTTCTGTAATGGTCTGCATAATTACACGCTCTCAAAGCTAATAATATATGGTAACATTGGGCCTAATGACACCCCCCCCCCCACGTTGTTAGATGTCGGAATCTCATCAAAGTTGAGCCCGGATAATCATAATTAGTTGACATACTAAGCGCTTTTAACCTAAGCGCAGCAAGGTGCTCTATATAACTAAACGAAACAAGAAAGTGTAAAAGAGTATATAACATGCGAAACTAAAATAATATAACATCCCAGCTATAAAGCACCCATATCCGTAAAACACAAATGAATATGGTAAATCGCCTTAAGCCTGAGAACGAAAGATATTGTACAGACATAAGAGTGCAACGACAAAAACAGCCTTAAAACATTGTTGAAATGATAACCTTATAAAGTAATAAATGCGCAATTGGAGGGCACGTGGAAATTCCCAATCACATGGCAACGTCGCCCTGATTTAGACCTGTTAACGTGATCGTGTGCTTGCATTGCTGATAACGGGGTCGTGCAGGACACTGAATACAATAAACTGTCCGCGTCGGTTTTCCTCGGGTACTCCGGTCCCCCCCACACACACACACACTATAAAAACACGCTGCTGCCTCGGTTAATTGGCCTGCTGAGTGAATTGCCCCCCAAAAGTGTGCTCCGCGATGTACTGGCCTCGCATCGTGGGTATTCCCCTGCCGTTCCATGTTTACTGGGCTATAACAAGTTGTGTCACGTGGCTTGTAAGAGTTGTGTTACCACAAAGACACGATTTCACGTGAGGCCTGTGATTAATAAGAATGTTTTTATTTATTTCTCATTTCGCAGTTGGTCTGGGCCTTAAAAGTTCAAAATGTGGACATCCAACATGCTGAATCGGTAGGGATTATCTGCTCTCATGTCACGGCAAACATATCACCCTCACTCTGGTCACTTCGTGGCGTTTCTCGAATAATCCACGAGACAAACGAATCTGTTTTCTGGAGGCAACGTCTCACCAGGCCACCATTCGTGCCAGTGCCTTTCACGTTATTTAACAACCGACACCCGCATTCTCTCCGCATGTCGCGGTGTAGCAATGATCACTCTATGTAACGTTCACCACGCGATGATTGTCGAGTCACGAGGTGCAATGAGAATTGCTCGGAAGGGCGGCTCTTTCGGGAAACGCATGTCGGGTGACTCTCGACAATCAACACGTGTGGAACGAACGCCTCTTTTAGAGCCATTCTCATACATCGGGCTGTGAGAATAGCGGAATAACCCACGTGTCCAGAGAGTGGCTGGCATCTCGTGACAATGATCATTTTAAATTTTCGCCAAGTGCGATGAGCATAAAAATGGGCTCACGCAAGACAGCATATTAAACGTTTCATGATCCAGTAATTGAGCCACTGACATCAAGTGACTAGACTCGAATGCCACATTCGAGGCTTGTACAAATATATATGGCCGATTGTCGTCTTAACGGAAAGGTGAATTGAAGGTGAGTGAGTGATCAGACTCGAGGTGATCAAATCAAATGAAGAAAATAAGTAAGGGTAGCATGACTCATACTCACCCGCACAAACTCACACTCACCTGTACTCACCCATACAGACCCGCACTCACCCACCCCAACCCACACAGACCCACACCAACCCACACAGACCCACACTCACCCACACTCACCTGTACTCACCCACACAGACCCGCACTCACCCACCCCAATCCTCACAGACCCGCACTCACCCACACCAATCCACACAGACCCACACTCACCCGCACAAACTCACACAGACCCACACTCGCCTGCACTCACTCACACCAACCCACACAAACCCACACACCCACACTCACCTGCACTCACCCACACTCACCCACATTCACCTGAACTCACCTGTACTCACCAAAACAGACCCCCTATATATAGAGACCCACAAAGACTCCCATACATAGAGACCCACACAGACCCACATACATAGAGACCCACAGAGACCCACATACATAGAGATCCATAGTGATCCCCATGCATAGAGACCCACAGAGACCCACATACATAGAGACCCACAGAGACACCCCTACCAATAGAGATCCATAGAGACCCCCATACATAGAGACCTACAGAGATCCACATACATAGAGACCCATAGAGACCCCCATACATAGAGACCCACAGAGACCCCCCATACATAGAGACCTACAGAGACCCCCATACATAGAGACCCACAGAGACCCCCATACATAGAGACCCACAGAGACCCCCATACATAGAGACCCACAGAGACCCACATACATAAAGACCCACAGAGACCCCCATACATAGAGACACACAGAGACCCACATACATAGAGACCCACAGAGACCCACATACATAGAGACCCACAGAGACCCACATACATAGAGATCCATAGAGACCCCCATACACAGAGACCCACAGAGACCCACATACATAGAGACCAACAAAGACTCCCCCCCCCCAAACATACATACAACCTCAAAATGTCATTGTTGCTGATTTTCCGTTCTTATGTCGTTATTGTTGACGTGCCGTTCATTCCGCAGCTCTGTGCAGCGCTTTGTGACCCTCGGGTGAAAAGCGCTCTATAAATGCAAGAATTTAGATTTATTTTGTAAGAACAAAATGCAAAAAGCTCGTTTTCTGTAACAAGGCAGGAAAAATAACAATGGATTGCATAACGCATACAATAATAATTGCATTTTCGAGAGCTTTTCACCCGAGGGTCACAAAGCGCTACACAGAGCAATGATCAACCAAAATTGAATGTCCCCCACGAAAACCAGCTTAGACGCACATTTGAAACTTCCACGCTTAAAATAAACAATGCAGTTGTATAACTACAGTGAACAAGCAAGGCCTGTAGATGTTTCTGGCATGATATCGATTTTGTTTCATATTATTTGTCGTGTCGAAGACAAACTGCAAAATGTCGGAACTCTGCACCGTAATTCTTTCATAATTCATACATTACATCCAACCTGTGTCGAAATGAAGTTTCCAATTCACGTTTAAATACACAAATTGCCTAACATTTTGTTGAAAGGAAATGTTGTTACGGCACTATGAGCTACTTTGGAATTGTGGGATGTAAAATAGGGCCTTGTCTCTGACCACATGTCAGTCAGTTTTGTTTTTTAAATTTAAGCTGGAAGTAACCGTTGAGCTGTGTATCTCTTTTTCACGGTCATGCAGCAGGGAGGGATAAGCTAGTTACAACATCTCAGGGCACCTGGGACAATTTTGTTAATTCAATTAACCCAGTCAGCAGCGTGCCTTTGGAATGTGGGAGGAAACCGGAGGACCCGGCAAAAAATCCACGCGATTACAGGGAGAACGTAGAGGCTCCACACAGAAAGGCACCCGAGCTGGGAATCGAACCCGGGTTTCTTGCTATGCGGCAACAGTGCTACTCACTGTGCGCGACTGCACAACCGCCCTGGTCTTTAATTGGAAACGAATGATGTCCAGGATTGGCAATTATTGCCTGGTGGTGATAATTTATTCAATGCTGATGATTAATGATTCCAGCGCATGGTATTTACGTTGGTACAATGTACTCATATCTGGTGTTTTTGTTCCCCTTCCGTTTTGCAGCAGCGGATTGAAAGCCTCGCACTGAAAATGGGTAAGCGGTGGCTTGAACCTCTGACAATGGCTCAACGCGACCCTGTACAGGACTGAGCGGTTTTTAACAATGAAATGAGATGTGGGCCTCTGTTGATGTTTACTTATTGTTAATTATGTGTTTGGCAACCTACAGATTTGATGCTGACCAAAATGGAGATCCTGACGATTTCATCTGCGTTTCCAAGCGCCCACCTCGGAATTGCGAACCAATCCCTCAATAGCGGTCAGTGTATGGCTGTGTGAAGTCACATGTCGGGTCCTGGGCTCGTTTCACTTGCCTGGAGCAAAGAGGCATATTTAAAAAAAAAATACGAAGAGAAAATGTCTGACTGATGATCATAAATCCAGATTCGCTACTTCTGTGGTAAATGATCGCTTGACCATACTTTGCCAAGTCGATCCGAGTACATCAATGAAGGCAATGAGCGTAGAAATGGGGGAGCGTAGAATTACACAAACTGCACGGTTCACAGTGGTTGCTCATCCTAGACAGGGATGGGATTGTACACTAATGACGATTGTACACTAATGACGCTTTAAAGCGAATCACAAGTCCGCGATCCCCTTGAAAGCCTGGGGGGGGGGGGGTCTAGGGTTCCTCTCTCGAAAAGGTAATTCCATAAGAGTCGAATACATTCCATCTGGGACTATTACTTTGGGAACGGCGTTCCTGTTGGTTCCCACCCGATTCCACCACTGATCCTCTCACAACGTCTTCATGAATGCGATATCAAACACAAGCTGCATGCGCTAGTGACCATGTTACCCAAACAAAGGAGCTTACAGTAAGTACACCACTGTAGTCTGCACTCCAACAACAAAGGAGGAAAAGAAAAACAACACAAAGCCTCT
>JAZEWT010000002.1:16028070-16045327 GCA_036362905.1 Mordacia mordax | reverse complement strand
GCGGACACGGGGAGAGCATGCAAACTCCACACAGAAAGGCACCCGAGCCGAGATTCGAACCCAGGTCCTTCTTGCTGTGAGGCGGCAGCGCTACCCACTGGGCCACCGTGCCGCCCCTCACGACCGTTATTATTAATAATAGTAATAACTTAGCAGACGCCCTTATCTTGGGTGACTTGCATCCTATTGTTGAGGAAGCGTTCTGTGTTTTCTGGGACACGAGCACATCCCTGTTCTGTTAGTTATAATTAATTACAGTTGGTGTAATAACAACCCGCCAATTAAGACAACACTTTGCAGGCAATTCTTTCTTCCAGAAATGTAAGACGGTCCTCTGCCCACGACACGCCGTGTTTGTTTTGTAAGCGAGGTGGCAAATCTTACGTGACCTGTTGTTGCAGTCTAATCCCACCGCTCCCGTGCTTACTTTGAGCGTAAGGAAGAATGACTCGACGAGTGCGGTGTAGTTTGGGGCGCACTCGCGATCTTAACCATTGTAGAACCCAGGTAATTACAGGGCTCCATTACCCATGGTGGGGCGCGGCTTAGAGCGACTTTCGGCACACAGACAATTCCACAACAGTCTCACAATTGATTAGTCGTGTATACAAACAAGTATGCTTGTTTACTCATCGTTTTGTGACTCTCGGGTTGAAAATGTGATTTAGAAATGCAATTATTATTAGTACTGATGGTGATGTTTTGTTAAAATGTTAAATCTACGAAAAAATGTCCATTATTGCAACATTAATTGGGAGGACATAGCGCACTTTAATCAGCGCACGTAAGGCTTTCAAGTCCTCTGGGCGGGACTGTTGATGCGGCTCACTCTTGTCGTGCCCAGATATCTCGCTGCCGACCTGCGCCTGCTCGGGAACAATTATTCCTTCCTTGTTTGCTGAAGAAATTTTTTTTTGCTCATTTTATGTCCTCTAAATTATTTGACTTTCAGTTGTACTTTTCTCATCTTATTATTGTTATAATGATGTAGGTGTTCCCGAGGTGCATCGAGTGGGTTGATGTTATTGCTGTTAACATGCCGTTCTCTTCACATCTCAGATTTGTAACAAAAATTTTTTTTAATCGTTATTGTTGTTGGTTTACTGTTGTTATGTCGTTGTTGTTGTTGCTGACATGCCGTTATATCCGCAGCTCTGTGCAGCGCTTTGTGACCCTCGGGTGAAAAGCACTCTAGAAGTGCAATTATTTTTTGTTAATCAGTGTGGGGGAGGGGAGGGGGCTCATGAAATTATCTGGGGCCCCAGAATCACTAAGATCGCCCCTGGCAGTGCTGTACAGGCTGGTGCATGAGATGAGGAATACTTTGTGTCGAGTTGTGCGGACTCTTGTGGGCAATGGTGGCCCTGGGTTGCGCTGCGCGTATCACGGTGTGGTTTGATTTGCGGTGCTGGCCACCCACTCTCATCGCGCGCAGTGCAAATCTTCACCGGTGTTCGCTAACAACACTCGCCCCAACAGTCTGTTGGAAATCGCACGAAGGGGGATCGTTTGTCTTTGTGATGTAGCCGCGACAGCCGTTATCGCGCACTCGGGCACCGGCGCTTGGTGTGCGGGTGGGCAGCAGAACTGTCGTGACAGCTCACTGTACAAAACTCACGTTTTTATATATATATAGATTAAAACATAAACCTCTTAAAGCTCGCAGCACAGCAATGCCGATTTGCGATGGGTGAGTTGATAAGAGTTGATGCAGTCACACGTGACCACGCTGCAGCATCCCATCGCATTAATGCGCGGATAACAAGTTGCTCTCGTTATTTTGACAGCTGAAAGGTGAAATCTCCACCCAACCACCAGGTGAGATTACGTTTACACGCTTGACATTGTCGCGTGGCTCTCCCATGCCTTGCGTGGGTCTATGTAATCAACCGTATAACGACTTATTATAGTTATTACGACCAAGTCTTTGCACAATGTCATTATTCACGATGATCGGCACGACGATTATCACCACATCTATCGATGTAGGTTTTCACGGCTCGATGTTTGAGAACTGCCCTTAAGAGCTGCTCTTTCAGAATAGCCGCGAGGAGCGTTCCTCCCATGTCGGAGGGACCACCAAGCTTTTAAATGTTCGGAAGAAAAAGAAATGTTGTCTTGTAGGCTATATATATCTGTAGTAAACGTATGTGTGCTTTTTGATGTTGAAGTACTCGTGCTTTTGCAAACGCTGCCGACTCGACTATTTTCTCTGACGAGCTGATGCGTGATCTTAGTTTTCGCATATTCCAAAGTGTGAATAATGGTCCATTGAATTATCCTATATATATATATACATTTCATCCGTTTGTGCCATGTCAGTTCTTACTATTGTCTGCTGGACTGTCGGTTTCCCATTAAGCTAACATTGCATTGTGCATTTTAATTGTAGGTTTTTTTTTTGCTGTTCGCACCTATGAAGAAGGGCCATTTGCCTAAAACCGCTGCGTTTTGTGTTGGCGTTTTCCTTAATTGTGCTTGTGTACCGCTCACCGCGCAGCAGCTGCTATCGCCAGTTTATATAGCGAAATAAACAAGGCCCAAAATTAAATGAGCAACAGCAGTGCTGAAAAAGTCGAGGATTAATCCCGGACCGTCTGTGTACAGTGGGGCGGATGACGATCAAGCCTCCCAGAAGAGCTCAGCTGAGCGTCTCACACGTCATCTGTAACAGCCACGCCTCCTATCCCAACAACACAGGTGAGGCCCAGGGACAGATCACTCAGATTACACGTGTCACTCAGATAACACTTGTCACTCAGATAACACGTGCCAGTTAACTCATGCTAATGGAAAATATATGATTGAAATGTTAAACGGACGGATGCATAAAGGAATAAATGAGTACATTCATGCCGTTCTCTCCGCAGCTCTCTGCAGCGCTTTGTGACCCTCTGGTGAAAAGCGCTCTATAAATGTAATTATTATTGTCATTAACTGAATGGCTGAATGCATTCATAGCTGAATGACTCTTTGAACGAATCCACGAATACATGTATGCGTATACACCCATTCATGCCCGAGTGCATTGATTTAGTGCGAGTGCCTCGCCATTTGTCAACAAGTTGGCCAGCTGTGGACACTCAAAGAAACTCTTGCACAGTGGCCGTGTGCACGAAATGGTCAGCAGATGACTGCATTTAGAGGTGCAACATTTTAATACATCCAGCATCATTCCTTGACAACGTTTGCTGTCGTTGGAGGCGAAACGTCACGAAGGAGAGAGGAGGAACGCTCGACATGGCTACCCAGAGAGCACCGCTCTTGAGAGCCACTCTCATCATCGAGCCGTGAAAACCTGCATCGATACATTCATTAGCATCAAATCAATAATTTAAAAAAATCTTTGTTCATTGCTTCTTATGGCATTAATATTATCATCAGACGAGAACGAGGGAGGCTCCACGAACCTATACTAGAGCAAGCAAGATCTTTTGAGAACAACAAGGTTATGATGGTCTGATTCATTCATTATCAATATCCACTTAATCCTGTACAGGGTTGCTGGGGATTTGGAGCCTATCCCGACTGACAGAGGGAGCAAGGTGGGGGAATACCCAGGATGTGACGCCAGTACATCGCAGGGAACACTTTTTGGGGGGTAATTAACTCAGCAGACCAATTAATCTAGGCATCAGCATGTCTGTGGACAGTGGGAGGAAACCGGAGTACATAGCAAAATTCCATGCGGGCACGGGAAGAGAGAGCATGCAAACTCCGTGCAGAAAGGCACCCGAGCCGAGAATCGAACTCGGAGTCTTATTGCTGTGAGGCGACAGCGCTACTCACTGCGCCACAACCGTGTAACCGGTGGTTTGGTGATTGGGACATTTCCCTCTCTGTTGCAATGGAATTAGGAAGTCAGTGATGAGGAAGAGTGTGTGTGGGAATAAGGCGGAGCTGCAACATACACGGTGGCCCAGGAGGCAACGTCGTTTACAAATGAGTGTGGAAACTCGGCCAAGACCCACGAGGTGGCCAGGTGAGGGAGGAGAGATATCAATCCTCGAGGTGCTCCTAGAGGATTGATATCGCCCCTATCTCACCTCGATGTACCCTGTTTGCACAGCTCCGCTCCATCAGCCAACACTTTCCATCAATTCCGCCAGGAAACGTCTTTGCTGAGCCTCTTTTCCTCGAGAAAACAAGTTTAGGGTCGCCGTTTTAAAAAAAAAAAATATGTCACAGAGAAAAGCACATCTCATCTCATCTCATTGTCAGATACCGCTTAGTCCTGTACAGGGTTGTTCTCAGTGCCCGTCACCGGGCACTGAGAACAATTTAGTCTGCAAGCCAATTAACATATGCAGCAGGATGTTTTTGGACTGTGGGGGGAAAACGGAGTACCCGACGAAAACCCACATGGACACGGGGAGAACATGCAAACTCCCCACAAAAAGGCACCTGAGCCGAGATTCGAACCCGGGTTTCTTGCTGTGAGGCGACAGCGCTTCCCACTGGGCCACTGTGCCGCCCTGAAAACCTACATCGATAAATTCATTCATGCATTTAGATCGCTCTAGAAGTGCAATCATTATTTATTGTCATCAATACCCGCTTAATCCTGTAAAGGGCCGGGAAGGGGGTAGGGGGTGTGGAGCGTATCCCGGCAGACACAGGGCGCAAAGCGAGGGGATACCCAGGATGTGACGCCAGTACATCCCAAGCCAATACACTTCGCAATGCACGCAACATTGCGGAGTGTTGTACGTTTTAAACTCCAGCCATGGGGGGGATCACAGGTTGAGACACCGCGTAACCCCCAGCCTCGTGTAGCTCTGCACAGCGCTGACCTTTCACACGGTGCCCTCTCCGCGTTTGACCGCAGACGACGTTGAGACGGCCGTGGTGTGGAGCTGCAACAACTTTGAGTCGCTGCTCAGGGGTGGCATGTCCTGCACCAGCGACGCCACCGCCATTCGCGCTCCCGTCCGCGGAACGTACCAGGTGCAGGCTCAGGTCGCCATGAAATGCCAGAGTGGAGGAAAGCCGGGCGTGGTGCCCGTCGCGCGGCTCATGTCGGGGTCCCACGCCAGGGGGAAGGCGGAGATCGCGCTCGCCCACATACTGGGCTGCACGGAGAGCAGCGGCAATTACGCGACCATGCAGCTGACGGGTATGTGCGAGCTCCTCGCGGGGGACCAGGTGTCCTTGATCGTGACGCACGTGTCTCGGCTGCACGGCTCCGCGAAGCTTACCTTCCTCCAGCTGCAGCTGCTCGGCGCCCACGAAGACTGACATCACGACCGCGCGGGGCGATGGAGCCGCGTGGAGGAGGGACGGAGCTGTGTGAAGGGGTGGGGGGGATCCACGTGGAGGAGAACAGTGTGGAGGTAGCCACGTGGAGGAGGGTGGCCACGTGGAGGAGGGTGGCCACGTGGAGGAGGGTGGCCACGTGGAGGAGGGTGGCCACGTGGAGGAGGTAGACACGTGCAGGAGGTAGTCACGTGGAGGAGCTGGACACGAGGGGGATGCTGTCACGTGGAGGAGCTGGACACGAGGGGGATGCTGTCACGTGGAGGAGCTGGACACGAGGGGGATGCTGTCACGTGGAGGAGCTGGACACGAAGGGAATGCTGTCACGTGGAGGACGGGGCAGTCTGTGCGGATTGCGGTCGAGTGGGACGGTGGCCGTGGCCGGAGTTCACTTCACGGGACTGTCTTTTGACAATGGCCACTGAGACTCCGTGCTGATGATGATAGACTTGACTCAGGAACATCGTTTTGTATTTAACTGATCACCCAGTGCGTGTCTTGAAATGATCGATGATGTCTATGAACAATTAGAGTTGGGAAAAAATTACTTCCAGACATAAAATATATATCTACAGGCTTCCATTCAGGAAGTTTTTTTTTAATAACTCATGTGCCTGCAAGTGTCCTCAAGACTCAAATGAGTGTAAATAACGTAAGATTAGTAATATATAAATGGGAGCTGGTCAAAAGTGTACATTATTACTCTCTATGTACTTAATTGCGGTGGTAATGACACTCCGTTACACATACTATCCTTCAGCTCCCGAAGAAACTGCTCTAGCATGCGGGCCTCAAATGTTGGACATCGTTCCAGACGCGAGTGCGGAGTAAGGTCGCCGCCTCTCGTGTTTTTCTCTTTAATAGGATCGTCCTCCTGTATCGAGGAGGCAACTGTCCTGGCAAGTCTGCAATTTTTCACAGACCGAGTCATTGTTCGGGTTATTGTCACTTGCACAGAATAACGGTCGAGCGAGATGGAAATCCATTCGGAGAGAGCGTGCCCTCCAGCACCGCGCCTGCGTGCACATCAACCACATAAGGCACTGTTTAAAATGAATAATTAATAATACCGCGTAAAGTCTGGGTCACGGACGTGTTCATTTTTATTAAGTTATAATAGTTTTATACTTTCGCTCTTTATCGTCTTAGTGCGATAATTGGTTTTGTGTGTGGCTATTTATTTAGGGAAGGGTGCTGCTGCTGCCTTGTGGTCCGTATGTTGGTCCGCGTGTTAGTTCGTTTGCGTGTTGTTTCGTTTGCGTGTTGGTTCGCCTGTTGGTCCGCGTGGTGGTTCGCGTGTTGTTTCGTGTGCGTGTTGGTTCGCGTGTTGGTCCGCGTGTTGGTTCGCGTGGTGGCTATAATCTGTTGGAGAGGAAGGGGGGATTGTATCCCCAACCACTTGTTAATTAACAATAATGCAGTTAAATTGACAAGGTATAAAAATACGTTTTCAAGTTGGACTCCAAGATCTCTCTCTCTCGAGAGAGAGAGTGGTGCAGTGAGTAGAGCTGTCGCCTCACAGCAGGAATGACCCAGGTTCGATTCCCGGTTCGGGTGCCATTCTGTGTGCAATTTGCGTGTTCTCTCCGTGTCTGCGTGGGTTTTATCTGGGTACTCCGGTTTCCTCCGACCGTCCAAAGACACGCTGCTGCCTAGGTTAATTAGCCTGCTGAGTAAATAGTCCCAAAGAGGTGTGCCCCACGATGTACTGGCGTCACATCCTGGGTATTCCCCCAGTCTTGCGCCCTCTGTTTGCCGGGATAGGCTCTGCCCCCCCCCACGACCCTGTAATAATAATAATAATTGCATTTATAGAGCGATTTTCACCCGAGGGTCACAAGGCGCTGCACAGAGCTGCGGAGAGAACGGCACAGGTCAACAACAATGGCACTGGAACGGGAAATCAGCAACAATATATATATTTTAGGATTTTTGAAATATATACACATCGTTGCAGAACATGTAAAATATCATCAGACTTTCAACTATAATTTAAAATGCTAATGTATCAATGTTTATAATACACATTGGAGAATGGCTTAATGTAACATTTATCGTATAATAATAATTGCATTTCTGGAGCGCCCATCACCCAAGGGTCACAAAGCGCTGCACAGAGCCGCGGAGAGAACGGAACATCGAAACGAGATAAGAACGGCAAATCAGAAATAACGTTTTATTGGGAGTTTTTTTACAAATCTTTGCAGGATTAAGCGGGAATTGATAACGAATGAATGATAGAAAGAGAGGGCGGCACGGTGGCCCAGTGGTTAGCGCTGTCGCCTCACAGCAAGAAGGTCCCGGGTTCGAATCTCTCGGCTCGGGTGCCTTTCTGTGTGGAGTTTGCATGCTCTCCCCGTGTCCGCGTGGGTTTTCGCCGGGCACTCCGGTTTCCTCCCACAGTCCAAAAAGCATGCTGCTGCATAGGTTAATTGGCTCGCAGGCTAAATTTCCCCGCAGTGCCCGGCGATGGACTGGCGTCCCATCGTCGGTATATCCTTGCCTTGCGCCCTGTGTCTGCCGGGATAGGCTCCGGCTCACCGTGACCCTGTATAGGACTAAGCGGTTTCAGACAATGAGATGAGATGAGATAGAAAGAGAGAGCGTGCTTGTGACAAACGCGGACAATGCTCGACCACTGTGGGGCTTGCGTTCAATGTCCTCAATGTATCGCACGCACATACACAGAGATACATAGAGATGCATACACCGAGATAGAGACATACGGTTACACAAGAGATTGCCTCTTCCCTCGTAACGTATCGCACATAGATACATATATTAACAAATAAGTACACAGATCCACAGATACACAGAGATACGGATACATACACAAGTATATGCGCACAGCAGGCTGCATCTCCCTACCTCTGCAGCCTCACCTGGAGATCAAACAGAGGGCGCGTCTCGCAGAGAGGTCAATGCAGACCGCCGAGGGTCATAAGGAGACAAATCTGTCCCTCTCTAAAATCACCTGGAGCCGTTCCGTGCAGAGCTTTACCAGACTCGAGGTGTTCAACTCACTCTCTGTAAGGCGCTGAGATGTTTTGTTGTCTAACAAAAAACAAACAAGCGTCTCATTGAGGGTGGGAGAAGGAATCGTGGATTGTTGCGTTCGTGGCACGGCCGGCTGTCGTGAAGCATCCGCGATTGTACAGTGCTTCACGGACGCCATCACGTGTAAAGTTATTTTCTAAGAATAAAAAAAACCCCTGATATTTGAGTTGTCAAGATTTTCCGCAGACACCCGTCCGTCGAGATATCACAGCAAAAACTCCACGGTTGGGGATGTTTGAGGTTGTTGTGCCAACCCCCCTCCCTCCCTGGCTCTCCGGATGAATTGCGATTGATCATCCCACGTTTGGAGTCACACGCTGGTGTTTTCTTTATTTTAAAGAAGCATCTTGACACGCGGAGTTAAGCGCCGATCGTGGCGACCGATCAAGCAATGCATTTTGAAATCCCGGATCACAAATCGGGCGGGACGGTGGCCCAGTGGGTAGCGCTGTCGCCTCACAGCAAGAAGGTCCCGGGTTCGAATCTCGGCTCGGGTGCCTTTCTGTGTGGAGTTTGCATGTTCTCTCCCCGTGTCCGCATGGGGTTTTCACCAGGCACTCCGGTTTCCTCCCACAGTCAAAAAAAAAACAGGCTGCTGTATAGGTTAATTGGCTTGCAGACTAAATTGCCCGCAGTGCCCGGTGATGGACAGGCGTCCAATCGTGGGCATATCCTTGCCTTGCGCCCTGTGTCTGCTGGGATAGGCTCCGGCTCACCGCGACCCTGTACAGGACGAAGCGCTTTCTTACAATGAGATGAGATGAGATCACGCAATCGCGGTAAGGGCCGTACGCCAGTAAGTTTGTGCAAAGATATTGCTTGGAGATGTGGTGGATTCTCTGGGCCATTCCGATAACGCGAGTCTACAGACACACGCGTGGATGGCTGCCACTCCATGTACCGACTACCAGGAGTGAGGTACGTGCGAGTTATTCTCGTCGCCACGTAGCGACGATTGACTGAGTGGTCGGCGTACTTATTTCAAAGAAATACAATTACGTAACTTTAATTCGAAGGCGTCGTGACCAGTGTTATCAATAGATTCCATTTTTCGGGTTAGGTCACCTAAAAAAATCTCATCTCATCTCGTTGTCGGAAACAGATTAGTCCTGTACAGGGTCGCGGTGATCCGGAGCCTATCCCGGCTGACACAGGTCGCAAGGCAGGGATATACCCATGATCGGACGCCAGTCCATCACCGGGCACTGTGGGCAATTTAGTCTGCAAGCCAATAAACCTATGCAACAGCATGTTTTTTTGGACTGTGGGAGGAAACCGGAGTGCCCGGCAAAAATCCACGCAGACACGGGGAGAGAACATGCAGACTCCACAGAGAAAGGCACCCGAGCCGAGATTCGAACCTAGGTCTTCTTACTCTGAGGCGACAGCGCTACCCACTGGGCCACGGTGCCGCCCACGTAAAAAAAAATGTCGTAAACCCTCCACCGCCCGACAACAGCCAATCAGTAACGTTTGTCACGTTGATAAAACGTGACAATTCTTCACTATCTCAGCACACCGGTGCGTTGAAGAGCAAACAATTTCATTCTACAATTTGTAGCGCGCACGAATAAGGAGGCTTACCGCAGCAAAGGCGGTTGGACTGGGCCTGCCACTGTCTCTCAGCTAGCTGAAACAATTCACTTTCTCCATCAATCAGGATCTCTGGGGAGGTCTGCACTGTATACTCAGTGCCGTCATTGCAGCTACATGAGCACTCGAGACCGGGAACCCAGCTGGTTATGTTTGCATGGGAAGATGGAGTTTGCGCAGTTGTTTGCATCCAGATGATGGGCGGTGAATGCGACGAAGGGAAGGGGCGAGACTTTCAAGGGCGGCGACAAACGGGAATGGAGTGATGATTGCTTCGAAAAGCTACTCTCTCGGGACAGCCGCGTCGATCGCTTCCTCTCTCCACCTCGCGACGTTTTCGCCTCACACGTTAGAGGCATCCTCGGGCGCAGTGTGCGTGTGTCGTGTGTCGTGTGTGTGACTCCTATTTATATGTAGGTACTATGTATGTGTTGAGTCACCTCCACAGAGTTGCTGCATTCCAGGATCAATGGACGACTGTCGGGGTCCACGTGAAATGGTTCCATTGTCTTGCTCATGCCGCAGATTTACATTAACCTCATCCTGTTCCACCTGTGACTAGTCTCCCAGTTTGCATCTCATGAAAGAAGTTGCCAAACATTTGGTAATTCCCCTCTGATGTCTGCATTTCAGAGCTCTATATCTATGCACTACTGACTTTAATGTCCGAACAATTCGGCAATTAGTGTCTGAATGAGACTGGGAGTATTTAAGGGGAGGGACACTGGGGAAAGATGGCCCTACGCCTCCGATGTGTGGGATCCAGGTAGCGTTGCACTGCCTGCACATTCGGTGGCACTGTCAATGTGTGATATGTACTGTATGCAGGGTTAATGTTAGGCTTGGTAGGCTTATGGGAACAGTTTAAACGGATTCAGCTAGGGTTAGAGTATGTATTGATTTTACAATTGATCCAAAAGAATACGAAATCGAACACAAATAAAGAAAACAATGATTGTTTTACGATTCGGAAAAATGCGTTTTTTTTTATTGAGCCAAAAATCTGACGTTTCAGGAAATTATGTAGCTTTCCATTGCTTTTCTTTTGGCAAAACCACATACATTGGCACGATATTACTTCAATGACATCCCTTCTGTGCTTATTTTACCAAAAGTGTTTCATGTGTCATCACGAGACATCATTATTGGTAGGACAAATCTTAAAATCGTACACAATGTAAATGATCTGCAGATTCTAAATGAATATTCAAAACAATGTTTCCTTCAGTCTTCGAGCCGTGAAAACCTACATCACGACAATGTGTCCTGAAACATCTCATCTCATTGTCAGACACCGCTTAGTCCTGTACAGGATCGCGGTGAGCCGGAGCCTATGCCCGCAGACACAGGGCGCAAGGTAGGGATATACCCTCGATGGGAGGCCAGTCCATCACCGGGCACTGCGGGCAATTTAGTCTGCAAGCCGATTAACCTATGCAGCAGCATGCTTTTTGGTCTCTGGAAGGAGACCAGAGTGCCCAGCGAAAACCCACGCGGACACGGGGAGAACATGTTAACTCCACACAGAAAGGCACCCGAGCAGAGATTCGAATCCCGGACCTTCTTGCTGTGAGGCGACAGCGCTATCCACTGGGCCACCGCGCCGCCCGTCCTGAAACATCCAAAATCCAAAACGTTTAAATCGAACCTCACCCTGAGCAGTTAACTGAACGTTTTAGGATCACGATCAGGGATATCGACGAATGCGACACTTGACGCACGATTTAGAGATTTTAGGTTTGGGCTCAAGGCAATGCTTATCAGGGTGTGAGATAGACTCGAGGCCATTGTATTCTTATCAGTGGCGTTAGTATTGAGTGTGCAGGCAGTGCTATTCTACATGCGCCCACGTACCGGAAGGGAATGGTTGGGGGGAGGGGAGGCATTTCACATTAAATCGGTTGAACCCAAGCAATGCACCTCTTGCACACGAGAGAGGTTACACCAACATTTCGACGCCGATTTCTACAAATAAATATTGTTTAAGCCTAGGTCAGGTGATGTTGTCTGGTTCAGCGCGTTCATGAGACGTGGTTCGGATGTAGTGGTGGTGTATTCTTTTATTCGCTGCGGGATATCTTGGGGTGCGTGTTCACTCGGCCTCAGTTACCCACTCCTTCCTCTGCCGCCCAAGCGATTTTCCCTGGAAAACGATCGAGAGTCTAAATTTAGCGAAGTCAATACAGCAGTGAAGCGTGACCAATTAAAAGCGTGACCGGTCAAAACGTGAGCAGTCACAGGTTCCTACCAAACGCCCTCGGCAAGCGGCCCACGAGTATTGCTCAGCCTGTCACAGCTCAGCGTTGGCAGAGAATAGTCGGGCAGTGATGCCCGCCCCAACACAAATGTTACAAGCCCAGGGATGCACCACCGGGGTGGCAAACACTCCTGGATTTGTTTGGGAGTCTACCGGACTTGGCATCCATCTCACGGCGACCATTGAAAGCAATGCGGTAGACGTTCATGAGGACGGTGCATTTTAATTGGTGGCACGGTGGCGACGCGGGTAGCGCTGCTGCCTCGCAGCAAGAAGGACTCGGGATTGATTATCTTGGTTCCTGTGCAGCGTTTGAATGTTCTCGGCGTATCGGCGTGGCTTTTCATCCGGTACTCCGGCTTCCTCCCACCGTCCAAAGTCATGCCGGCAAGGCTTCCCGACTAAGATAGTCTCAGTGCCCTGCGATGGACTGGTGTTGCATCCTGGTTATAATCCCATTTCATTATCTGAAACCGCTTAATCCTATATAGGGTCACGGTGAGCCGGAGCCTATCCCGGTAACACAGGGCGTAAGGCAAGGATATACCGACGATGGTACGCCAGTCCATCGCCGGGCATTGCGGGACAATTTTAGTCTGCGAGCCAATCAACCTATCCAGCAGCATGCTTTTGGACTGTGAGAGGAAACCGGAGTGCCCGGCGAAAACCCACGCGGACACGGGGAGAGCATGCAAACTCCACACAGAAAGGCACCCGAGCCGAGAGATTCGAACCCGGTACCTTCTTGCTGTGAGGCGACAGCGCTAACCACTGGGCCACAGTGCCGCCCATTAATGACGAAGGTATTCATTCGAAAAGAAAACGACTCGGAGGCACGGAGAAACGAGCATAGAGGCGGGGGAGAACGTAACAGCGTGGCTGCCTGTGTCTGCCACGATAAGCTCCGGCTCTGTACAGGATGAAGCGGGAACCGATAATGAGATTATGAGTACCGTTATAACGTCAATATGTCATGTTGGGGACAAAATGATCCCAGAATAGCTTTCGTCAGCGTTATGAACCGTGCCCACCACTGCGTGCGTTCATATCGCGAAAATGATCAGCAATGGTCCTGTGTTAACAACGCCTCGAGGTTCTTGTCGTTGTTGGGACACTCGCTGACTGCAGCAGTGGATGCTGTGCGTGTCTGCGATGCTGTCCGTGAAGGGCCGGGCGGTATCGGACGATGGTTCGGCGTTCGTGGCCGCCGCGGTTTCCAACTGTGAACCGATTTTTACTTTTCCACCCGCGCAGATAGCGTGAGCGCATAAGGGCTCTTGCAGGGCCCCCCCCTCCCTACGGGCATGGGGGGGGGTCATGGGCGGACGAACGGCGCTCATTTCCTATAGATTGATAATCTCGTTACATTACTTGCACTGTATGGAAATACTGCTTGGTGCTCTACATGTTTCTGCAACGGTGGGTATATAAAAAAACCCCAAAAATGTTGTTATTGTTGCTGATTTCCCGTTCTAATGTCGTTATTGACGTGCCGCTCTCTCCGCAGTTCTGTGCAACGCTTTGTGATCCTCGGGTGAAAAGCGCTATGTAAATGGAATTATTATTATTATTATCAAATCTAAATTACACTTGAATTCCATTTTACAAACTTTCATTGGGAGGCCTCAGTGCCTTTTAATCTCTAAAACCAGAGTTTCCTGAAAGCCCCAGGACAGATTGTCACGTGGAGCCAACTTCATTACTGAAATAAGAAAATACGTGCTTACTGCAGGGCTCTCCTTGGGTGAGCCAACGCGGTGATGTTTGGTCAACAATCAGGCATAGGGGAGACCTTTATCCGGTAGTGGATTAGCTATGGCTCACGATGTTGACGATGATGATCACCTCTCCTGGTTTTATCCAGGCAAGTTTGTGAATTGGAATTAGCATCACTTTTTGGATGGCAGGTATTAGTGTGTACTGAGATCTGGTTCCGGCATAGCGTTGAATTTTTTCAGCGTACACTGCACAGTAGTTTTGCTGCACACCCAGCCGTGTGCTCCGCGTGCAGCTCCTGCGTGCAATGCAAACGCCACAATGCTGAAAAGCGCGGCACCAACTTATCACTGGGGGGCGCGGACAATTGGTTTCGTTTTCTTCTGGCCGCTATCTCAGCCACGCTCGTCAGATTTTCAAATCTAATCTGCCCGGCTCCGGGCACCGCACCCTCCGAACCATGGCTCACAAGCGATGTTTATCGGCGAATTACAGCAGCGAGCAGTATTACAAACAGTCAACACAAATAGAACAGAACAGGTGAAAATCTGAAACCACCGCGTGCTTTCCGAGAATGTGTGATGTGCAAAATGTGTTCGGTTTATTGAAAATATGGAAATAGCGATAGCAAAATTTAGTGAAAGTTACATTACGTGGCTACAGATACCGCAGTGTAATGGCCAGTAGCCACGCTGGATTCGCATGCCCACAACCCACCGGTTTGATCTCCCGGCGTGACAGTTGGAGCAATGGGCAAGTTAATGCTATGGGAACCTTCTGTCGGTGTGACAGATGATGAAAAAAGATAAACGGCTTTATCATTTCTGACAGTAATATAGTTGTTAAGATGGACCAAACACCAAATACACACCTTTTGGGAGGCATCAAGTTTGCAATAACCATACATGCGTGTGATAATAATACGTGCAAGTATTTGTTTAAGAGCCTTGCCTGGGAAACTGAAGAAACAGAGTAACGCTCTAAAATGGCGGCACCCTGATTCGAGGACTTTTAAAGATTTAAATGCCGAGCTAGGAATGGTTGGGAGAATTTAAAAGGGAAAAACCATAGCAACGAGGGTGCCAGTTGGGCGAAGGAGATTATATAAGGGGGAGCATAAGTTGGTTTAGGATTGTTGTGTGAAGACTTTGAGCCAATAACCACACAGCTCAACCGTGTCTTCCATTCTATCGCTTAATTTTAACCAAACTCTGCTGAGTTCTTGATTCTACTTGTAACGAATGCACAATTACAGGAATCTCCGCCCTGGTCTCGGGGTCTCATCACATGGAAACAAGTCTGCTTTGTCTCTGTATGTGCTTAAAGCTGATTGGCCAAAGCTAGAGACATCCTTTTAATGGTCTTGATTCACCAGTATTACATCTTCTCTCATCAGTGCCAGATCTTGTCTCACTGGCGTTAAACCTCGTCTCACCATTGTGAGACCTCGTCTCACCAGTGTTAGAAACTAAATGTTGCCAAAAGGCAAACAGTTTAATCAAGTGGCGAGCGCTTTTGCGCTGCGCTGGGCCCCGCCACCTCTTCTCCACTCTCGCTCTCCGAAACATCGTGGAGCGCGAGACGAGACACCGGCTCCTCTGGCTGCCGGGTCCGCTTGCTTAGTCGAGTCTCGGCAACTCCACAAAGTTCAGCGGAACTTGGTCTCGAGCCAACAACAGTCTTTATTCTGGCGATAGCAAAGTTCACTCGGTGTCGCCGACCCACACTCTCCTCTCCCCACGCTCACACACCCCCACTCTCTTGCACAACCGCCACATATCTCCCCCATCCCTTGCTGCCCAGTGGCCACACCGAATCTACTAGATGGCACTAATATTATGCAGACCCGGGACGCGCAGGGTCCAATTGATAACGTCTATGAGCCATTCAACCTGCCACCGGCCCAATCTTCTCTTTGCATTAACGAGCACCACCCAGCCACTGTCTGGTAGGTGACCAGGTGTGCCACAGTGAACGCGCAGGGGCCAATTGATAATGTCTATGAGCCATTCAACCTGCCACCGGCCCAATATTCTCTTTGCATTAACGAGCGCCACCCAGCCATTGTCTGGTAGGTGACCAGGTGTGCCACAGTGAACGCGCAGGGGCCAATTCATGACGTCCATGAGCCATTCAGCAGCCACCGGCCACTGTCTGCTAGGAGACCATGTGGCACCACAAGTTAACGCCTTGTTAACAGTTAAGTCCTTGTTAACATTTACCTCTTTGAATTCCATTTTTTGGGATTCGGTCACATACAAACAATGGCCAATTAGTAAAGCCTTGTCAACGTGAACAAAACGTGCCAGTTCTTCACTATCTCAGCACACCGGTGTGTTGGAGAGCAAACTCACAGCATTTACAAATGAAATACGACGTTTCGCTGATAATTGCAATCAGCATCATCAGGCAAACTCGCATCAACCTGGGACGAGTCATTTCTTTTCTCAGACGTTAGTGCGAGCACTCAACCGAAACGGGAAACGAGACCGAGACCTTCTTGCTGGGAGGCGGGTTTAAGATTTTTCTACCGCTTAAATCTACAACTCTGTACATCTTGCGTACATTTGCGCTGTTCAGCCGGTCCGGTGGCGAAGACAAAGAAGTGAATGTCAGCCAAGGAAGGGAATGCGCTAGGTTAGCTCGTGTGTGCACGAGCTAGTGTAACCAGCTCCAACCTGCACCGTCTCTCTCTATACCCAACGATACGGCCGCCGATCGCACGAGAGACTGCAGGCTGGCGCCTAGGCCAGCGAGATGTCAGACACCAGGCGAACTCGGCGCACGTGAGTGCACACGGGGCGATGAGGAGGTGATTCTGATGGTAAAGTTCTGCGTTGTGTTCTTTGTGAATCCCCCCCCTCGCGCTCCGCATGCACCGCTCCTGGTTCGCCGACACTCGATACTCTTTTCCACCACAAGGACTTGATTCCACAAGTATCTTCTCTCGAAATGATATTTATTTACTCTGCACACACAGCACCTCAATCACGCTTCACTTACACTCGATAAAAAAAACTACTGTGCACACCTATGATGGCCGCCGCATGCAGCCACGTGCACCTCTAGCCAAAACCAACAAAATATTCTCCCCTCTTCTGAATTACAATACCTCCATCGAACCGCTTAACACCACGTACCTTCATACACACCCACAAACATACGTAGTTACATCAAAACTCTACAGCCCTGCGGATAATACAGAACACCTCATTATTAACCAACTACGGATATAATTTTATAAATATGTAATGCTCGAGCAGCAAGCGTTCTCACATCAATCATGCTTCACTCACACTGAGGAACGCTTCCGCAAGGGTGGGCGCGTTTCCCTGTACGTGGGGGTGGGTGCGATGCTAACACGTGTTTCCCTGTACG
>JAZEWT010000002.1:16008526-16019267 GCA_036362905.1 Mordacia mordax | reverse complement strand
CGGTCTTTAGCCACGCACCCTCAGGTACAGTGTTCCATCCTCTCCATCTGCATCGTCAATCACACCAGACTCTGCTTATTTATTCAACACACAGTCATGAGCTGTTCTTTCGGGATAGCCGTGTCAAGTGTTCCTCCTCTCCGCCACGTTTCGCCTCCCACGTTGGAGGCATCATCAAGCCAATAGCTCAGCTGAAAGTAAAGTTTTATGTCTATAGTACACGTGGGTGTTCTTCTCATATGCGTGTTCGCAGTTCAGAGAGCATATAAAAGCCGAGATGTCTGCAACTCGTTACTTTCCACCCCTGCCCGTAACACGTGAGTGGGACTAGTCGCAAGTGATCGACACCTGTCAGTCCTAGAAGTGAACTTGGCGGGGATATCGCAATATGGTCACGCAGTGAAGCTACCGAATCCAGACGTCTACACGGATTAATGAATATAAAATTATTTTATGTTATTTTATGTCCATTGATTTATAGCCATTCATTTACTTTTCATTTATCTAGTTGCTGTTGACATTCCGTTCTTTCTACAACTATGTGCAGCACTGACATTCGAGTGCAAAGCGCTCAAGAAGTGCAATTATTATTGAAACTAAGGCTACAGCAAAATCGAATCAATACTAAATCAGACCCGTCCAATGCTACCACTGCGTCTCGCGTAGCTGTGGCGATTCGACAGATACGTGTATTTAATTCCAGCACAACACACTGTGGTTCCTGTAAGATTACGGCACGGTAATGATAGTACATGGTTGTGGTGCATAGGTTTGCACATTGTGCTACAATACAATTATAACGCGATGCGCAAATTACATGCCGGGTCACGGACGAGACACGCGAGGTAACCATAAACGAGGGGAAGTAAACCACGCAGCCACTCGCGCCAACAATTGCCAGATATTGCTGCCTGTATGTCATCACCAATTAATTCGTTTTTTCTTAGTTCTGGGAGGAAAACGGAGCAGCCACGGAAAAGCCACGCAGAGCAGGGGGAGAACACGCAACTCCGTAATGCGCACGAGGCGAAATTCAGGCAGGCTTTTCTTTCGGAGGCACTGTTACTACTGCGCAAAACCCAGCCGCCCAAACTGATATAAACTTGATTTTACCAACGCAGTCAAAAGCAGTGACATAAATGCATTTGGTCTCTAGGTTATTTCAGCTCAGGAGATATCACAACGGTGGTTGTACCATGTCCTGCAGTCATTCTCTAGCACAGGCTGGTCCACCACTTGATGGACACTACCTTCTTAACACAATGCTGCACCACTCCATACGTTAAAAAAGGCATTTTTTTTTTACTTGTGACAGCAAATTTAAAATGAGATTTTAAAAAGCATATGAACTGGTTTTATGCACAGGCCTATCGCCGTCAATATTAGTACGAATGCCACGCGCGCACACGCAAACAGCAAACTTAAAAGTCGTTAAGCTTATTTTATTAACTCAAACTAAGTTAGCAAAGCGTACACATCAACTACACAAATGAAATACAAAATTTTAAAACCTAATAATAATTTCAAAGTTAGAGAGTTAAAATGAAAAAGTATTTTGATGAGAAAAACAAATTTGGAATTCAAGTGTTCTTCCCGAATGTATAGATTTTCTCCACATTCCCATTTCATACAACAAAATACTCAAAAAGATATTGGATAAACATCCCAAGCAGCACCATCCTGAAAGCCTTACAACTCAACGAGGCTTTCATAGGTAAACAATATTCAATGCTTGCAATGTTTTGTTTAACATATATTGTTTTGAGCAATGTTGTATTAGTCATGCACGCGTTACTTTCTGAATGAATGAACATTTCCTGGGTTTATTGAACACTTTGGTATCTTATAAGGCTGACTTTATTTCATATCAATACTTTCAACTGACAAGGCAGTTTTCAACATCGATCATCTGATCTTATTAACTGTTACGTTACCACAGAAGCTGTATTGATTTAAACAGCTGACATTACTAGTACCGAATTTCATGACGTATATTCATAAGCAACCGAGGATTTGGGTTTGTTCGGTCAATGCTCAGCGAAGTCTTTCTGAACACTCCGATCGCCTCGATCACCTCTCCTCGAGTAAAAGATTTTCATCGATTCACAATCCAGAAATCCCTTCACTGGCTCCCTATCCATCCAAGTACTGCCTGCAAAATAACCCGAGGTATTTTCGATAACCAAAATGGTTTCATCTCCACCCCTCTCCCACTTAGCTCCATTATTCTCACTCGCCCTCCCTATGCCAAACTTTACAGGGTTGGTGCAAGGTTTGCTCCTCTTCAGCTTCCCTATCTGGAATTTTGTCCATTCAACACTTCCGCCTTCTCCCCCCTACTTCAGACCTTGTTTAAATACCAGTGCCGAGTTTGGCACTCTTATTGTCTTGTGTTATTAATACTGTACTGTCCTTTTCAACCTTTTAATTTGATGCTCTAACTTAACGGCAGGTCCTTAGATGCCAACGTATCCATCATATTCTCTGCCCTTTAATATTCCATACTTCCTACAGATTCTCCAATATCCCAATTCTTTGCATACCTACTTCTCATTATTTTGCCTTCCATCATTCCTTCCACAATACCTTCAAACTGTCCCCTCGTATAATGTTCAATCCATTGGTTCTCCTTCTCATGACTTGCACTGAATATTTTTTACTTGATACCGTTCAAACTTCTATTGCTCTTCTGTCTGGCTCATTCTCTACATAATTCTTCCGTGTCTACAATGCACACTTACAAGTTACTGTCCTTTCTCAGTTTTGCCCGTCATGTCAACTTTACTTAAATATCTTTCACCATACCAATAATTGACCTTCTTTGTGCTAGTCTTGTGATAAATATGCCCAAGCACCTGAATGTCTTCACCTGTCCTACTAGTTGTTCATAAATCCTACTAGTCGTTCTTCCTCAACCTGTCCTTAAAGTAGTTCCTTCAATAGTAAGAATAATGTCAAGGATGCCACAAACGTTTCTATTTTCACAGCCTGTTTTGCACTGCGCTAAAGCATTTTTATTAAATGTGGCATTCAAAAGCAATGTGTTATATATCATTCCAAATGATAAAATATGTCTACAGCAACTGGATGTCCTAACAAAATGCACGTTCACACTTGCTGAATATTATCGTCACCGAAAACAGTCACCTCCTACAGATCAACGGAGCGCCTCATACAATAATAAGCAGGGAAACCATTTTGGAAACAGCCACCAAATCAAATGAGTGTAGAATCCATAAAGGAAGCACCTTGTTTCCTAAATACGTCACGGATTTTTTAAAATCTAGTCTCCAGTTTGTGAGAGAGGCACACAACTGAATTAACTATATGAAAAGAATCCTTCTCAAACAAAATACCATTTTGAAACGATAAACCAAAATGATTGATAGTTACACACCTTCGGTCGAGAGGGTTGAACATGCTACATCGGTCAGGTCAAGGGTGGAAAACGGTAGGCACACTGAA
Source organism: Mordacia mordax (assembly GCA_036362905.1). Taxonomy (NCBI): domain Eukaryota; kingdom Metazoa; phylum Chordata; class Hyperoartia; order Petromyzontiformes; family Petromyzontidae; genus Mordacia; species Mordacia mordax. Next base: position 16,015,802 of record JAZEWT010000002.1, on the reverse strand, counting down.
TAATCTACAAGGAAAATGCAATTGGGACGTTTCAACACAAATTGCCAGTCTATTACAGCTCAATGTTCGATGTGGATCTAAGCTGGCGCACACAAAGCATTTCCCTTTTTGTTAACCAAGTGTTTCACACATTAATGCACATTCAGAACTAATTGAATCAATGTTTTAGCTGGTGAAAATGTAAACAGACGTACATACTTTGCAATAGAGTTCAAATGATGTGTTGAGCACATCACGTGCATGGGGAACGTTCCAACTGGTCAACAAGGTTATGCTATCAGTAAAGTATGCTTCTATCCATTTACCCATGTTGACTTTGAGCATTCTCCTCTAGTATGCTCGAGTTTTCTCCAGGCACTCCAATTTTCTGTCACATGCCAAAACACTCCAAAACAGAAATGGCTTATTATCACTTTCAGCATTCTCCCGAAAATAAGTCTTTTAGACTCACTGATGTTTTCTAGCAAGTCATCCTTACAACATTCTAGCCCACTATACTATCACAATATCCAAGTGGATTGTCTACCACTTGCTTGGCATGCATGAACACAAGTGTCCTGAAGACAGTTTTATGTCTGCATTTGTGCAACACACACCTATCCCTTGACAGCGCAGTATAGCAGGAATTAGATGCATATCACTATAATTCTGGATTAAGAAGATTGTTTTCAATTCCTGCCATTGGCTGAGGCCTATGATGTGATGCTCGTGAACAAAGTCAATGTAAAAGATATGAGCCCTCAATACAATTGTGCATTATATAAAAAGGACCATTAAAAAAAATAAAACGTGCCAGTGATCATTACGTGTCTTTTCATTGTAAACTTGCAATAAGGTAATGTTTTTACCGGCAGCAGTTTTGACGACACACACGTTAAGATCTTATGGACGGATCTGAGTTGGACCACATAGCAATTATTATACTTCAGTGTTAGTGACTGTCATTCGAAGATAATAAACATCTACGTCACAACAGCAATAAAAACAAAAACATTAACTCAACCACTAATGGGGCACCATCAGGAAATCCACCACATTTACTTCTAAGCAGATTTAGACTTTGTTGCCGGTCTGCCTCGCTTGGGGGCTGCCTTGCTCGACTTTGCTTGGCTCTGACCGCCCTGTGAGGCCTTAGTGGCCACTGCCTTCCCTCTTGATTTCCTGGCACTCGCCTTGACGCTCAGCTCCTCCTCAATTCGGCCACGAATAGCCACCTCGAGGCGCTGGGAAGAGATGCACACAAGTACGACACATGTGCAGAGAAGCTTCATTTAGCACCAGCAATGCTACATGTTCATTCATGAGTCACGCCATTGCAGCTGGACACAACACTTCAGTTCCAAAACGTTCACCTGTTTCCCAGTTGCTTTATCATCAAATAAGCTGGTCCATTGTAAACAACTAAACATACCCATTAATAACATTGCCATACAAATATATATAGAAGTTATATCAGATGTTTAACCATGACTCTTCATCAATGGCTACAAAGAAGGGCCAATGCCCAAAATATCTATTTAATTTTCTCCTTTTAAGGCAACGGTATCGATGACTGTGTAAAGTTTAGTTATTAATCGTGCACCACTGCCAACATATCACAAAATAAATGTTTCAATGTTGGCGAAACTATTCAAGTTTGGTAAGAACATACAGATATTAAGTGGTCTAAGGAAGGTCATGCCACTAAAAAGGATGGCTGATGGTCACGAAATGATGGACAAACAGGACGTCCACCGAGGAGATGGAAGAATGAAATAAGCCCATGTGCAGGCACTAGCGTGATCATTACATGGCAGAACCATGAGATGACAGTGGCTGCAGGTAAGATTTATCATGGTTAATCGTGATGATTCACGTATGATGAACGAAGAGTAACGGATCTCCCAAAATGCAAATTAGGTCAAAAAGTTGATATTTGTCTGCAATTTGTTAGGTGATGTGGTCCTGCTCGAGGAACTGTTTCATGCAAAAAAGGCACGTGACAGACAGGTTGTGCTTTGTATAGCAATCTCATAATTCTTTTATGGAATAAAAAGACGACAACACAGAACACTATTCATGTAAACCAGCTGAGATCCCATTGAGGTGATATGTGCTGGGAATCTGTAATGATACATCAGGTGAAAAGATTTGTTTTCTTAATTAAAGAACACAAAATAACAGTTCAATATTTCAATGGTGAAAATTAAACCTCATCATAAATCACCATTCCTAAGAGATTTAGGGAAAACGTGATCAGCAGCAAGCTAGCTGTGTGAAGCTCTTAGGTAAAGGGCCATTTCCCAAACATTAGCTGAACACTTCATATATTTTAAGTACAAGCTAATGTTTGCTCAAAGGCATGAAAGTATTTTCGATCTGTGTTAGTCTACATAAGTGTCATTCATCAGATAAAATGCCACTTAGGGTTTAAATTCTAAAAAGCTAAGGCTGTACAGAGGTGAGAACATGATCATAGAAAACTAGACAAATCTAGATAAGACACCAAATGAAATGTTAATTTAGTTTATTGACGGATATAGAATAACCCTTATCCACATCCAGTACATCTGATTTAATATGCTATTATTTAAATTGTTAATATATGTAACCAAAGAGTTGTGGGAATAATTTTGCAAATATAAACGATACATTTCACTGAGCATTAAAGGCTGGGCACTGATGAAGGAGAAACTACTATTGTATTACAGAAAATTAAGGGACCCTTTTCGAATGCAGATCATGTTCTAAATGTGGTGTTCAAACTATTTGGACAATTTCTCATTTACATTTTTTAAAGGCACGTGGCTCACTCCCTGCAGATCCATTAAGTAAGATGCTTACCTTCTTCAGCTTTTGAGACTCCACAACTTTACCTTTCTTTGGGGCGATGACACGACCTACACATGCATGCACACAGCAGCGTGTCGAGCGGTTATAATAACGGACAAGAACACTTCACAGAACAAAATGTGTCAACAGTGCGACGGAGAATATGAATGTTTAACATCCTCTTGGTGCGAGTTGACCGAATTACGTTATCTGTCTTGCCCAAGTAAACCATTTTGCTAGTCGGGGTCAGTTGTTAAAATGCCTCAACTCAACTAAAAATAACACTGTATAATGTGGGAACGAAATGTATTATATTAGCACAATGATATTAAGCTCTACTCCACAGCTGAAGGAACACTTTGCTATTTTCAGCATTTATATGTGAAGGTGCAATCTAGAAACGAATTGCTTAGGCCACTATTGGCAGAAGGGCCTGGAAATAAGGTTGCTCAAAACAAGCCCTCTGGACGGTATTTGTCCTACTCTTCCACGATGATCAGACGTTGCGGATACAGTGGGAACACCCACGTTCCACGTCACCGCACGTGACCTGCCAATCCATAGGGATTTACCCGTTTATTCTGCTGCGTGGACGGACAGCGGCGGCCGGAAGGTTGAAGGAACGTGCCGCATTATTACAATTACTGCGTCAGGTGATGGATACGACGTCTGGACTGGGTTGCTAGAGCAGCGTTACCAGTCTTTGCACCGCGAGTCGCAGCATCTCAGCCGTGACGTAATCAATCATTAACTTCCTTCTTACGCAGCACTCTCAAAACTGACTACCGAAGCAGACGACTAGCTGTGCACTTTGTTTGCTCAAAAAACGTATCAACTATTCGTTTGCTCCAAACTTCCGCGAAGCAAAATCTGTTCAGGTCACGAATGCGCTCAATGAACGGCGCCCTCTTGGTTGCGGCCATGAACAAAAGGAACAGGCGCGTGTATTGTTGGCCAAGATGTTGGGTTGTCTGTCAAGCGCTTGTCTCCACTGTGTGCAGTCGGCACGGACCAGACTGTTAGAAAGACATCTCCCAACCCCTTGCTTAATCGGGATGGTCTCTCGGAGACCAAGTGCCCGTGGTGAGCGCTTATTATGGATAGCATGGCACATGAAAGACGCAGCTATTGAGGAGCCACGCAAATACGCCAGGCTGTCTCTCAACAGCTGGTGTTCATTAGCGTTAACAGTTTGCATTAGCGGTAGCTGGATTCTATTTGTTACCCCGGGTAAAAACCCGCGAAGTGTTTGCCTCGGGTACTAAAATGTCCGGCAATAAACCTTAGTATAATTTTACTTGAAAACTGAAAACCCGAAGGAAGTTACGGTCATGCGATGGCTAGCGCAGTAGTTTTGACACGAGTACTGGCCGGTGGTTCACCGTGTGGTTTGGTAAAACGTGGGGTTCGCCAACCTCTCCTAAGCAGCACCGGCCAGTAAAATCAAACATTAAACCACGTGCCCAACGCAGCGGAGGAAGTCATTGCGGAGTTGCATATTTACTTTGTAACTAAAACGAGGGCAACTTCCCTTGTGCGATGACTTTAGGTCCTCACGTCCGTCGTACGTTGGCGCATGCCAACCACGGAATTAATCGCTAAAATGTACACCGATTCCTGATTGATAATTATTACCGAAACACCGTTTGACAGTTTACGGGTGTCGTTTAACGACACGGTACAACCCCCACACACACACACACCACAGGTATTGCGGCAGAAGTCATCGTAAGTCGAGTGGACCTGGAGGTGGCACGGGTGAGCTGAAAATATTAATTTACAAGTACTCTACACACGATTACGCGAGTACGGATATTGAACTTAAGTACCAGGGTTTATAGAGAAGTGCGCTAACCGCTGCACCACCGCTCTCCCATACATCATAAGCTTAACACTGGGAGATGGTGCGACCTCATTGTCGCTCCACGAGCCACAACGGCCATTGTAAGTGTTGTACGAGTGGGCTTAGAGTCCCACGATGATCCCCGTGACTTCTGGAGACGTAAAACAAGCATCCGACTGTAAGACCATGAAACCCTAACGCGTTCCACTCTGGGGAAGGGCGTTCGGGGCCCAATTTCAACCGATGCCGAGACCTCTCCTCGTACACGCACCGCACTCAAGGCAAAGGCCCACCGATGTGACCTTAACAAAACTGTCTGCGCGGTCGCTCCAGCGGTGGAGGAGACGACGGCCGCCGGCGGTGTTATTGACAATGATGCTGAACCTAAGGATCGCACGCCGCCATCCCTCCTTCCTCCTCATCCCCCCCCCCAAACAACGACGACGAGGAACCCCGCAAAGGCATCGTCGCCCGCGCGGAACGACGGCCCGGGGGGGGCCTCTCGCCTCACCTCCCTTCTTTGGACCCTTGGCCTTTGCGGGCTGCGCGGATTTCTGCTTCTTGCCCGTGGCCGCCCTCGCCTTCGCCTTCAGCTTCAAGTTGCCCTGCGCCATCGCGACCCAGCTTAGGCAATGAGGACGACGCGCAGCGCGGATCGATTCGGCGTTTAAGACACGCACCACACCGGCGTGGATTCGATTCCGGGAAATACGCCGCAAACACCGGCTCAGGAATCGATTGCGTTCTTGAAAAACGTCGAATCCGAGAACCGATTCGCGAGGTTGTTGCCAACAGAGGGATTGTTTTAACTCCAGAAATGCTGCGATGTTTTTTAAATAACGTGAGGTTTTTGTATTTTCAAATCACCGTAAAACTTTTATACCATTATATTTACATTGAAAAGAATGATTCATACTTATGGTAAGGCGGTGGGGGAAGAGACACGAAGGTGGCTTGGGAAGGCCATCATCCAGCAGTGGATTGATCATGGTTGATCACGAAGCTATGTTTTAAATTTGTCCGAATACGTGATGATTATTTATGCAACTGTTTACTCTCGCCGTACTTCACTAAGCCAGTTCCAAGACTTGTATTCGGGTCAGCGGAGATCCTGCATGGAGATGTTTGTGGGATATATTTTCATCTTTTTTTTTACTGAAAAAAAATATGGAGTGAACGCGCGATTCCCGTTCGTCAATCTCCCTGTCAGCACTCTAGAATCCGCAATAATGCACCGATTTTGACGGGGAAATGATCCAAATCGTGTCAGGCCACAGAAAATCCCATTGCTGAGCAGCCACAGCCGCCATTTTCAATAAATGGGGAAACCGTAGGGGTCGCTGCCCCTAGAAATAAAGGGGTCACTATCCCCAGCCCCCTTAATCCCTGCTGTATCCATAACAAGTGGGGTAGTGGCAGGGGAAAGGAGCAGAGGGTTCTTGACCGTCCACTGCTCCCCCACCCCCACCGTCCTGGGCCCCCTAACCCCTCAAGACCCAGTCCGATGGGAAGGGGGGTTCCGCCGTGATGGGACACGGCGGGGCCCCGCTGTCCGGCCGCTCCCCACCCTCCATCCTCGCCCCAAGTTCTCCCTGCCTTGCGAGGACCGCTCGTTCCTCTACGCGCTCCCGCACTCACCGCTCACCACGCGGCGCTCCCCGAATGCGTGATGACTGCTGCGCCACTGAAACACACACGCCGTGCGCCAACTGTTACGCCACACTCACACACAGCGTGCTAACTACTACGCCACCGCTTCCCCCTCACCCACAGCGCCCTAACCACAGCACCACCGCTCCAATCTCACCCACAGCACTTACCGCTCTGCTCTTGTCACCGGTGTTAGGTTTTACTCCGCGCCGATGCCCGCCACACTTACCAGCGATACAGTTACCATACACACGATGGGTGATGCAAACAAGCTTTATTCTCCGCCGCCCGTCAGGTCCGTCTCTGCGCTGGCTCCCCGTCTATCAAATGGCGACTGCCTTTCCTACCAACTCTGCCAACCCGCTACAAAATGGTGGGCGCTTTGCCCCACGTGTCTCTCGGTCTCCGTGTCTCACTCCCTGCTCAGTACCTCTCCTCTGTGTCTGCACTCTCCCTCCGAACAATGGCCGCCGCTCCCTCCCGCGGCTCCACGTGTCTCTCTGTACCCACACGCACCCATCTGACAGCATTCCTCTCACTGTCCCCGTGTCCCTTCCTCTGCATTTCTCCCCAAGCCTCTCTTTCCCCCCGTATGCCCAACGATCGTCTCCCCACGGCCTAATAGCGATTGTCTCGCTCCTGTCGCACCCACTCAGACCCTAGCTCTTCTCCTCCTGCCCGGAAGCCCTCTACTCACTTGCTCCCCCTCTCCCTCTTTGATCCGTCCACACTCTCGTCATTGGTCCTCTTCTCATCACTTTCCCCCACCAGTATGTTTGCTCCTAACTGGGCAGTCCTTTGTCCCTAACGGCAGCTTCTCTGGCATCAGGTGCGACGGCGCTGGAACCTGGCCGTTGACGGTGCCCCCGGCTGAACCAAATTTCCACAATTTGGGAGAAGCCTTAACATTTATCCCCCATAGTGGGGGTTGGTCTAAAACCCATAGTCATGGTCTCGGGGTGCACCAATGCG
>JAZEWT010000002.1:15996397-16008026 GCA_036362905.1 Mordacia mordax | reverse complement strand
CTATTCTGGGTAAATTAAAGTTTCACGGACTGAGTCATTTATAGCGGGTTTTTGACATTTACACGTAGAGTCCTGTCTCAAACCATTTATGCAACGATATGCCCTGGGTTTTTTTTCATTCGAGGTAGCAACCCTATCAGGAGAGTGTACATGTGGCACAAATACAACAGTAAGGTCGATACTACATTGCATTTTTATGTTTTTAATGTCGTGACTCATAAATGTGTGCTGTTAATGTAACGTGATGTATCATTTCTCTATATCTCAGTACAAAGTCTAAATGCAGAGGATGTTTGATATGGCATTTCATTCTTAGGAAGGTGCACTAGGTGTGTGCGCCATAAAATATAACAACTGTTTGTCTTGCCTTGAATCGTAAACCTAACAAATGTGTGAAACCACTTGCACAACCTTTACCATTTGCAAACGTTGCTAGCAACTTAATAGGCAGCCAAAACACAATCATCATCATTATCAATATCCGCTTAATTTTGTGCAGGGTCGCGGGAGGTACGGAGCCTACCCCGGCAGACAGTGGGTGCAAGGCAGGACTATACCCAGGATATGAAGCAAGCACATCATAGGGCACTGGGAGCATTTTACTCAGCAGGCCTATTAACCTAGGCAGCAGCGTGTCTTTGGACGGTGGAAGGAAACCGAAGTACCTGGCGAAAACCCAGGCAGACACGGGGAGAGAACATGAAAACTGCACACAGAAAGGCACCTGAACCGGGAACCAAACCCGGCTCCTCCTTACTGTGAGGCGACAGCGCTACTCACTGTGCAGAGTTAAGGAAGAGGGGGAGGGACTTTTACTGGAGAGGGGGGGACAGAGCCACGTGGGGAATGGACAGCACGGCCTGCGGGGGGGGGACTTCTACCGTAGAGGGGTGACGTCGGTTAGAACTTTCTAGAAGGGGCCCCGGGGATATAAGGAGCGGGGGGTTGGAGGGGCGAAGGGAGTCTCCTGGGGGAATTGGAAGGAGGAGGCAGCATCACGATGTAGGAGCCCGTTGTGTGCCGCTTCTCCGGCCGTGCACTGCTGGTTTAAATAAAACATCGAAAATCAAGAAGTCTTTGCTCATCTGTGCTCGCTGGCTGGTCTATCGCGGCGGAGTGAAAGCTGATCCTCGCCGTGGTGTTGCCGCTGTAAGCCGTCCAAGCCCGGAGTCAAAGCTTTGGTGTCACAGTTGATGTCAGAAGTAAGGAGTCGAACTCACGTCGGAGACTGCGGCGAGTGGTGGCGGGGGAGAGCGGCGAGGAGTCTAGCGGTGGAGCCAGCGAGTGAGGCTGCCAGCAAGCCAGCAGTGGAACGAGCGGCGCGGGCCGGAGGGAGGGGCGGCGGTGGCAAGAGGGAGCCGCGGAGGAAAGAGTCGCAGGAGAGTTGCGGCGGCGGAGTGCAGCGGAGGCGAGGAGGGTCACGGGAGTCCAGCGGCGGCGGCGAGAGGGAGCCGCGGGGGAGAGTCACAGGAGAGTGGCGGCGCGGCTCAGAGTGCAGCGAAGGCGGGAGGAGTCGGAGCTGCGGCAGGCTCAGCAGGCAGCGCCAGGCTAGCCTGGCGTTGCTCGGCGGGCCACGTGTGTGCGCGTTGCACGCGTGGTGCCGGAGGCCGCTGGGAGCCGTCTGCGATGGGGGGCTGCCGTGGTGGTGGCACCTCGTCGGCACTGGAGCCGGGGGGAGGGGGGAGGCCCTTGGGGGTACCCGGCTCATCGAACCCCGGAGGGAAGTGACGGCGAAGGCGGGAGCTGCGTGGCAGCCATCGGGGCTACGGCGGGTGTGCTATGTGTTGCCCCTCAGTGTGTGCTGTACCGGGTGCCCCGCTGGTTTGAGTAGGGCGTCGTTGTGTGTACTATCGTGTATTTGCTGGAGAGGGGGGGAGGGTGTGTAGGGGGGGGGCTGGAGTGCCCCGGCCATGTGAAATTCTGGGAGCGGTGGCGCAGCGTTTAGCGCAGTAGCCGCGGGGGAGCAGTGGTGCTGCAGGTAGCGCAGTAGCCGCGGGGAGCGGTTGCGCAGTGGGTAGCGCAGTAGCCGCGGGGAGCGGTGGTGCAGCGGTTCACGCAGTAGCCGCGGGGAATGGTAGCGCAACGGGTAGCGCAGCAGCCACAAGGAGCGGTGGCGCAGCGGTTGGCGCGCTGTGTGTGTGTGGGGGCGGTGGCACACCGGTTGACACGCTGCCTGTGTGTGTGTGTGTGGAGAGCGATGGTGCCGCGGGTAGTGCACTATGTGAGAGAGCGAGTGCGGTGATGTGTGCCGAACCAGGAGAGAGTGCGGTGGTGCAACATTTAGAGCACTGTGGGTGTGTGGAGAGTGGTGACGCAGTGGTTTGCGCGCTGTGAATGGGGGGTGTTGACGTGGCAGTGCTGCAGGGTTTGGAGGGGGGGGCTTTTTGCTTTAAAGTAACTACTAACGGGCAATTATGGCCTGAGGGCGTGCCTTGATGCCCAGGGGGGGAATTGCAGAGTTAAGGAAGAGGGGGGGGGACTTTTACAGGAGAGGGGGGGACAGAGCCACGTGGGGGACGGACAGCACGGCCTGCAGGGGAGACTTTTACTCTAGAGAGGTGACGTCGGTTAGAACATTCTAGAAGGGGCCGAGTCTCCTGGGGGAATTGGAAGGAGGAGGCAGCGTCACGATGTAGGAGCTCGTTGTGTGCCACTGATCCGGCCATGCACTGCTGGTTTAAATAAAGCATCGAAAATTAAGAAGTCTCTGCTCATCCGTGGTCGCTGGCTGATCTATTGCGGAGTGGGTGCTGATCCTCGCCGTGGTGTTGCCACTGTAAGCCGTCACAAGCCCGGAGTCGAAGCCGTGGCGTCACAACTGCACCACCGCGCCACCCGCCAAAACAAAATAGAAAACATAAATATCCATGATCAAACCAGTGATTGATTAAGGCTTTCTGACTTTACCTTTCATCACACGGGGATGCCGAAGGCTGGAAATAAGAAATGATCGGGAAACTCAAAAATGTCCTCAACCCCCAGATCTGGACTGTATCACCTGAGGGGAGGGACTTCAGACTCGAGCATTCACTTGTAAATTGTCCTTTTGCTCAGTGCTGCACATTAATTTACAATAATAAAGCAATTACATACATTTGTGGGCGGCGCGGTGGCCCAGTGGTTAGCGCTGTCGCCTCACAGCAAGAAGGTCCCGGGTTCGAATCTCTCGGCTCGGGTGCCTTTCTGTGTGGAGTTTGCATGCTCTCCCCGTGTCCGCGTGGGTTTTCGCCGGGCACTCCGGTTTCCTCCCACTGTCCAAAAGGCATGCTGCTACATAGGTTGATTGGCTCGCAGGCTAAATTGCCCCGCAGTGCCCGGCGATGGACTGGCGTCCCATCGTCGGTATATCATTGCCTTGCGCCCTGTGTCTGCCGGGATAGGCTCCGGTTTCACCGTGACCCTGTATAGGACTAAGCGGTTTCAGACAATGAGATGAGATGAGGTTAGTTTTGACTCTAACATCTCTATCTGGTCGGACTATTGAAAACGACAACGAGCTTTGGTGCTGTGCCAAGTGTATTTCGTGGGTTGGCCACCTCACACGCCTGTAATATCGGCGTGAAGGTTTTGCGCACATTCTTGATAGACCAGACTTAAAATGGTGCAGGATTACAAACGTTAAGATTTTATTTTATTTACAGTCAATAAGTTGTATCCAATTTGTATTGATATAGGTTTTTACGGCTCGATGCATGACAATTGCTCTTATGAGCTGCTCCTATTGGGATAGCAGTGGTGAGCATTCTTCCTCTATTGCGTGCCATTCTCTCCACAGCTTTGTGCAGCGCTTTGTGACCCTCGGGTGAAAAGCACTCTAAATGTGCAATTATTATTATTATTATTGCGGTGCTTCGCCTCCCACATTGGAGGCATCAGGCTTTTGATTGGTTTAGTTGAAAAATGTTGCGTTAGAGATAACTGATGTGCACGTGTGTGTGTTTATTATAATAATTAATAATTGCATTTATGTAGCGCTTTTCACTCGAGGGTCACAAAGCGCTTCACAGAACTGCGGAGAGAATGGCACGTCAACAACAATGGCACCAGAACGGATAATCAACAACAATAACATTTTTGTGTTTTTTTTTAATATACATATCATTGTGGAACAACAAGTAAAATATTATCAGACCTTCAACTATAAGTGAAAAATGCGAAATTATCAGTGAATATAATACATATGTTGGGAAAATTTTTAATTTAACATTTATTGTATGATAATAATAGCATTTCTAGAGCGCTCGTCACCCGAGGGCCACAAAGCGCTACACAGAGCCACTGCGAGAACGAGATAAGAATGGCAAATCAGCAACAATCTTTTTTGGAGTTTTTTTTTTTTACAAATCCAAGCTGTGGAGAGAACGGCATGCCCAACCGAAAGATGAAAAGTAGCAACAAGCTATAGAAGGACAACAAATAAGGCATTAAAAATAATAATAATTCTGCTGCAAACATAAATGGAATAAATATTCCTGAGCAGGTGTAGTTCGGAGGATTGCCATCATCTCGGCATGACAACACTGACCCACATCAATCAACCTAGAGAACTGCGCATCTCTGAATAGTAAGAGGAATGGATAAGAGTCTCAGTGTTAGAGATGGGAGTCTCAGCATTAGAGATGAAAGTCACAGTGTTAGAGGTAGTCACAGTGATAAAGATAAGAGTCAAGAGTCCTAGCCGGAGGACTTGAAAACCTTACGGAACACTGAGTCGCAGAACCGCGTACAAGTCCCCTGCGCGCCTTTTGTTCTGCTGTCCAGCCAAAGTCTCCCCTCCTCCCTTTTTACTTAACTCTGCAACTGGAATTGAACTTGGCATTCACAGTTGACAGTGAGGACGACATCCACAGACCAGGTGCACTGATGAAATCTGATTACCTCTTTTTCATTGCTTTAAACCCGATTGCACCATTAGTGTTGTGTGTGTAGAGGCGGGATCTTATGAAATTGTGGTGGTCCCCTAACTTCCTAAGGTCCCCACCTCCGTAAATATCTTCTCTGGAGCTCCAGCGATCCCTAACTCCTAACACCATTTTGCGAAGGTCCCTTAATGATGACACGCGGCGCGCTCTGACACGCGGCGCGGTGCGCGTTCTCTCACACGTACCGCGCTCACACCACGTTCACCCATACCACCGCTTTGATACAAAAATACCGGACAGAGGAAGGATTGAAGCCTTTTACTGCTGCAGACTTGAGCGCCGCGATGAGATCCCTTTTCAGACGCCCCAACTGCTTCGCAACCCCTCATCTATGCTCCCTCACTACAGACTCGCTAACGCGGCGCACAGCCGCTCGGCACAGCCGCTCGGCACAGCCTCGCACGGCTCCGGGCACAGCTCCGGGCACAACCCTCGCACATGACTAACTAAACCCCACTACTCTCTGCCCTCGTCCCTCTACATGGCCGCCCTTCCTGACCGCTTCCACTCAACTAGCAACTCCCCGCCCCCTTGCTCCGCGCTCCCTTAAATACCTCCCCCGGTTCGAACTGCCCCCTTTTAACGGCCGTCTCTCTCTCCACTAATCCCCGCAGTTCCCCCTTGTCTCTGGGCGCCGTGTCTTTCTCCTACCAATCACCGCTGTCGTAAACACCCTGGCGCCGACCTGTCTAGAGAGCGCACCAAGCACATGACACAGCCGTTACAACAACAGGGCAAGAATATGGCGCGCAACGTCCGTACAAAGCCCCGCCTAGCTCGCTTGGCCCTGCATTGCACGCCGGTCGGATGGTCCCCCTCTGGTCAGCAACCCCGCCGGAACTCAATTGTCTGCAGCTTTAATGTTCCGGGGGAGTTATTCTCCCCCGGCAGAACTGGTAGATGGCACTCGGCACCCCCTAAGCCGAATTCCACCTGACTGAGGAACCACCAACCAAACTGTCCTACTGACAGGGTTTATGGAAAAAACCTCAGCCGCTGGGGCCGAGTCCATTGTCGTTCTGCTACCCACCGAACCCCGTGTCGTGCGGTACATTGTATCAGTGTAGAACAGTATGCTGTTGTCAAATGTCCGCTCTAACAATCTCGCAAAACGCCGGACAACAACTCGTGTGCGAGCGGTGTCACTGGACGTAGCCCTTCCGCTGCATGAGGTACACGTCGCGTGTGAGGTGGCTCACTAAGCACGGCATCTGCTTCTTGCCGTTGTACTCTTCTCTGCTTTGATTCGACACGAACCTTTGCGCGATGCAGCGGGACACACGTGTCAGAGACCGCGTGAGCTCAATGCGCTGCTCCCAAGCTTGTGCCAGCTGGTCCCGCACAGCCCCAATGAACCGACAGCTCGTATTTTTAGGTCGGTATGAAACGTAACCTGGATGGATCAGGTTGGGGAGAGAAGAGGCAGCCGGGAGAAAACAGACACATCGGTAAATGCACACCTGTGCGATATTGTATATGAATGGAATGCCAATTGTGCGTCTTGACTGATGGTGGTGAATACAATCTGTGCAAATAAAAACAAAAACAAACAACAATCAACTGAGATGATGTGGGGTTTCACGGCTCGATGCATGATGATTGTTTCGAAAAGTTACTCTCTCGGGACAGCCGCGTCGATCGCTTCCTCTCTCCACCTCGCGACGTTTCGCCTCACACGGTAGAGGCATCATCACACTGCGCCTGAGGATGCCTCTAACGTGTGAGGGGAAACGTCGCGAGGTGAAGAGAGGAAGCGAACGACGCGGCTGTCCCGAGAGAGCAGCTTTTCGAAGCAATCATCAATCAACTGAGATACCTATAAACTAGCACTGCAAAGGCAACCGTTGTCGGTGGATCGTGCAAATGTTGTAAAACTTCTGTCACGTGGGCGTTGAAGTTCCATACCGTGGCTCACCGAACGCATCGTTGGCATAGCTGTCAAGTATGCAGACAGTGCAACTTCACTGAACTAGAGTGGCCTAGATACTAGATTAGCATGAGAGGGGAAAATTGGTTAGGGCTGGCAATTTTAACTCCTTGCAACAGGGACCATGCCAACCACGTTTTATGCGTTGGTTGCGGTTGTCAGTTAGGACCTTTGTTGTGTTGTAGAAATCCCGCATTTACCACTTTCAAGCTCAATGGGTACATTCTGTTGTAATTAATGAATATTTATTTAACCGGGTGACGCGATGGCACAGTGAGTATCACTGTTGCATCACAGCAAGAAGTTCTTTGGTTTGATTCCCGGCTCGGGCGTCTGTGTGGAATTTGCGTGTTCTCCACGTGTCCGCATGGGTTTTTTCTGGGTATTCTGGTTTCCTCTCACCGTCCAAAGACACACTGCTGCCTAGGTTATTTGGCCTACTGAGTACATTTCCTCCAGTGCCCTGCGATGTACTGGCATCACATCCCAGGTATAGCTCCACCTTGTGCTCTCTGTCAGCCGAGATAGGCTCCGCCCCCCCCCACCACGACCCTGTACATGATTAAGTGGGTATCGATAATGATGATGATGATCTATAACCAGTATAAGCCACAAGAATGAATGAATACATTTCTGGAAGAAAGAAAAAAACGTCTCGATGCACACCTTGTGGGGTGGAGTAAAGTGTGAGCGTCTCCGGGGGGGCAAACAGGTCATCCTCGAGCAAGCAGGCCTCATTTGCCTTCTCCTCCACGCTGCCGCTAACGGCATCCGTGACATCATCTTGGGCTCTTGGCTCACAGCCCTCGCCTTCTTTCAGCTCAACACCAGAGTCAGAACGTTCACCACGGCAAGCCTGAGCACAGAGCCACAGCAGAAGATGCAAGCAAATGAAAAACTCATCCCACGTGGTGAGCCATCTACAGTCCATGTCCTATTATCGAAAATCGCCCCTGCAAACATCATCATCAGCTATGACTCATCCACTTAGAACGTTTCTTGTGTCTCAGGAATCCTGTATCTGGAGCTTGCAAGCTCACTGGGTATTTTCTGCTGGAATAAACATCTTGTTATCTAATTCCAGGATGAATGTTTTCTCAAGCAGGCACCGTAGTACGGATGGTGGTATGGTAGAGCAGAACGTGCAGTGAAGGAGAACAGCAAGCCAATCAAATGCAGGGGGCTGGTGCCATCTCCACGGGAGCGGTCTCAATCTCGACGTTAGCTAATCAAAATGTAGGGGCAAGCCAGAGTCATAGAACGCGTAGCAGAGTTTCGTGCACTGCAGGTTGCAAACCACACTTCCTCACAAGGGAAGGCCACGCTTTCCAAGGCACTCTCATTTCCGTTATACCACACCATAGCGCCATTTTCCCTGCAATCTAGGAATCCATAAACCCCTTGTATTGCGGATATGGTTTTGTGCAAGTGACCTAATTCCCTACGTTAGTCTTTACCATCAGCCATCATCACATCACGAGCAGACCTTCTGAATATTGCACGGATTACATTTCAGAAGAGTACAGCAAAAATCAAAACTGTAAAAAATAAACTGTACCGTATTTGTTTATCCCATAATGGCGTCCCACAGATGCTGCACTTGCACCACAAGCCAACATATATAACGACTTTATTATCTCACTTATGGTCTTCACTATACTCTGCCTTTCTGTACCACATTCACTCACCCGTTTACACATGGGTGCCACGATTAAGGGTAAAAAGAGGGGAAACCCACGAAACCGCATTGTAAACGAGCAGCAATGTCAGCGAGATGCTTTCTCGAGAGATTGCACGACGTGTCGTCACCGTCTCTTCTCACCACGCGTCACTGTCACCTCTCACCGCGGTGTGCGAGACATTACGAGAATGATTAAAAACATCCTCCTGCGATAGGTCAATGGGTGTACGCCCACAATTAAAAACCCGACAGTTAAATCCACGCAATAAAAGGGCCTGCTCTACTGCTAAAATAAACGTTTCATACCAATCGCCTGCTATGTAAGATTTGCAACATTTCTGCACCTGGTTTTTAGGTGCCATCATAGATGAGCCCCACCCCAGGATCCATTGATTATTGTTACATTTTAACAATTAATGTTAATACATAACTAAGTTGCATGGTAGTAGGTGGTTTTATAACTTCAAAATGACACCTCAATATTTAATGCTGGTAAGTTTCTGGGAAGGTAAACTGGAACGCATGATAAGCAGGCAGCTACGCCTTCCAAGGCCCTGCCCAATGTTCAGCAGCCCCCCCCCCCACTTATTCACTCGCGCCACCGATGGCGAATGTCACCTGGCTTTGGCCCTGCCTATTGCGTCATAGGGCCAGTCGACTCTGCCAAAACCCCATCACGAGTGAAACACGAGGGCAGAATCATTTAAGTCTTGAGGACAAATCCTGCGTACAGCCGTTGTGAACTGGGGACTGTTGTGGCCCAACATAATGTCTGGTAGCTTTAATTAATCAATTAATCACTGTCCCACATCTCCTCGGAGCCATGCACTCACTTGTATAATGAAGAGCTTGAGCTTGTGGTCCCAGGCTTTATTGTTAAACAGGCTATAGACGTCATTAATGCACACCTCTTTGCCATCGTAGCCCAAGAATTTTCCTTCCGAGCCGTGGCTCAGGATGACGCAGATGAACGCCTCCGCGTCCGTCTCGTGTTCTGCAACTGTACCAAACAAGGATAAACCGCACATGCTCAGTTAAAGCTCTGGTCAATGAATGGTGGAGCAGAGGGGTGGGAAAGTTTGTATGGAAATAATATGGCCATGTTGCGATGGACACAAGTTAGCCAGAGCAGATGGCGTATTTTAAAACAGTATGGGGGATAACACAAGGTGAAACAATGCTGGTTGTGAAATATAAAACACTGTTTCATCCATGCAGCAAGATGAAACACCCACCACTGATTTAGAACTAGAACTTAGGCGGTTGATCGATTAAGTTAATTATTGGAGAAAACATTGTGACTGACCACTGGGCAATTACTCAAACATATTTAAAAGTGGCGACCTGCACAACGTCCTTCCTCCTGAAGGCAGGAAACCCCTTAGAAGCCACGCCCAATCTGACGGTACGCATGCTTTTATTAAGCGACATCCATGATGTTATAAAGCCATCCATCCCCATTACCTCCCGTCCGGCAGCACATGAGGGAAGAGAGGTGAGAAGGGTTTTTTTTCCCTCCGAATGTTTTTGAGTTATCTGACTGAGCGAAGCCAGGTAATCGAACTGAAAATCCGTAGAGAAAATCAAATAAGAAAAGAATCGGCGAACCCTCAAAAGGTGAACCCACAGCTTAGATGGGCATTGGCTTCGTTTCGTCGCAGGAAATAACTCTCCTACTTACATCAATCTCATCTCATCTTATTGTCAGAAACCGCTACATCCTGTACAGGGTCGCGGTGAGCCAGAGTCTATCCCGGCAGACACGGGGCGCAAGGTAGGGACACACCCAGTCCGTCCCGGGCATTGAGAGCAATTTAGCCTGCAAGCCAATTAACCTATGCAGCAACATTTTTCTTGGACTGTGGGAGGAAAACGGAGTGTCCGGCAAAAACCTACGTGGACACGGGGAGAATATGCAAACTCCACACAGAAAGGCACCCGAGCCGAGATTCGAACCTGGGACCTTCTTGCTGTGAGGCGACAGCGCTACCCACTGGGCCACCGAGCCGCCCCATTGCTTTCTATCAGATAAGCTACGTTGGCGAAAACACTCACATTTATGGCGTGCAGAACTATGCGTTAAGCTGCTGATCGTTGCGATCAACTGAGCTCTCTCCACACAATCGTCTGTGCACACAGCTCGATGTGCTTGCGATTGTTACACCCTTTATATTTTCTTTCTTTACTAATGAAAGGATCGTGTTTATTTCCAGCGGTTATGCATACGAGGACTGGTGATTATGTGATTGAAGTGTATACGGTAAATATGCAGCCCTGCAATTACTGGCTCACGCCACTGCTGATTGAAAGGGCCTCCACTCGAGGAAGTTCTGCAGGGTGATCAATATGTCTTGTGACCCCCATTTACTTTACTCTTAACATTATTTTCCTTAGCGCGTTAATTTCTGCTTTCAGTAACCCTTGCTTATTTTAGTTCAAATTAATAACGTTTATACAGTATGTCACATTTGCTTTTATCACACACCCATTGGGATGGAAAAATATTAAGTTTGTGGTGTTTCGGCGGAGAACCCTCGAAGGGAGTCGACCTTTGCCATAATCCACGCCAGACACTCGTGGGTCTGACTTGCGCGTGCGGCCATGTGGCGCATGCGACCAGGGGTTCTTCAGCGGCGGCATAGTTGTTCACCGTCACTCTGTGATGCACTCAGCCAGTCAGCGGCAAGAGATCAGCGATGAGAGATGATGCAGAGGCCTTCTGGATGTTTTCAATGCTTTAATTCTCCACAACAGCACACGACCGGGCAGCAGCCAACAACGGTCTGCTACCCTCCCCTACACATCAGCGTTCCCCTGCATTCTTCACCGTAGCCTCCTACAACAGTTCCTAGGTGACCTCCCTCTAACCCTCCTCACACCGGCTTATAACCACTTACGCACCCGCTTTAACTGCCACCCCTGGTTACTCATCAGCCGCTCAGCATGGGTGGCAAACACATTACCTCATCGGCCCGGCCCGCATCCTGTGACTCACTGGCAACTTGCATGGATACGGGGGAGGGAGGAAGCCTAACGCAATCCCTACCTGCACGTGGCCTGGCACGGTCGAGGCTAGGCACCACAGCCCCCCCCCCCCCC
>JAZEWT010000002.1:15958932-15982673 GCA_036362905.1 Mordacia mordax | reverse complement strand
CCCGGTTTGCCACTCCAGAGGCACTGTCCCCAACCTCCATGCAATGTTGCAGAGGCGTGTAAACCAAGACAGCCCCACAACATCCAGAGACTTGAGGTACTAAGGGCGGATCTCATCCACCCCCGGTGCCTTGCCTCTAACGTATGAGGCTAAACGCCGCAAGGTGGAGAGAGGAAGCAATCGACACAGCCGTCCCAAGAGAGCAGCTTTTCGAAGCAGTACACATATTATATAGTGGCTGTTTAGTGCATACACTGGTTCCCGACATGTGCGTATTATATTTCTACTTATCAATGTGGCCAATAGAAATTATTTTAATCCTGTTGCTCATCGAATGGGGAAAATGCTGACTTTTAGATTACATGATTGTGTAGGTCACCAATGCGATGACCAATGTGCGGCACATGACATTGTTCGATGCTGCACGTTCACACCAACCCACGGACGTCATGCGCTTCGGCAATTTGTGACCTTTGGGTGAAAGGCGCTTAAAATATAAATCACTATTATTTTGGACAATTGACATCTATTCATCTGCCCGAGCCAAAAATGCACGCCACACACAAGGATCACAGGAACATTGGTCCTCAAGTCCATGCCAGCATTCCTTTCCACAAATTTAGGTCTTACAGTATATAAATACCGATTGAAGCCCCTACTAGCACAACCCATCAAATCTCATGTATTTGCAATCCCACCACTTGACATATCACTTAAGATGTTGGAGTCACATTGTGAATAAACTAAACTTCCTGAACCCTTTCGAACGAGCAGAGCATCATATTTCCAGGAACTGCTCTGTAGCCTCATGCTACCGTACGTCATCTGTTTTTTTCTTTGATAGACGTACTGATACATTGCCAGCAATAAATGGTACTTTTTTGTGATCCCTAAAGACTGATTCACTGCATTTGTTATCGAAATTAAACCTTCAGGGCAGGGTTAATCTAAATGAAGCGATGAAACAAATAAGTTTGCCTTTTTGTGCAAATGGATGATCTGAGACTTAGGTCTACATGAAAACCTGGTTTGAGTGGCTGAAATTAAGATTCAATCTTCGGCTTGCATAAGCTCATTCCCCTGTTGCTCCAATTTTGAGCTCTGCCGCCATCGTCAGTCTCAGTCACCGTTTCATCCTGTACAGGGTCAGAGTGAGCCGGAGCCTATCTCGGCACACACAGGGCACAGCAGGGCTATACCCAGAATAGGACGCCAGTCCACAGGAAACCATGGGAAATTGTCAGCAGACCAATTAGACTAGACAGCAGCATGGCTTTAGACGGTGGGAGGAAACCGAAGTACCTGCGGAAACCGTGTACACGGGGAGAACATGTAAACGTCATTAAGACCCACGGCAAGAAATCGAACACAAGACCTTCTTACTGCGAGGCAGCAGCACTAGCCACTATCCCAATCCACCACCCCACCATAACATTTCCAGTTTTTATGAAGCCTAACATATATGTTGGTGTTTAATCAAGACTCTCTCTTTTCTACTCTTGTATTCTCAGGCCTATGCTGATTATATGGGATTCATTCTAACCCTTAACGAGGCAGTGAAGGGAAAAAAGCTACGTTCTGAGTTCAAGATTTCTGAGGTGAGCCACGTGTGTATGTGTTTAGTTGTGGGGAGTGTGTGCCTGAGTTTGCATGCGTGAGGCTTTGCGGCTGGGACCGTGTGCATATTTATGCTTGAATCAGGGGTGGGTCAGTTGGCATGTGTGATTTGAGTAATTATGTCTGGTTGGTTGGGTGTTTTTATTTTTATTCCTTATTGGTAGATGGCGAGCGGTATTGTAGCAGAAGGAAAGGCAGGGTATGTGTGGTGTGTGAGTAGTACGAGGTTTCTGGTATGCAGTGATTGTACTTTGTACATGTACAGCTCTTTTTCAAACCAATGTTGGCTGAGAGCCTCCCTCTTCTGTGCAGATCATAGCGGCTCTATGAACGTACTTCATCAAGCTGGTCACTGTTCGTTTGTGATTGTGTAGGGAATGCATGGAAATACAGTACAACAATGGATTTTCCTGGACCGCCCAATGCTGACAACTTAATGCAATCCCTCAGCAGCCTAAAATGCCTGTAATGCATTGTTATCACCCAACCTACCTACGGATTATGAGATTGGGCGCACCCTGGATAACTTCCATATGTGTACATAAATGTGCATGTGATTGTGAGAGAGAGTGTGTGTGAGAGTATGTGGGTATGCACATGGGTAGCAGTGGTTCAGTGCTCGGCACTCTGCACTACGAACACGGTGACCCGCTCACGTCAGTGGTAAATATGTGAACTGGTTCTGGGTCCTCCCCTAAGTTGATTCGGCCTCATATAAGTGCCTCGTCTCATCTCATTGTCTGAAACCGCTGAATCCTATATAGGGTCACGGTGAGCCGGAGTCTATCCCGGAAACACAGGGGGTAAGGCAGGAATACACCCGACGATGGGACGCCAGTCCATCGCCAGGCATTGCGGGACAATTTTAGTCTGCGAGCCAATCAACCTATCCAGGAGCATGCTTTTGGACTGTGGGAGGAAACCGGAGTACCCGGCGAAAACCCACGCGGACACGGGGAGAGCATGCAAACTCCACACAGAAAGGCACGCGAGCCGAGAGATTCGAACCCGGGACCTTCTTGCTGTGAGGCGTCAGCGCTAACCACTGGGCCACCGCGCCACCCATAAGTGCCTCGTATGATGCGTAATCATGAACATCGACCTACCTTCCCTCCCAGCTTGGCATGATGGTTGTCATCCACTCCCTTCTGAGTCGTAGGTGCTCGCCAACATTGCTTGCCCTGGCAGTCTTTAAATAAATGCTACACGGGGGATGGTCGTGGGTGCGCACGAGCGAGCGCGTGCTTGTGCTCATTGTGAGCGTGCCACCCCTGCAGGCCGTAGAGCAGCTGGTGTGCCTGCTGGACACGATGGATCGCTGGATCGACGAGACCCCGCCGGTAGATCAGCCTCAGCGCTTCGGCAACAAGGCCTTCCGCACCTGGTGCGCCCGGCTGGAGAAGGCACGCACGTCTCGCTCACACGCGTACACACACGCCTCACACGACAGGCTTCGCTGCACATTAGTCTGTCGCAGTGAGATTCGCCATTGTTTAAGAGTCGGGCCATTTTCACGGATAACTCATCAGTGTGAGAGCTGCCACACCACCTGCAAGACAAAATGATGCGTCTTCAATAATGTATTTAAGCAACATAACTGATGACATAGTTACGTTACTTTTATGTTTCACATTGGAACGTTCATTTGAAACATTGGGTCAATTTTGCTGTAATTTTGATGGATTATGATGGGGTGTTTTCACATTTGTGCATTGTTAGGGGCTGCACGTCAGAAGCTGCACTTTAGGACACCAGACACTGGTGTAAGGGTCATCAACATAACATTCTCTCGCGTGAATTCCCTTTATGGAAGTATTTCAGTGACAGTAATTTGCATGTGCGTGCGTGTGTGCTGTGATGTGCTGCGGTGCAGGAAGCCCCGGTCCTCATATCCGGGATCCTGCCAGAGCACCTGCACGAGGCGGTGCCGGAGACCACGACGTACCTGCTGGAGAGTGTGGGGAATTCTACGCGCATCGACTATGGCACCGGTGACCGCCCACATGCCCATATAAATACACAGTGCCTCTCAACATTCTTATTCCACGGCACTCACATTTAAAGAGAATTTTGCCCGATCTTCATTGTACGCCGCTTGTCCAACTGCACATGCGCCAACGAAGCAGTTGAGAGGGTCAGGAGTGGGTGCCAACGGCTGTCTGCCGTACTGCGCCGTGAAGATAGAGAGGAGAGGGCGGGAGGTGTGGTGGGGGTGATGATAATGATTCGGATCATTTATAAAGTACCATACCATGAGAATAACACCCTAAAGGCACTGTGGGAGTTGTATGGGTTCCGGGTGAGGTTTCCGGATGGATGAAAACAGTACAACATATTACTCTGTGCTCACAATCATACAATGCCTCTGGTGTGAATGCACAATGCAAGAGCATGATTGTAAACATTCATGAGTCATCAATGGCTGCTTATTCCTTTTTCAGGATTATTTGGGTTAATTGGAAACTTGAAAGCTTTACGGTGCCATATAAAGCCAGCATATTGAGTGTTAAAATGTAGGTATATAACATCATCGTTATCAATACCCTCTTAAACCTGTACAGTCGCGAGGGGCTGGAACCTATCCCAGCAGATAGAGGATGCAAGGTGGGGCGATACCCATGATGTGACGCCAGTACATCGTGGGGTACTGGAGTTAATTTACTCAGCAGATCAAATAACCTAGGCATCAGCGT
Source organism: Mordacia mordax (assembly GCA_036362905.1). Taxonomy (NCBI): domain Eukaryota; kingdom Metazoa; phylum Chordata; class Hyperoartia; order Petromyzontiformes; family Petromyzontidae; genus Mordacia; species Mordacia mordax. The sequence continues at coordinate 15,978,363 of JAZEWT010000002.1, read as the reverse complement.
GTCTTTGGAAGGTGGGAGGAAACCGGAGTACCCTACGAAAACTCACACGGACACGGGAAGAACATGCAAACTCCTAAGATCAATTGTACATCTACAGGTCAATTGTTACTGATTTATGTAAGTTATATGCTAATCCTGCTATAGGGTTTGAGCTATGGTGCAGTCGTTAGAGCGTGCCACTGAATCCTAAATTCAATTGCTGCCTATGGCTAACATGAGTGTCGGGTGATCCGTGAACTGGTCCTGAGATCCCTGGTTAAATAACCGTTTGGAAAGGGCTTCGTTCAACAATGGGTTGACAAAGGTTTGCAAAAATTTTAGCATCCATTTATCTGTAGACCAATATAATTGAAGTAAACAACACAAGACAACGTCATCTGACATTAGAAACGGGATAATACAAACAAGACAATAAAGGATGGATTCTCGAATCTTTATCACGAACCATGAGGAGCAATGGAATCTCTGGGTGGGTGATGGACATGATAATCTCTTCGTGTCAGAGTGTTGGGAGAAGTGTCCAGGCAGTTGATATCAGGAAAAAAACGTTTGCGCGTGCGTCTGCAGGCCACGAGGTGGCGTTCGCGTGCTTCCTATGCTGCCTGTGCAAGATTGGCTTCCTCACAGCTCAGGACCAGGTGGCCATCGTTTTCAAGGTGTTTGAGAGGTAAATAGGGCACGATGGCCTTCATTCACAATGTCCATTACTGATACTCGGGCCACCATTGGTAACCCTAGAAACATTCTCGTATTTGCGGGTATTCTTTGGATACGGGAGTTCCTTTCCACATGAAAAACATTTTGTACGGAACTTGCTGACGCATCCGATTGCATGTACCGACTGAAATGTACTTTTGGAAACTCGATGAACATCGGGGTAAGGAATATGCATAATCTATTACTGTACAGATTTTTTTTAATGTCAGCTAGGTGGCGCTGGACTTTGCACCATCGACTCCTAGTCAATGGACGTTTAGTTCAATTCCTAGTAGAAGTTCCATTCAGTCAATGCGTCTTCAATCTGTGGACATTCCGCAGTTGTTGTCAATTGGAGATCCTGGTACCAACCATGGCAATGTGTATTATCCACTGTGGCATCGCCCAATACTCTTTTTAAAGTATGGAAATGCTTTGACTGTTTCAGAGCATATTCGTAGCTCTATACACAGCCGAATAAGCTAAGTGAGTTCGAATTGTATTTATTCAAGATGATTGCTTCGAAAAGCTGCTGTCTCGGGACAGCCGCGTCGATCGCTCCCTCTCCCTCCATCGCGACGTTTCGTCTCACATGTTAGAGGCATCCCCAGGTGCTTGAGGGCGCGATCGACGCGGCTGCCCCGAGAGATCAGCTTTTCGAAGCAATCGTCATGCATCGAGCCGTGAAAACCTACATCATTGCATTGTATTTGTACAAACATTTGCATGCAAATGTATGTAGGTCTGTATACATTGTGTGTATAAGGCGTAGGTTCACTTAATTGTACGCTGTACTGTTAATCGGATAACAAGGGTACAGTTTTTGACTATGGACAACATTGACAAGTGATGCTTGAAGTCTGCATTAGGCCTTCACTATGTCGATATTGTGTTAAATGCACTATATCGTGCAATCCGTAAACATCAACATTGGAGAGACAAAGGTGGTTGGGCACAGTGCTGGCCGAACTACCCTCTTACGTGCTGTGATCGCTTTAACAGCCCTTTACTCTTCAGACTATAAGGAAACACAAGGCTCTTTGCGGTTTAGATACTGTCTTAGTCGTACTGCCGCTGACCAGCTGAGTGAAAGTTCTGAGTGGGTGACCGACCCTGTGTACTCATACCTTCACGGGCGCTGCTCAGATTATCACAGTAATATTTTCAGAGAGCTCTGCACCTGGACAAACACAGCTTCCCTACGCAGCTCCACATTAAATATTTACCGTGAGCGGCATTGCTCTAATGGAAAAAAAACCCCCTACCTCTTAAGTTTAATGAGGTGACTGATCTACATGGGACAAAAGAGTGCGTATGACTTGCGTGACTTGCCGGTTCAATGCGACCACTGCTACTAACATTTTCCACGTTATTGTATGTGCACAATGAGTCCATAACACCGCCACATGCTGTCATTGCGGTTAGCCTGCTGTGCTGGATCCGCCTGCTTTGCCACGGCCTCTGCAGAAAGTGGCATTTTTCTCTAACAGGCTAGTGAGTGGTTCTGTATTATCACATTATCATAGCAATAAACACGATTTATAATGCGCGTACGCTTTGTGAAGCAATGTTGATTCGAGAACGTGGGAGGTGCGGAGGTGAAGGATGATCATGCGACAGCTTTTGATGTGGGCACGGTGTAAAGCAAACTTTTATGATTGTGGTAATTATGATTACAGTGGTGGTGATTATTTAATATGAGGCCACAGTGGTAGTGATATGATGACTATCGGTTTAATGATATTGACAGTAACGTTTAAAATCATAATCATGGTGATCAATGGTAGTGGAAGTGGTAGTGATATAGATTAAAGTGTTTATGATAATAGCGCTGGCGTTCACAATGACGGGTCATAATGATATTTTTATTATGTTAGTGGTAGTACTGTAACAATGTTATCTATAGCCCCCTGTCAATCCACTGCTGGATGAAGGACCGCCCCAAGCCATCTCAGTCATTGGGGTTGTTTAACTCTGTTTCTCCACACCAATCAGTGTGGGTTCATGAAGGGGGGGGAACCAAGAACCAGATCGGTTATCACTCGCAAATGATGTTAGCTATTTCCAGGGACCAAACTCACGTCACTGGTCAGAGCCATGTGCTGTAACCACTGCGTCACTGCTCCACCCACATAGCTTGATAAACATGAATACATGAATATTGCTTTTCATAGCCTCCAATGTAGGAGGGCGACACGTTGAGAATGAAAGAGGGGAAGTGCACGACACGGCTATCCCGAAACAACGGCTTTGGAAAGCAAATCTCATACATATTATTAATAATTATTACTTAGAAGATGCCCATATCCAGGGCGACTTACATCATTATAGAGGTGTGAGGAATCACAGAATGGCGAGGGGAAGGCAGCCATGCATTCAGCCGGCACCGAAATTTGCCAGACACACCTATATGAGTACATGTACGAAGATTGCAATTGTTGCAATGCCATTTGTAGTGACTGCCTGGGCAAAAACTGGCTCCCACTATAGCACTGACATTTTCAGGTTGTTCAGCGATGGCTCAGGGCTGCCAATGCTGACGAGCAGCACCTCGTATTGCCTGATGCTCGTTGCCACCTTGACGATGCTATGATGGTTATCGGTGACGGTGGTGATAATAGTGACTCACTGGCGATGAATACATTTGGAGTAAACCCCCGGTGTGTAGGTATCTCTGTGTGATGAGGCGGCTGCAGCAGACCTACCGCATGGAGCCAGCCGGCAGCCAGGGAGTGTGGGGCCTCGACGACTTCCAGTTCCTGCCGTTCCTGTGGGGGAGCGCCCAGCTCACAGGTGCCGACCGCACGTGCGCATGGGGCATACGCTCCCACACCGCAACGTGCGGCGCACATATGCACATACACCCACACACACGAACACGCAACACAAACGGGTGCACACACTAACATAGGAATATGCTGCACATACAAGTACATACACTCACACATATATGTTTAGATTAGATACATGTTTATTATTTAGCAGATACCCTTATCTAGGGCAAGATAGGTGTTATTATTGAAGCAAAAAGTACCCAGTGAGCTTGCAAGCTCGAGATGCGAGATTCCTGCGACAACAAATGTTCGAAATGACCAACACAACAACGCATAAAACTAAAAGACAAATAAACTTACAGCAACAACATGTGTATAAATGAAACTCTAACCATAATCACAAAAGTTAACGGTAACACTCATTCTTGCGCACGAAAACAAACTCACGATACCAACTTGTACCAATATGAAACCCCAACAATAACCGTGAAATAAACAGCAGCCGCTCAGGATTGTACAGCACAATTAAAAACAGACAAAGAAGAGCAACGGTGCAACATTGGCATGGGATTTTTGTTTTTTTGAGCACATTAAGAACATAGCATATGCAAGCCTTCAAAAAGAACAATAGTTATCATGCAATCGCAGCTGAAAGATGCAGCTCACATAGGAACATGCAGGATTATCCACTCACACACAGAAACTTGCAGCATACACAGGTACGTACACAGCAACGCGAAGCGCACACAGATGAAGTACACTACTAACAACGGAATGTGCCGCACACAGGAATGTGCCGCGCACACAGTAACATGCAACATGCACACATAGGAACAGTTGGACAGGAAGACGTGGCTGACATGCACCACATACACAGTAACACAAGAGCCCCCATTCGCCATGAAGTGGCAGTAACATCGCCACAGCGCACGTGTTTGGCTCGGTGCTGCCCTTTGAGGCCATGTGACGTGTGGAAGGCCTACTAGAAGGAGATGATGGGACACACCCAGGTGTTGAAGTTGACTAACACACTGGCAGGCACACCACTTGCGTGCCACACGTGCCAACATACACGCAGGAACATGTACTCACACACACACACACATATGTACAGACGCACGTGAAAACAAGTGCGCGTGAGCTTGCGAACACATGCCACAGCAGCAGTCACTGTGCAGTGACGGTGATGCCACCAATGTGCTTGCAGTATAGACTGAGGCCTTTTGAAGTGGCGAAGTCTCACCAGCCGATGGCCACGCGTACGCACGAATACTCACGCAAGCAGGCACACAAAGTCGCATGTGCTGGCTCGCGCACGTGTCCACCACGCATGTCAGCTGTCGGATCAAGTGTAGTTATCGGTCACCGGTAACAGCGGGTATTGTTCACCATTGAACGATGTGGCCAGTACAACATCAGGCCACCTTTGTCTCCACGGTACTTATGTTTTACACATAACATCGGGTGCTCACACTTAAGGTTGAGTTGATTTCGGGATTGGCTGTCGAACAGGTTAAGATGCTACTTGCCACTAATGTCTTATATGGCCAGGAATGGATTTCATGTCACCAGGATCAAACACAAGCCATGTGCAGATAAATGTGATCGTGACCTCCTATGAAGATTGGCACGCTACGCAGGGGTTAGTGTGGCCACCTTTGTCTCCCCAGTGATGATGTTTCAACACACCACACCGAGTACTCATTTAAAGCCAAGTTTACCTATAAATTACTTTCCACTAAGCTTAGCCTTGGCTGGGAATCGAACCCTCGTAGCTGGGTTCATAGCCCTGTGTGGTTAAGCACTGCACTCACACTAAAGAGACCTTGCACTGGGAGCAATAAAGAAAAAGATCCTCCATATAGCCTTTATAGACTAGGGTTAAATGCTGTTAGCAAGCACCTATGTAGACCCACACGGCACACCAGCAACACGCCCAGCCACCTTTGTCTCCCTAGTGGTGATGTTTACATACCCTACCAGATACTCATTTGAGTCTGAGTCGACCTAGGGAAGGCCCGGAACAGGTTCAGACAATCGTCAGTAGTGTTAACCGTGAGCGTTGTAGCACAACGCATTAACCGCTACACTACTGCTCTGCATATGCTCAGACGCAAGGGCACACATTCGCATGCACGCATAGCCAACGTATTCTTGCTTAAGCAGCACCCTGTGTCGGTGGGGTATAGCTGTAAGAGCAGTGCATGTAGACGTGTCTTGACGTGAACCCTCCGCGTTGCTTGTACTCGGCTGTATTGCTCGTCGGTGCTACGGTGTTCAGAAGCGCATTTCCCTGCTGTCCGCAGACCACCCCCGCCTTGAACCCAAGCACTTCGTGGACCCAGCGGTGGTGAACGAGCATCACAAGGACTTCCTCTTCTTTCAGTGTATTCACTTCATTAACGAGGTGCCTGGCATCCACATGGCACTGTAAAGCGTGTTACATCAAGCTGGGCTTGGTGGTGGGGACTGTGGTGCAGATCTATAATCCAGTACTCTGAGGCAAGGAGTGGTGGAGCACATGTTGGCATCTTCCATATCTGCGGGTTCAAATGTAGAATTTCTATTTTTTTTTTAAACCTCGTTTATCGTGCTGGATAAAACAAGGGTAAGTATGTCCTTGCCTTAAAGAGCTTATTGTGATGTTCAGCTCTTGGTGGCTCTGAGTCAGTGGTGGAAATCCACAGTACCATGGCAGGGGTCAGTCTCTCCATAGGATGACCACCCTTAAAACTTAATAATAATTATTGCATTTATAGAGCGCTTTTCACCCGAGGGTCACAAAACGCTGCACAGAGCCGTGGAGAGAATGGCACGTCAACAACGACAGAACGGAAAATCAGCAAGAATAACATTTTTTTTAATATACACGTCGTTGCAGAACAGCATGTTAAAGATGATCTGACTTTCAACTAAAATTTAAAAATTCAAAATTGTAAGTGTTTATCATACATATATTGGGAAATGGATTAATGTAACATTTATCGTATAATAATAATTGCATTTCTAGAGTGCTTATCACCCTTAATAGTTCTACAGTGTCATCTAACCAACCGTGAGACTTACGTGTGTTTGAGCTCCTTCAGGCACTCAGCCATTCACCCTCACCTCTCTTCATTAATAAAGACCAGGCGGATCAGTTGATTCAGTTTGTCACAGGCAAAACCATGCCCTGATCTCAAAACGCCTGGAATTGTACGCGTTAACGGAATCTTATGTTTGTTCATTAGTTACCAGATCTCGGCCTACAACATGCTCCTTGGACCTCTTCCCACCCAACCTGGTCCAAGCAAATTTCAAATCACTTGTCACCTTCGTCACCAATCTCGTCAACACCTCACTTTGCTCCGGCATCATTCCCCCACTTTTCAAATGTGCTGCAGTTACCCCTCTGCTGAAATAAAACCGAGCCTCCATTGCAACATCCGTGATAATAATTGCAGAGCCCAATTAAAATGTACCATTCCTTTCTAAGGTCTTTGATTGTGCAGTAGCCATACAACTCAAGAAACACGTCCTTAACAATGACCTCCTCGGTCCCTTCCAATCTGGGTTCAGATCGTGGCATAGTACTGAAACTGCTCTGGTCAAAGTAATTAACGATCTCCTGCTGATGAAAGTTTGTCAAGTAACCTTGTCCTCCTGGACCTGAGTGCAGCCTTTGATACTGATGACCACCCTACCTTACTGGAGCAACGAGAGGGCATGGGGGTCTCTGGCTGTGCACTACACTGCCTGAGCTCTTACCTCTCTGACCAGAAGCAGTCCGTCAGCCTTGAAGCATGTAGCTCAGAGATTCATCCTGTATTGTCTGGTGTTCCTCAGAGTTTAGTCCTCGGCCCACTTTTCGTCAACATCTACATAAAACCACTTGACCATACCCTGCGCAGCTTCAGTATAGCATACCATGACTATGCCGATGACATCCAAATCTATATCCACACAAAGCCGTCCATAAATGCGTCTGGACTTTGCATGTCGTCCTCACTGTCAAATGTGAATCCCTGGCTCAATTCAAATTTATTAAACCTAAATGGTGACAAGACAGCAGATTTGCTTGTCAGAACCCCACACCAATTGTCCAAGGCTGAACCCAACCATTTGATGATGACCAGACCATCGAAGTTGCTTAGGCAGTCCAGGGTCTACGTAATTCTTGATTCTTAACTCACCTTCGAAACACACATCAATACAGTGATGAAGGTAGCCTATTTCCATCTCAAAAATATAGCTAGACTGCACAATATCCTGTCGCCCTCTGATGCTCAAAAGCTCATCCGCTCTCTTCACGAATCGATTATTGCAATTTACTACTTCCTGGCATCCCTGCCTACCTTATCAATCGTCTCCAACGTGTGCAGAATGGGGCTGCTAGAGTCCCCACCTGCACGCCGATCCATGATCACATATTCCCAATGCTGGCGTCTCTCCACTGGCTGCCGATTCAGTACAGGATTGAATTCAAGACCCTCCTCACCTACAAAGTTCTCACTCGCGCTGCTCCGATATACATCCGTGACATACTTGAGGCACCCTCCTCAATACGAAAACTTCGATCCTCTAATATGGCTTGCTGCATGTGCCCAGATCACACCTCCGTTCGGTGGGTGACAGCCTTCTCCCGCACTGCTTCCAGACTCTGAAACTCCGTTCCTATGAAAATTCGGTCAGCTGAGTCCCTGGGCATCTTCAAATCCCGTCTGAAGACTCACTTGTTTCATAAGGCCTTGAAGTTCCCTGGCTAGAACTGTTTATGCTGCTCACTGCTGTGTGCTTGGATGATAGCACGCTGCTGACCTATGCCTGCTCAGGAACACTTCCTTACTTTATTTGTTTTAACAATTATTGTATTTTTCTTTGACGTCCTTCATTGATTTAGTCATTATTTTACCTATTTGATCTATTCTGATATTGACATGCCATTCTTTCCATAGCTGTGTGCAGCACTTTGTGACCCTTAGGTGAAAGTTGCTTTAGAAATTCAAATGTTATTAAGGTAAAAATACCGGGTGGCACGGTGGCCCAGTGGGTAGCGCCGTCGCCTCACAGCAAGAAGGCCCTGGGTTCGAATCTCGGCTCGAGTGCCTTTCTGTGTGGAGTTTGCATGTTCTCTCCCCGTGTCCGTGTGGGTTTTCGCCGGGCACTCTCCGGTTTCCTCCCACAGTCCAAAAAACATGCTGCTGCATGGGTTAATTGGCTTGCAGACTAAAAATTGCCCTTAGTGCCTGGTGATGGACTGGCGTCCCATCGTGGGTGTATCCCTGCCTTGCGCTCTATGTCTGCCAGGATAGGCTCTGGCTCACCGTGACCCTGTACAGGACTATGCGTTTTCTGACAATGAGATGAGTAAAAATACCCTACGGTATGATTGTAATCATTGATCTCCAACCATCGACCTCACAGTAACACCACTATCCACTCAATTAATTCACCAGCAATTCAGAGACTTTCATCAGGCTACTCCTACAGATGATTTACTCACTCACCAACATTAATTTATTCATTATCAGAAACGATTAAGCCCATAGGGCGTCGTGATGAGCTAGAGCCTATCCTGGCAGACACTGCGCACAAGGCAGAGCTATGCCCAAGATAGCTTGCCAGTTCATCGCAGGGCAACGTGTTTGGACTGTGGGTGGAAACTGAAGTACCCAGAGACAACACACGCAGACATGGAGAGAACATGTATAATGATGATTGCTTCGAAAAGCTGCTCTCGGGACAGCCGCGTCGATGGCTCTCTCCTCTCCTCTCCTCGCGACGTTTCGCCTCACACGTTGGAGGCATCCTCAGGCATAGTGTGCTTTGAATCGAACCCAGGATCCTTCTTGCTGTGAGACGGCCGCGCTATATACTGTGCCACCGTGATGACCATGCCACTCGTCAAAACATGCTCATTAAATGGTGCTTATTGACTGCCCCACCACCCAAATTAAAGAAGTGCTCGGCATACGCTCACATCGTGTGCTTGTGTGTGCAATCCAGATGAAGACGGGCCCTTTTGCGGAGCACTCAAATCAGCTGTGGAACGTGAGCGCCGTCGTCTCTTGGAATAAAGTTAACGTGGGTCTCATTCGCATGTACCGTGCTGAGGTGAGCCACAGCCCGTGGCATTACAGCAAACACACCCAACCTGCCGAAGGTAGACGGCTCTCCTGTCGGCTCTCCTGTCTCTCAAGCGAGCTGTCATCTCACGTGCGTAGCTGGGCTGTCAGTTTGCTGCTGTTCTTCGACACGAGTTTGACGCTTCCTTAATGAAAGAAAATATTTGAATGTCATTAAACTGATGATTGCTTCGAAAAGCTGCTGTCCCGAGAGAGCAGCTTTTCGAAGCAATCATCATGCATCGAGCTATGAAAACCTACATCATGTCATTTAACTCATTGTAAATCCACTGTATTGTATAAATAGCAGTGTACCTACCCTATAAGATAATCTTGTTCCAAACATACAACATGTTCTGTCAGTTTCAACTTGGTGCTTTCCTCCCACAGTCCCAAAACATACTTGCTGTCTAGGTTAATTAGCCCGCTGACTTAATTACCCTGAGTGTCCTATAATGGACTGGTATCCAATATTGGGTATAGCCCTGCCTTGTGCCCTGTGTCTACTATATTTGGCTGTGGCACTCTGTGACCTTGTACAGGATTAAGTGGGTACTGATAATGATTATGAAAATTCAACTGGACGTCACCTGCTCATCTGAGTGACATGAAATCGCTTTTTTGTGGTTGATAGCCGAGTCCGGAATGGAAATTCCATCATTCTAGACTTGTACTGAGCAGTCTCTCAACTGCCAGATGTGTCCTTGATGTAATTTTGTTGTCATCACTGCTCTTTCACGTCATCTGGTAAATTGGTCATACTGCAGTCACGTTACCGGTGCACAAGGTGGCAAGTTTCATTTCGGAAAATACACTTTCATCCTTATTATTCAAACTCACAGTTAACTGCTGGGGTTACAAGCCCAATTGTTTATTTCTACGTATCCATATTTAACATTAATATCCGGCTGGGTAGTGCTGCGTAAGAACTCTTGGTCAGCAAGTAGCCAAGTTGTATATTGCGTTGTGTTTTGTGTTGTGTGCCATCACTATTATGTTAATAACCCCCCCCCCCTCCCCCCATGCAGTGCCTGGAAAAGTTCCCGGTCGTCCAGCATTTCAAGTTTGGAAGTTTACTCTCAATACAGCCGGTTGCCAAGTAATAATCGGCCTTCTTTCGCTCACTCAGTCGCTTGCATGCTCACATGCACTGCCTGGCCCCCATGACACACATACCCATACCTGACTAATTATGTAAGTAACACCAAAGTAATTAAAGTTAACTTATGTAAGAGAGATGATGCTTGTCATAGCAACCCATGAAAATGAGCGTTCACATCTGAAATGAAAAGTACTTTTAAGGTTTGCATCTGCGATTAGAATCAAATGTGTGTGGAATGCTTGAGGGAATGGCTTCAGAGCTTGCATGTCAGGTTCCTTAACATTATCTTTAAAACGGTGCCTAACTGTGATGAACTTTGTGTTAATTCTGCAGAGTCGTGATTGATTCAGATATTTTTGCCACGTATTATGTAATTTGTGGTAATGTCGTTACCACCACTCATTCTTGTCATTTTCAACCATATACCAAATAGTAGTGTGAAGGCGGTTTTGGTCTTACATGGACCTTGGAACAGCTCGAAGGCACTTTTACACAGAAGGTAGTTATGAGCGGACTCTCTGGAAAACCTAACTTTAGCAGGTGAGATAGTGAATACTTATGTAATGACCCGACGAGGCGGAGGTCCAAAGCAACAATTTGTCTATTTAATGAAATAAAGAAATGCAAGTGATCAATGCGGATAAGCATTTTTTCTCGAGATAATTGCTTCTGCTCAGTGCGTGCCTCCTCTCAGAACTCCTCACAAGAACTCGCTTCTGCCTTCTGTTTCCCCCATTTAAACCCACTTTTTGTCCCTCCCTTGGCTGCGCGTTTAACCACCTTTTCCCTACCAATGCCGAGTAGGCATCTCACTACTTCACCCCGGCTTGTGAAAAATAAAGCTGTCCTCGGTTTTCCCCTAAACGCAACGCCCTTTGCCTAACCATATATTTTTTTGCTTTTCTTTTTCTTTTCTGAATTTTAACCAGACTTAATTTAACAATTAAACTTTTCAACAATGCATTGCCGGCATGAAAAACAGGGGGGCAGTATCTGTCTTCCGCCTGCAGCCGTCATAGGGCCGGTGGTCTACAACCGGCATGCGTCTCCATGTAAGACATCCCTGCATGTCCTGGCGCAAGTAGACTCAATACGGTGCCTGTGTGGAAAATCGGTACATCAACCCTCGGTTGATGCAGTTTTAGAGAGGTTCCTGGAGGTACCTGGGGACAATGAAGCCACCTACCAGCACGCCGCCGACTTATCATGGGAGGACCATGTCTTTTTTTAGCGTGCATTTGCTGGTTGGCCGCTTACGCCAAGGCCGAATTTTTGAGCGACGCCTTCCGAACCTCTCTGAGATAAGGACCACTACAAGTCAGCTCGCGCCGTATTTATGCTCTTTTCCCGTCATGTCTCGCTGCGCTTCAGTGGGCGGCAACGGTTCCCTCCCGAGCATGGGAAAGAAGGGCGAGAACTCCATGGATTCGTGCGTGGCTGAGCGGTAAGCCGTCAGCACACCTTGAACGTGTAATACCCAGTTCGCTTCTCGTTCACCAGTCCTGTGTCGTCACTCCACCATGCCTCTGAGGGTGCTCGAGCGAGGTGCGGCACTTCATGGTTCCCATTTCCCCACAATCGTGTTTCAGCCAGTGTGAGGGCTCACGGCCTTGATGAATGAGTAACCGCCCATGCGCACGACGTACTCAATTACAAATGCAACTGCCACCGTTACTGCCGTCTGCTCAAGGATTGCCCAGGCCATTGTCCACCGTGTGCGGTATTCCACCCCTATGGGTAAGTATCAATTGTCCCTCAACGTTGTCTTAAAAGACCCCAGTATGGCCAGGGCCAGCGACGCGTTAATTAGAGATGCAAGAATTTCACATCACGCGTTAACGTCAGCATTCATGTTGGGCCAATAACAATAAAAGTACAAGGCATCCAATACATAATTTATTCACATGTACCTCTTTTAACATGCTTTCCCTTAGCTGCTTGGGCAGTACCTGGGTCCATCACTGACACACTGCATCCTATCTCATCAGCAGGGTTGTCCATATAATGTGGCTGGCCGGCTGATCATCGGTCTTTTGCGCCCTCCCTTGTGTGAATGTGCACTGTAAGCGTCATCCAACACCTAGCGGTGTCCCTACTCTTCCCTGAACAAGCCCAAATCAAAATCACCTGGTACGAATAAGTCAGAGGCCGCTTCTAAGAGCACCGGAGCGGCTATCACCCCTTCATGCTAGTACACCGACTCGATTCGTAGACTGCCCCCCCCCCCATCTCACAATGCAAGCAAATTATTTCGGTAGCCTCGACAGGACATTGGCATTTACATGCCGAATGCCCTTCCTATGTATAATTTAATATTAATGTTCCTGTAGTTTTTCCAGTTACCTAGGTACCTGACATTACTCGAGATTGAGCCGATGGGAGTATTGTAACGGTAAATGATCGGTGTGAATCAGGAACTTTTTTCCATTAGCGTAGAGCCTGAACTGCTGTGTGAAGTATCGCTGCTCTGTCTCCTACAGTACTTTGCTATCATAAGTGATGACAACCTCCCTGCTCTCCTCGATCTGGGATAACACCACGCCGATCCCTATGGCACTCACGTCTGTGTTCATTGTGAATGGCAGGAAGTATTTTGGATATGCCGATGGTGGTGCCAACACCCAGTGCTTGTGAAGCCAAGCGAAAGCATTTTCCGCGGCTGTAGACCACAATAACTTACTGTTCTCTACCGTCAGGGTATGGAGGGCATTCACTATTGAAGCAAAATGTGTTATAAACGTATGGTAATAGGATACAAAACCCATAAAACGTCAACCATCCGAAACCGACTTCAGGGTTGGTCAATCGGCAACACGCGGTTTTGTCAGGGTTTGTGGCTATCCCTTCAGATTTAACAACATGGCCCAAATATGACAGGATTGCATTAGACGACACTTTGTCAAAGGCGGCCAATGTATTCCTGAAAAGTGCTGCTGAATAAGACGATGTCATCTAAGTAGATTGAACAGGTGTCCTATTGCAAGACAACCAACACTAATTCCATCAATCTTTGAAAAGTTGCTGGGGCTCACTGGAAGGCAAATGAAATGGTAGAGCCCTGTGACGTCTTGAGTCTCGAATCTGCATCTAACGGGAGCTGTCAGAATGCAGACAAAAGATCCAATGTACTGAAAAACCGCTTCAAGAAAATAATGTGAGAAAGTGGATACGCGTCAGCCAAGGTCACCTTATTAAGTTTCCGGAAGTCAATATAGAACCTTAGGGAACCATCAGGCTTTGTGATCACAACAAACGGCAGACCATTGGCTTATGGACGGAAAAATATAAATGTAAGCATTTCCTGCACGGCCTGTTGCACGTACCGTTTTGTTTCCCCCCAGGAACCCTTTCTATATAAATTCTGACATAAGTGGTAACTTTCAGTTTCAATGTCATAATATGCAAGCGATGTTTCTTCCAAGATCATATGATTGCTTACGGAATATATCACGGAAATTGCAGATGAATTTTTACAATTCAGTGGCCTCCCGCAAGGTTAGATCTTTTTTCTATTTGCACATATTTTAGACCCAGAAGTCATCCAATTCTATTCCTTGTCGTGTGCTGGCATTCCCACCATATCATTGTCCCTATTTAATTTTACAATGGGGGTGGCATGAGTTAGAAGTTCTTCCTTGTACAGTCTGGGGTGTATTAAACAAGTTAAATACTTGGAGGGACAAAAATTGGTTCCTTCAGACTGCAGTGTTGACCCCCATCCACTCATACCTTTCTGTTGTGGCCTGGATGGATGAGACGATGGGTGAATCTTGTCTGGCTGTGACAAGAGGGGCACAATATTGGAGAGGGAGTAACATCTGAGCTCCTGATGGTATATTCACAGTTTTGAACTACTGAACCTGCGGGAGTTTCCCATCTGTTCAGTTCCTTTGCATAAAATACAACTATACCCTGGAATTTCAACGCATCCCTTGGTGACATCAATTTTAAGTGGGAGGTATATTAATCCGTGCCAAGAGGACACGGGATTGCCAGCGTTTTGGAGACCCAAATTATAACTTGATGTTTCCAGCTCCCCGACATGCAGAGGCCTCCACGCATCCAATGATCCCCATCCCCCCACTCTTACCACCACATAGTGTGCACTGACGAAAGTTTATAGTATTAACCGATACCAACTCGAACTTCCCCATTGATATAATCGTAGCTGATTCCTCCGTATTGACCAGGATCTCCAGACTAAGTCCTGCTTCTTTACCTGTTTAAACCGTGGTTGCTGCTGATGTAGTGACCACTTTGCATTTTGCTAAGTCCCTGGGGCATTTTGCTCTCAGACCCTCCTGCTCGGGCCTCTATCTTTCCATCCCCTGGGCTTCCAGTTCACTTTTGTAACAGAATAATTGCCATTTGAAAAGTATGAAATCCGTCTAAGTCTTGGGCTGATAGACTCGATTGTTCCGGATCCAACCATGCTGTGGGTTTAGCGAGTGCAGCTTGATACGGTTCTCTCGGATCCAACCATGGGGAGGGGGGGGGTTAAGTGGGGTCAGGGAACCCTGTTCTTCCAGAAGCCCACGTTCTGTTTTTGCGCCGTGTCTCTCTGCCGTGGCTACCACTCATCCCGCCAATGTTTTTACCACATACACCTGCTCTCCTGCCACACACGCCTCCACCGCTCGTACCAGGTATGCCTGCCTCAATAAAACTGTCACCGCATCCTATGTTCATGTGGTGATGTTGTGTTCTGTTGCGTGAGGTGTGTGGGTGCATACGCCAGATAGCATGGATGCCTTTACGAACCTGCAGGTGACCGCTGGCGGTCCCTTGAGAGTCCCTCTCCTAGTCCGAGTCGCCGTCTTCCACCACGGCGTTTTGACAGCGTCATGCGATGTGGCACAGCTGACCACAATAATAACAGACCACCGTTTTACCGTGGAGAGCCGGGCATTGCTGGGCGCTATGATGTCCAGCGGAGTTGGCGATCAGGTCGCAGCTTGCTACTGGGCATATCGCGGAGAGCTGCTGCCATTTACACGAGCACGGTCTCTATCTGAGAGGAGACCATGACAACAGCCGTGGATGACGTTCTCTTCTCTTCCGCCGGTGGAGCGAGATCGCCCCCTGATGGTGATGTTGTGGCGTGCACCATCACCTTCGCCGCCACCATATCTCCTCGTACACCCGGATATGTTGTGGCACCCACGAGTCTCTTTTTTTCCCAGCCAAATATTGGGGGAAGATGAGAAGTTTTAACTGCACCAGCTCTTTTTCCATGAGTGCGGAGAGGCTGTTCCTGTATAAAGAGGTGAATTCCCCCTGCTGATGGCTTCTTTCCCGAAATGTTTTCTTCAACCCCGACGGCATTTCGAAGATCTCGGCCATCTCTGCCTTTTATCTCCTCGAAGATTTTATTCCCACCAGAGAACCCTCTGTAAGCAGTCAACGACATTTTGTCCAGCAGGGTGGGAAGTGCCCAGGCCGTCTCTTCCTCGGCCCATCCGGCGGTGCGAAACGCCGCTTCTCATCTCTGCCGCAACGAACCGCTCCACTGAGAGTCCCTGGCGTGCCCTGCATCCTGCAGTCATCGGCCAGAGGCCCAACAACTTGTTGCTATGCCACAGGTGGTTCCGACCCTTCCTGGAATTCCTCCTGTGTTTCTTGCAACGATTCCCACGCTGCTTACGGTGGTTTCTGCTTTACCGGTGGTGGTTTCTACAAAGCTGCAAAAGTGGCTCAAAGTCCAATTTTTAACCCAATTAAAATGTCGTGGCAGAACCTAAAGAGAGCGGTTCATGCAAAAACTCCCACAAAAATATCGAGTCAAAGCAGTTCTGTGGGGAGGATTGGGACCAAGATTCCTCCAAGCCGATGTGCAGGAGTGATTAACAGTTACAGGAATCGTTTGGTTGAAGTTATTCCTGCTCAAGTGAGTGCCACCAGTTACTGAGCATAAAGGTTCACATACTTTTTTTTTACCAACAAATACATTGAATGTTGGATCATATTGCTTCATATTAAATGAGAAATGTATTTTCGTGTGTTATTTATGTTCTCTGTATTATTAGCACTTAGATGAAAATCTGATCGCATTTTTTGGCAAAATTTATGCAGAAATAGAGAATTCTAAAAGGTTTACGAACATTTCTTCACCATTGTATACAGCGCACCACACTCATATTTGAGCCTCTAAACGCCTGGGAAGTCTTCCAATGTGGGAGACGAAACGTCGCAGTCGTCAAAGAGTTAATCACACGGTGCCTTTGCCTAATAAGTAAAATAGTTTACTGGATTTGACATGGAAAATATAGTTTAGTGTTTTACATACTCTTCAAAATTTGCTTGCGTTTTCTTAACACACAGCAAAGCATTTTCCATCCCAAGTCCTTCAATAGGAGCTGAACCAAACAATGGAAGAGCCCCAAAAAAACAATCGATCATAGGTGTTCATCTGCTTAAAAGAAAGAACACGTGGGCTTGTACCTCTGGCGTTGGAGAATTTCTAACAGTTCTTAGAATGTGAAGTCTGCTTCTAATGAGTTGGGTTATGTTCGTCTGTTAACAGCTATGAACTAGATGTGGACGTTTTAGTGATGGGGCGAAAAACAACTCTTTAACGCTGTACAGTGGCACTCACGAAGCCAAACGTATTCTGGCTTCAGTGAAGGCGCACTGTCTGGAACAGCGTATAATGTGTGTTAAAAGGCGGTGTTAATAATGAAGGTGACTCATAGTATGAGACCATATTTTACCAGTTAATAACTCGCTGAGACATCAAGGGTGCCCTGTAATGATGCGTTTATTAATCAATCCTTTAGCGTGTGGTACATACTTCCATTGACAGTTGGTGTGTTTTTTCTTCAAATTGTTACAAATAGCTTCATGGTGAATTCAAGGGTGAGAGTATTCGCAAGTGTCATAAAGAATTGGTTCTTAAACTGATTCGTGATCGGGGGCAATTCATGAATACAACTGCTGGAGGAAACCGGAGTACCCAGCGAAAACCCACACCGACACGGGGAAAGAACACACAAACTCCACAAGAAGGACCCGAGCCGTGAACCGAAACATGGACATTCTTGCTCACTTGTGATGCCCATGGATGGGAGCTGATGGGAGGGAATTCGTTTTGTTGCGAACATGAGTCTGGGTCACACGGCCTTTGGCTGGGACTTTCCTGCCTTCGAGAAACAGGATGTGGCGGTGCCTGGAATTTGACGCAGTTTCGGCATTAGGGTGGTGCAATTGTAACATTCACTCCTCACAGAAAAAAAATGGTCTTGCCAGATTTGTTTAAATTCCCTCCTCAGTCACATTTCCGTCTGAGGCTTATGTGTTCTAGCCGAGTGTTGCATGTCTCCTATTTTATTCCATTACTCCTAATTGACGGATGACATCATAATATATAGGGTGGCACGGTGGCCCAGTGGGTAGTGCTGTCGCCTCACAGCAAGAATCCCCGGGTTCGAATCTCAGCTCGGGTGCCTTTCTGTGTGGAGTTTGCATGTTCTCCCCGTGTCCGCGTGGGTATTCGCCGGGCACTCCGGTTTCCTCCCACAGTCCAAAAAACACGCTGCTGTATAGGTTGTCTTGCAGACTAAATTACCCGCAGTGCCCGGTGGACTGGCGTCCGAACGTGGGTATATCCCTACCTTGCACCGTCTCTGCCGGGATAGGCTCCGGCTCACCGCAACCCTGCACAGGACTAAGTGGTTTTTGACAATGAGATGAGGTACTTCCTAATTTTATGGTGTTGATGGCGTTACCAAATTTCTTAAGAGGCCAAAGCCTGTGTACAAACTCACATACTTTGCAGGGAACCACGAATAGGAAAATAAAAAATGGATTCAATAACTTCCACAACTGAGTCGAGCGTGTGGAGCCGAAACCAATGATACTCTGGTGGCAAAAGGTTTAAAATCGCCTGGGGGAGCAAGCAGGGGCAGGGCCAACTATACGTTTGTTGCTCAATATCAGTCGCGACACAGGACACATGAATTATCTACACGCATCTCGACCCAATCATTGCTTGTGACGTTTATACAGCGCTGGTTCTGTAGTAGCAAAAGGACCAAACGCCTCTTGAGCCATGCTGAGCTCGGTTGGCATGGCACAATGTGAGGGATCGGTTGTCCAGTTGAAAAAAATGCATTCCAAGGCATGCATCGTGTGGGTTGTGAGGCGTACGCGTATTTTATAAGGAAACAAATGGTCTTGAAGAGCTCCCCACTCGCGCAGTTCCGTTATTGCCCATTCTCGTCATGCGTGTGGCATTCAGCTTCTGAACAATATCACTGTCGACGCGTGAGCCACGAGGGCTTTAGGTTTGTGGTTTTGAAGAGTCGCCCTATTTGCCCCCATACAGATGTCAGATGTTAAAACAGACGCCTCTTACAAGGCATCGCGTGACTCTGTGTTTGAACATACCAACATCATTATTGCCAGACTTCAAAAGCCTTCTTTCTCATCCGTATAGTGCCAAAAATAAAAAATAGCCCATTGTGTGATTTTGTTATTCATCTGTTCGGCGAGTGCGGACTCGTCGTTTATAAGTTTATAATATGGTTCGCTTTGAGTCACATGATCACACGTACGCACGAAGAAAAGAGGAAGCGAAAAAGCTAAAAAAATAAAATAACCTTTATTTCAGATCCCACCTCCAATCGTGGCCAGACACAACGAAAGTACGATGAACAAAAGAATAAGTTACCATCAACAGGCAGCCAGCTCTCCCAACAAAGCATTCGCAGTTTCCCACACCAATTGACAGTAAGCAGTATCAAACAAAGCCCCCCCC
>JAZEWT010000002.1:15944796-15956084 GCA_036362905.1 Mordacia mordax | reverse complement strand
CCTCCGCGGCCTCCTCCTCCTCGGCGCACAGCGCGGGCCGCATCCGCCGCGTCCGTATCGGGCAGCAGCTGCGGCGTTTGCGGCGAGCGGCGCCGCAAAGCTGCTGCTGCGTGGCCACGACGTTGGCGTCCAGGTCCCAGACGACTCTGCACTCTCCGGCTGCGTCCACCTCCTCCTCCTCCTCCACCTCCTCCCCCGTGTCCTCGTCATGAGCCTCTCCCGCCTCCTCCCCCCACGTGGTCACCTCCTCCTCCTCCTCCTCGTCCCCGCCCACCGCGCCGCCCCGCCTCCTGGGCGGGGCCGCGATCACATCCTGGCCGGACTCGTCCAACGCGGCGTGAGGCACGGGGGGGAGGCGCTGCTGCTGGTGGTAGCTCCCGCACAGGGTGGCGGCGATAGCGGCCACGGCGCTCAGCGTCTCGGCGTCCGAGTCGCCGCCGCTCTCCGCCGTCGGCGGCAGCGGAGGCGGCAGCTGAGGGGGAGGAGGCGGCGGCGGCTGCGAGAAGAGGGCGGCGTGAGCGCGCTGCGCGGCGACGAGGCGCGGCTCCTCGTCGAAGTAGGCGCGCTGGGCGCTGCGCAGCACGTACGAGACGAGCAGACTGCGGTGGAGGCTGAGGCCGCCCCGCGGGCTGCAGTGCATCTTGCCCAGGGAGAGCGCGATTAGGCGCTCCGCCTCCATGGCCAAGCAAACGCCCGTTCCACCCCCCCCCTCCAACAGTACTGCGCGTGGGTCGTGAGTTTAGGCTACAGCAAACACACACCGCCGGCTCTCGTGTACGGATCGTCACCAATCGACCGTATTTATCCCGACGTCGCGTCTCTGCCGTGTCCGGGCGGCCGTGGGTGCCGGCGAGGAGAAGTATGGTCGCGACCTCAATCCGCGCCGGGCGAACCACGAGCCAATGACTGAGCCAACCGCCGCGCCGGTGCTTATGTACCCCGGTAGTTGGTGACGTCACTCGAAACCGCCTACTTCCCCGTCATCAACCAATCGTGCCGCTGCGCGCGAGAGCTGGCGCCGCCCATCGTTGGCGGGCAGCCAATCGGAGCGCGGCCCTGTGGTTTGAATGGAATGTTGCCCCGTCGGCTGTCTTGCGCAAGGCGCCAGTGGGGGAGGGGAAGAGTGACGGGATAGCGGACGGAACCAATTATGAATGGCTCCTCAAAAGGGGGGGGGGAATATACACTGAATCGAATATCACTACGCGTTTCATCATTTCTTAGGCGGCGGAATCGCTCGCTGTTGGCCCCAGATCTCAGATATGTTTAAAGTCTCAACTTGTTATCGTCTGCTGAATAAAGTGACTCCTACCGAGCGAGTGAATTTGCTTAAGCGTTCCCGACCACCGCCAATTCTTAGTATAATCCGTCCGTCCTCCGGAATTTTCCACGTGACGTCATTCCCCGTCTCGCGCGGGTGACGTCACCGCGGGGGTCACGTGAGCGTTGAGAACAACGAGGGGCCCCTCTGGCCGGGGCAGGCGAGGGGGTGCGGGTGGGGGTGGCGGCTCAGCCTTATTGATTACAATGGCTTCGCGTCCGCGCCGACTCTTAACTCACCGTGTTTGTACGAGCGTGTCCACAAGAGTGCGTGGCACCTGCCGTGTGTGTTTCGACGGTCAACGTGCCGCGTCCACACTGTGCTGCGCCACGGCGTTCTGTTCTGCTGCGTGTACAGTGGGCTAAGCACGTGTGCACTGTACATGTGTAGCTACTGATGTCTATTATAGTATGTATTGTAGATGGTTACAAGCAATATACTTATTAAACACCTTTCCTATGGATGTGACTATTCCCATATTGGTCACGCTGTGTCCGCAATGTTCTGTATAGATGTCCTGTTTAGGCGTGGTGATGGCGGTGGTAGCTTCAAGCCATATCAGCCCATGGCATCTGGGTCCCATGATATGTCAACTGACCTTCGACACTTCGTGTGGCCTCAAAACACCTGGCTTGGCACACGCCGAGGGGACGTCACCCGTTCTCTGTTGTTGGCGTGCCGTTCTCTGCGCAGCCCTGTGCAGCGATTTGTGACCTTTGGGTGAAAAGCGCTCTCGAAATCCAATTATTATTAGTGGGGAAAGACGGTTGTGAAACGCTCTTCTTCCCCGTAGGCACTGAGGTGGTTCCATACCCTGGCGGGCAAGGAAGGCGGTACAGCAAATGTGGACAACTTCCTGTTGTGTGGGATCGAGTGATGGCCAAATTATTCGTACCGTGTTCCAGCCACTGCACCCCTAGATGTCTTGACTGTTCCTTAAGTGTCAAGCGTAGTTTCACTTAAACGCCTCATGCCCAGTCATGCGTCGAAAAAACTGAAGTGAAGACGTACTTAATACATATCCTGATCTAGAGCGCCATTACACTGATCATACCCGTGATGAACGATCCACGGGCGGACTGTACACACGCCATGTCGGTTAGAGGTTCTGTTTTTGGTGAAGGGGAAGCAGGGACTTCAGCTTCTACCACTGACGTTAACCATACCCAGCAGGGAAGGTCACCACTGATGTGAACCATACCCTGGATAGATGGTACTACAATAATATCTACATCTCTGAAAGCCCTTTCAGAGGGAGTTCAATTCCTGCCCCGGGCGTCTTCACGTGTGGGGCGTTTGTGTGTTCTTGCGGGTTCTCCGGTTTCCTCCCACAAGTGAACGCTCATTAATTGGCCGATAACAATATGTAGGTGTCTGGCAGCGCCGGCTTGCTGCGTGGCCACCTTCACGTCTCGACGGTTTCCTCGCACCTCCGTGTCTCGTCCGTGACGAGGCGGGTAATTTGCGTGACGCTTTATAAATTGTTTCGTCCTTCAAACGTTGCCAGGTTTATAATAGAGTTTTCGAGTACCATTGATTCGCGTAAAATTAAGTTCTAATTTTTATCTGTGCTGTAACACGTGAGTTTTCTAATTTGTTTCTCAGATTGACATGTACAAGGTGTACTTGTACACCTACAACTTGTACACCTACAAGGTGTACAAGTACAAGGTGTACAAGTACAAGGTGTACAAGTACAAGGTGTACAAGTACACCTTGTAGGGAATCTCATTTTAAAACAAGACACGTACAGGTCCTTTTATTATAATACTGTACTGTTAATATATAAGACAAAGAAAAATGAGGTGGCACGGTGGTGCAGTGAGTAGCGCTGCTGCCTCAGAGTAAAACGGGTTCGATTCCCGGCTCGGGTGCCTTTCTATATGGAATTTGCATGTTCTTTTCGCCTTGTACTACAATCTCTCCCACAGTCCAAGGACATTGGCCTCCAAAGAAAAGTGCCCTGCGATGTACTGGCGTCATATCCTGGCTATAGCCCCGCTTTGCGCCCTGTGTTTGCCCGGATAGGCCGTGCCCTCCCCCACGCCCGCGACTGGATTAAGCAGATATTGACAGATAAGAAGAAGCTCTTAGTCACAGGTACTTTTGACCTGACTGCTCTGAGTAAGGAAAGTCATTAACTTGTGTGTGTATTTTCTGCTGGGATCCCCCCCCCCTCTATTTTCTTCCTGTATTGTTGATGGCCAATAATGGTGTCTGAATTTTAAATGAATCACAAGACTAGATACTTGTAATAAATGCCTCTTACGCATGTTTAATTCGCTCCGACATTTAATCAACAATCAGAAATATGACACAAAGTGATCGACATCTATTTTCATGACTTCCACAGCCTTCTGGTAGTGTCTCAGGTTGTATCAAATGAATGACTAGGCATGATGCTCTGAGTATTGCTTCGAAAAGCTGCTCTCTTGGGACAGCCGCGTCGATCGCTCCCTCTCGACGCGCTTATCCTGAGAGAGCAGCTTTTCGAAGCAATCGTCATGCATCGAGCCGTGAAAACCTACATCATTCACATACTCTGAGTAATCAAAAAATATTGTTATGCTCATGATCACCTTTAATTATTACGCATGCTACAAATATATAGGATGACTTCTGGCAGACGCTATTGTGCTGACAGTTAAATTAGCGATTGTTAAATCGTAACAACAGATACAATTGCAAGGGGTCAGATTGTTACTGGCCTAAGACTAACCACAGAACTGCTTTATATATGGCTAGCGTCTACAGAGCTTTGCTAAATAGCTCATTATCCAACGTTAACGTGAACATCATGGATCAGAGGGACATGTTTGACCCTTTCCATAACAATGAGACATTTCCGCCACTGAGTATGGTTCAACAGTGATGTGCTTTTCAAAAAAGTATTGGATTAGAAGTCCAGAATTTAAAATATCGACAATGTGTCATTCATTGTGGTATTATGTTATTGTTAATTACCCAGATAACGCGACCCAGGAGATTGAAACTAATTAAGTGTTTGCTCGCTTAACCAAATACTGTTTGGACTAAATCATAAGCTGTACCCGCTTAATTCTGTACATGGTTACGGGGGAGGGGCGCTAAATTTAGGAGAGGACACCAATCCATCACAGGGCAGTTAACCTCGGCAGGATGACTTGATGGTGGCAGGAAACCAGAGTACCAGCGAAAGCCCACGTGAACACTGGGAGAACATGTAAACGTCACAGAAAGGCACTCGGGCTGGGAATCGAACCAAGGTCCTTCTCGCTGTGAAGTGGCAGCACTACTTACTGTGCCACCGTGCTGCCATAAATCATGTATTTCAATATGTGGAGACAATGTGTACGTATATTTCAACGTTATTGGTGCTTGACAAAATGCTGATTAGTGGTCAATTAAGTATTGTTACTCAACATGTGGTGGTAATGGGGTAGGAAATGTGACACTTATTGCGGAGACCACGGTTCCAATCCAGCAACTGCGTTGATTGTTACGGTGAGTGTATAAACAGGTGCTGTCTGCTTCACAGTGAACGATTAAAAAAAAAACCCAATGACATCATTTGCAAGAGTAGGGCATTTATTTGCAGACGTCGTTGTCCAAATGTACCAAATTTTAAAAAGTCATCCGCAATTGATGACTGGCATATTGGAATATCCTTCATTCATTATCAATACCCGCTTGATCCTGTACAGGGTCGCGGGGGGGCGGAGCCTATCCCGGCTGACAGAGGGCGTAAGGCAGAGGGATACCCAGGATTTGAAGCCAGTGCATTCAGGGCACACTTTTTGAGGCAATTTACTCAGCAGGCCAATTAACCTAGGTAGCAGCGTGTCTTTAGACGGTGGGAGGAAACCGGAGTATCCAACGAAAACCCATGTGGACACAGGGAGAACACGCAAACGCCACACAGAAAGACACGTATAACAATTACATACCCCTACTGATCAAGCTCAGCAGGACCTTCCTGAAACCGAATCATGAGACTCAGTGAGGCTTTCCCAATAAAACAAGCATAATGTGGTATTTTAACCAATAAAAATCATCAACAAAACTCTTAATATAATAGGCGACGTTTTGGGCAATGGTCCATCACAGCACATAAATAGGACATATAGAGTTTCTCTAACTTGCAAAAGGGGTTTTGTAAACAGAGCACCACAGATTAAGAGCAAGAAAACAGCACATCTAATTTCTTATGAGCTTCGACGTCCATTGAAAACCCTATGGTGAGGTTTTGCAGCTGTTGTCGTCAAACGTGAACAATTATTTGGTGATATTGTGATGCGTTTATATAACCCCAAAACAGTAATAAACCCCAACAGAACGTTATTGATGGTGATTTGCCATTCTTATGTCGTTGTTGACGTGCCGTATTCTCTGCAGTTCTGTGCAGCGCTGTGTGACCCTTAAGTGAAAAGCGCTCTATAAAAATCTCATCTCATCTCATTGTCTGAAACCGCTTAGTCCTATACAGGGTCACGGTGAAGCCGGAGCCCATCCCGGCAGACACAGGGCGCAATGCAAGGATATACCGACGATGGGACCCCAGTCCATTGCCGGGCACTGCGGGGCAATTTAGCCTGCGAACCAATCAACCTATGTAGCAGCATGCTTTTTGGACTGTGGGAGGAAACCGGAGTGCCCGGCGAAAACCCACGCGGACACGGGGAGAGCCTGCAAACTCCACACAGAAAGGCACCCGAGCCGAGAGATTCGAACCCGGGACCTTCTTGCTGTGAGGCGACAGTGCTAACCACTGGGCCATCGCGCCACCCTCTATAAAAATGCAATTATTATTTATATTACTACTATAATATGTAATACCGTAGATGCCCTTATTAATAAGGGGATAGCCCACGGTGACTCAAAGTATTTGTGTGTAAGGAAACCTGGATCAAAACAAATGCAGAATCACAAAGGGTGAGCGAAGACAATAGAAAACGGAAGCAATGTGGTAGAAAAACGAGTTACTTATAGCTTATAAAATATTTTAAACCCGTTATAAAATTTAACGATACAAGCAGTACTAAACTATAAAGATAAACGTTTACAATAAAGAATTTTAAACATTGTGCAAATAAAAACCTCAACATTAACATTAATAAGTTACGACAAAAGTAATCTGATGTTACGAATAGACTGGGCTAGGATTCTGTCTCGATGAAAACACCTTATGCAGATGTGATCTTATGCCATGTGTGGTGTGTTCAGTAAAATGTAGAACTGATTTTTGAGAAGTCCGCAGTGGTTGCTTCTCATAGGACTCGCCCCCTGCATTAGTAATGTAGAGTTATGATGAACGCTGACCCATGCCCATTTAAGACATTCGGACACCATCACGAATGCGCACTCACCGCACATAACTGGCTCTTCGGAATAACACAATTTTATTTGTGCTAACTTTAAGGATGGATCCAGAACAGAAATGGATCTCTTGTGCCTGGTTCCTGGCACCAGCAAATGTCCCATCAGAACTATCACGAAAACGTTGCTCATATCGCCATCGCCAACAAATTGGAAATGAGCATTGCAATCTATTTCCGACAATGAAGATTTTAACCTGACCTCTTGACGTTTGATTTAATAAATCTTACCATTTTCACAATTAGCTGCTGGATAAAGGCTTTTTAATGTTATGTTGGGCATCAGAGATCATTTAACCGCACTTGCTCGCCCCGTCGGTGTTTGTGTGGGAAGATGCTCAGGACCGCTTCAAAGCGGTGGCCCAGTGGGGAGCGGTGGCGCAGCGGTTAGCGCGCTGGGTTACAAAACCCGGCGATCCGAGTTCGAATCCCGCTCACGGCCAACACCAGTGACGATTTTCTGGACCGGTCCTCGGTCTCCCCACCCTCAAACGAGTATCTAATGCAATGTGAAAATATTGCCACTAGGGAGACAAAGGCGGCCGGGTGTGGTGTTGGTCATCCACGCCCTCGTGTGCCGTGTAGACCTACATAGGTGCTCGCAAACGGCACTTGACCCTAGAGTCGGTAAAGGCTATATGGTGGATCTTTTCCTTTTGTCAAGATCGCTTCACATAGCAACCCGCCAATAATATTACCCGTAGCCGGGAATCGAACTCGAACGCCGCTAGGTTAACAGTGACCCACTGCACCGCTGCTGTTTTTAGTATGTGCGGTGTATAATGCAGCTCCCTTACACCAAATGATAAGATGGATAATAAGGAATTATGCCAGAGGTCCTACAAAATAACGTTCAGTGTCCAGCACGCGATGTACAAAGTCGGCCTTGCGCTTCGTTGCATCATCCCTGGCTCTTCTGTTCAGTCGTGAACGCAGGCTTTGCTGCACGCACCCGTGATGCTTTCGACTGGCTTGGGGAGAGGGAACGGAAACCAAGGCTGCATGGCGCTGCCCGCAACCCACCTCCTGTACCCTTTAGGGCACCCATTATCGTCATTATCATCATCGGCCACGGCTGCTGCCCAAGGAAGGCCCTCCCAAGTCGTTGCCTTCTCACGGTCCAACGATATATGAACACAAACCGCTTCTACGAGTGCTGATTTCATAGCTCCATCTCCGTTTCCTCCTTTGTTTACCACTTTCAGTACATTCTCGAGCAGTGGCAACATCCCTTGTACTTACGTCCCTGCCCAAGGTCACTTGTGTTTCTTCACAGCCAGTGATGTATTAAACGTTTTTGTTTCTTTTCCTCTACACTGCGTTGTGGCCAAAAAAAGATTGTACGCAGCATATAGTCTCTGTATGACTGGCTCTTGCCATATTAATGTGTAATTTACACCAATGGCTCTGGGCCAGAAGCTGAGGCTTGACGCTTAAATGAGCCCGTGGCCTAGTTTACAAACCTGCATTACCAATTCGCTTAAATGTGTAAAAGTAGAAACTATCGATAAACATGCTATTATTGTTCAGATATATCTCCGGAAGGATGTAATCTCAGTAGATGTTTCAATAGATTAGAATGTTGTTTTAAATAAGCTGTCGACCGATTAATGGTATGTTGATGTGGTTACTTTATTTGTGACATTTTTATTGTCTGATCAACGAGGCAGACACAGCTCCTGGCAGTTTAGTGAAAAGTGTATATTTTTTAAAAAATCGCTAACAGGGATTAATTAAAATTTTCCCCACACCTTTGCGAAAGAGACCTTGAATTCAAACCCAGTGTGGAACGAGGTGACAACAGCTCTCATCGTCAGAAACCGCTTAGTCCTGTACAGGGTCGCAGTGAGCTGGAGTCTATCCAGGCAGACACAGGGCACAAGGCAGGGATACACCGACGATGGGACGCCAGTCCATCACCGGGCACTGCGGGCAATTTAGTCTGCAAGCCAATTAACCTATGCAGCAGCATGTTTTTTTGGACTGTGGGAGGAAACCGGAGTGCCCGGCGAAAACCCACGCGGACACGGGGAGAGCATGCAAACTCCACACAGAAAGGCACCCGAGCCGAGAGATTCGAACCCGGGAACTTCTTGCTGTGAGGCGACAGCGCTACCCACTGGGCCACCGTGCCGCCCGGGTTACAACATGGTAACAGAATTAGAAGCACAATGCTGACGAGTGAGACGTGTGCAAGTCTGCGTTGTATGGCTCTGTGGCGTCTATTCACACACTAACAATGGGCGGTGAGCTTACGACAGGAAACCACTTTTTCAGCACCATAATGGGCCCAGCATCAGTTTGTGGCACTTTCTGTGATGGCGTTTTACAATTTTGTAAAGTCTTTCAATATAAATTTGTTCGTACAACAAATATTTGTTTACACCTTTGTTCACTCTTTGCTTTAGATACTCAACATACTAACTGAACATTTTACACATGCATTTTAGTGTAATTCAGAAATGCCCACGTGTAGCAATCCACTTTTCGTATGGCTCCATAGTATAGCCAGTGCGGTCTCCAACTACAACTTGAGTGACACCTCTCGCATTATTTTGAAGAAGGCCCCATTTCCTGAAGCTCAGCTGACCTATTTCGTCAGCATCGTGATCCATTTATAGATACTTCGCTGATGTGTGACTTACGTGACTCGGTCCGAATATGTTTATTTAGTCTCATCTCATCTCATTGTCTGAAACCGCTTAGTCCTGTACAAGGTTGTGGTGAGCCGGAGCCTATACCGGCAGACGCAGGATGCAAGGCGAAGATATACCCACGATCGGACGCCAGTCCATCGCCGGGCACTGCGGGCAATTTAGTCTGCAAGCCAATCAACCTATGCAGCAGCATGTTTTTGGACTGCCCGGCGAAAACCCACGTGGACACAGGGAGAACTCGCAAACTCCACACAGAAAGGCACCCGAGCCGAGATTCGAACCCCGGGCCTTCTTGCTGGGAGGCTACAGCGCTACCGACTGGGCCACCGTGCCGCCCTTATTATCAATACCCGCATAGTCCTGTACAGGGTCGCGTGAAGGCGGAGCCTATCCCGGGCGACAAAGGGCGTAAGGCGGGGGGGGGGAAATCACCCAGGATGTGACGCCAGTACCTCGCAGGGCTCACTTCTTGTGGCAATTTACTCAGCAGGCCAATTAACCTAGGAAGCAGTGTGCCTTTGGACGGTGGGAGGAAACTGGAGTACCCAGCGAAAACCCACGCGGGCACGAGGCAAGAACACGCAACCTCCCCGTGCCCGCGTGGGTTGTTTGTCTGGATTTGATGTTGCGAAAGCGATGTGAGCCGTGAATCACCTTGACATTCGTGGGAAAGATACAGAGAAACGTTTAAATAAGTTGTTGATTTCTCCGGAATATCTCCCGTATTATTCTTACGGCATGTCTATAAATGGATCGCTCTACACTGTTAAAATGACGTTTAAAGGCAGTGGCTATGGACGAGTGTGGTGAGTTATTTATTTTTTGCTCGTGCTGGTGTAAAACGCAACCACCTGAAAGTTTGACAGACAGAATTCCAGCCACACGGTATCCTAATCTCGCCAACAGTGCCCGCTGTGGTGGGAATTGACCGAAGTGCTACTGTTTGTAAACATTGATATGGAAAGTACCGCATACAGGGCTGGGAATTTACATACGTTGTCGTCTTTGGGTAGGGATATATTTTGTTCGCTTCATTTCCTTGAATGGTGAGTAATGTGCCAGTGTGTGTGTGTATGTGTACAGTATGGAGCGCGTTTCCGCGTGGCCCTGTCGAGCTTGCTCAACTGCTAAATCAAGATATTTGAAAAGCCCACAATGACGGCGCTTTTAACAAACCAAACACGAAGACAGTCGTCGTGTCTCCTTCACCATACCCGCGTCTGCACATTACAAAATGACAGTATTTTTTTGCGCAACCCATCAGACACCAACCACATCATTGTGGGAGTGCATAAAATAATAATGAAATCAGCAACGTTGATTCAAGACGTACAAAACTGTACCGGTTTCGACATCAGCAGACCCACACTCGCTTGACTCAACGCTGGTGACCTGCCAAATGTTAAAGATAATGACACTTTCTTGTATGATATGGGACCAGCGCATTTCAGTAATCTTTAACACACAAAAAAAACTTACGCAGCTCGACAATCTACTTTTTGTACTGATGTGTACAGGTCACGGATTAGCCCAATGGAGAACGTTGAAATCGAAAGTATAACTTTCTGTTAAATCTGTTTTCTCAGTTTCAGTCGGAGACCAACGAAAATAAATCTTGTGTTGTGATTTCTTCCAACCGTGCCAAAAAATGTACCTTCGCAATCCCGAGTGCGCCGCCTCATTGAAACAGCATTTGAAATGTGTCACGCACTTACGCAAACTCAAACCGGAACGGTGGAGAGAGATGGCCTTCAAATATGTAGTGCCCAAAGAGGCGCAGTGCATTATTAAACACTCGTTATTAGCAGCAGTTGGAACAGTGGTTGAACGTTTTGAGTAGATGATAGGTCAGTAAAGTGTAATGATGTAGGTTTTCACGGCTCGATGCATGATGATTGCTTCGAAAAGCTGCTCTCTCGGGACAGCCGCGTCGATGGCTCTCTCTCCTCGCGACGT
>JAZEWT010000002.1:15913327-15927255 GCA_036362905.1 Mordacia mordax | reverse complement strand
GGCAGGCGCGGGTGACCGCGTTGTGGGTGTTAGTTAGGCAGCGCGTGTGGGAGCCCTGGGCCTTTCCACGTGGACACGTGTTGAGGCCTCCGCGCAGCGCTCATCCTCGCCGTACGTGCCGATCGATTCGTACATATACCTGTTCGTTAGCGGCCACATACATCCGCGTGTGCGCATCTTATGCTCATCGAACCGCTGTACGCGAGGAGCTGCGTATTATTAACGTGAGCCCCACCGTAAGTGTCGCCGCGTAAGGGCACCATTGTTTAGCGTGGGCGCGTACGCGCTCCATCCGCAACAATGCGTACGCGTTTTTCTTTAAAAGCCACTACCATTCGCAATTTAAGCGTTCAGTTTAATTGTTTCGTTTTTATTTTGTAGAGCGTGTCTTTCAGGGCTATGCACACAGCAACTATGTGCGCGTTTCAGTCGAGCTTTGTGCGCGCCTTAGTTGCGGCTTGTTCGGTAAAATACGCTGCGTTACGAGTGGTCGACAGTTCGACGTTAACTACATTGGTTTTGTCCTATGAATAGACTGGCGACTGCATCAGGAATGTGGAATTACTACTGCCGGCGTAGGACCCGTCAATACATGGGCGATGTTCATGCAGCACAGCCGGGACCCCCCCCCCCCGCTATTGTGTTATTGTGCCGTGTGTGTCTTTCATTATCAGAGAGCATGAAGCCACAGAAAGTATGTGTTTTGCTGTAGTAGTAATAATAATACAAGGTAATTATTTTACCCCAACTGGCTAGCTTGGTTAAATGTCAAACCGATCCCAGTGATCGACAAGTCGTGGGTAGTGTCTTCATCCAGAAGTGAATTTTGATTGGCTGTCAATGTAATATATAGTGCGGGTTTTATGGACTAAGTTTTGTGAAACATTTTTTTAAACCCACCACGACCCCCCGTGTAAAATATAGGTTATTATAATGGACTCATTCAGTAACGTTTGCAACGAATACCGACCTAAAATATACAGTGGTTAGAGGTGGGTGTGTGGGGGGGGGTCATTACTTTAACACCAAATGTAGTAAGAGTTTTAATGACATGTGGAAATACGGTATGGTGCTTAATTACACAATATCTGGAGCCGCGTCTTAACAATCGCCTTGTGGATACAGTTCTTTAAGTGGATGATGCTCCTGTAACATGACTTAAATTTGTATGTTTGATTCTGGTTAAAGATGCAGTGAGAAGGGGGGGGGCATTGTGACTTGTGTTTTTGCATCGTCATTGAGTGTACAGTACTTGCCGGCTTGTCATTGTTTGGAAAATTATTTGCGTAAAGTTGTACTGTCGCCCGTGATCGTCATTGTAGTGAACTTAGTCTAATCACTGTGTATTCCAGAAGACTGAATTCAGATTTCGTGGAAGCTAAATTACAACCCTGGTGTACATAATATCATTACGTAATTATTCACGAGGGAATCTAACAAATGTTTATGTACTGCTTTACAGACAACCAGACATGGTGGGCATGCCTACTATTCCCGCAGGTGGTTAGGAGAGCGTTTATTCGTGTATGGAGATTGTGTAGGGAAATATTAAAGCACTGCTTGTGCTGCTGGAAATCTTCAGAGCTCTAAACTGCGAATATTACATTTCTGAACGTTGTGTCCACGAAGAGGCCACGATGGGGCTGTGCCACTGATAATAGGCGCATGCCTTACTGTCCGCGCGTTTTTCCATGTGCTTATTGCGGCGGCCGTGGCCAGAGCCCATTGCCTGGCACGTGTTCAAAGTGTACACGCGCGAGCACACATGGGATGTGTGTAAACACGGCACTGCCAGCCACTTGCTGCCTCCAGCTCACAGCCGTGAGAAGGGTCCGTAGGTGAAGCGATGCACTGTCCGCGGCTCGTCTAGCGACCGTGATGGCATAACAGCGCCGTAGCAACGAGCGCGTGACGACGCCGGCCCGGGGCCCTCCTCAACCGTGATGAGAGCCAGGGCCCCCCCATCATTACCCAGCCGTTCGAGTGTGGGGCTAACTAAGTTCTCATCTCGTCATAAATCGCTTAGTCCTGTACAGGGTGACGGTGAGCCGGAGCCTATTCCGGCAGACACGGCGCAAGGCAGGGATATACACGCGATAGGACGCCAGTCCATCACCGGACACTGCGGGCAATTTAGTTTGCAAGCCAATTAACCTATGCAGCAACATGTTCTTTGGACTGTGGGAGGAAACCGGATTGCCCGGTGAAAACCTACGCGGACACGCAAACTCCACACAGGCACCCGAGCCGAGATTCGAACCTTGGCTCTTCTTGCTGTGAGACGACAGCGCTACCCACTGGGCCACCGTGCCGCCCGCTCACCAAGTTCGTTACGTATAAATCTTATAGAATGGCCGCATGCTCTGTTGTGGTCTGCAAGGAATTTGCATAGAAAGGATTCGGATTCAAACGTGTCCTATATTTTTTTTGTGCCCCGTTTCATTTTTACAAACTCATTTGTCTTCTCTTCCTATACATAATCCGGCAAAGCACCCTGCCTCGAAACGCATTAGAAACTTAATGTGTTGTCATCTCTCAGAAAGGACATTGATTGGTGCCTTATGATGTGTTTGTTAAAGTCCTTAATTTATCTGCTTATATAAGGGCGAATTGGATTAAGATATATATATTTTTTTAAACACAAAGCCTTGCCTTAGTGCCAGTGAAACGGTCATGCTTGTCACCTTTGGTTGCACATTTTCAAAAGTCACACGCTTAATGTGACACTGTGATTGGCACGCGTTAGGAAATCTGTGCCGGTGAAGTTCTGCTTTGTCTTTGGAGTAAAGTATGCGATTGCACTGCATAGGTGCAGCCCATGGTTAGTAAAATAAATCGTCATTGTTGCTGTCGTGCTGGTTCTCGCCGTGTGGAGTTTACTGCGTTCCTGACCGTACATTTTCAGAAGGTGCAATGCTAGATGTGACATCACTGACTGCGTTAAAGGCCAATACTTTTTCTTGGTACCTGGCAGCGCAGTTACGGAATTTATTTTTGTCCACGTTATATTTGGCTGAATTATCTGCCTGTTTCTTAGCCGTGTGTTTAATCGCAGGCGTTAAGCAGGCATTGTTTCTTCCCCCCCCCCCCATATGATTGCAAAACGCAATTGAATTGACGCCGGATAAATTGCTTAGTTCGCCTGTTACGCTTGCTTTGCTCCGCAAACACAGCCTGTTGTGGTCACGGCCACGTAACCGGGCAGCAAGCTGACTACGCGAATCTCGATTCGTGCACACCTGCTCATGTGTGACGTTTGAAGACCTATTACGGAGGTCGTTAAGTAGTAGTTTGGTAGACGCCATTAAAACGACACAGTACTTGCACGCGTTGTTAAGACGTCCGTTTGTTGGCGAACTAAAGTTTTACAATTAGATCAAGTAAAAATGGTAGCTGATGAGCAATGTTTTAAGTCCTTAGGTTTAATCCCATCACGTAGTGCTCATGGTGTTAATTGGAGATGTCGAAGTTGATGTCTTCCGACTCAAGTTAGCAGTGGAGCTGCACTCCATTACGGAGGACATCCCTGGGCCAGTGTTGTAAATTCCACCTGTTCATGGCCGAGCTCCTTTTACATTTGACAACTGCCTTGAACGTCCGCAGAGACACGGTTGACTGAATTGACCCTCGACAGACCAACGTCTGCAACCTAACGATTCAGTCATGTAATCGGTTTTGAGA
The DNA here is from genome assembly GCA_036362905.1 of Mordacia mordax. Taxonomy (NCBI): domain Eukaryota; kingdom Metazoa; phylum Chordata; class Hyperoartia; order Petromyzontiformes; family Petromyzontidae; genus Mordacia; species Mordacia mordax. Next base: position 15,923,574 of record JAZEWT010000002.1, on the reverse strand, counting down.
ATTAGAAACATTTGTTTGAGTAAGTTGGCTAAAAACATCTACTTCATTCATACACATGAGATTAATGTCGAAACAAGTCTTGAGATGCAATACGCCATACTAGGCTGGAGCAATTTGCCAGGTGGATAATTCATTTCATGCAGTTCGGAAACTGGATTGCAAAGAATTTTTTTAAAGCTTTTTCACCGTGAGACCGAGTTTTGTGCATTCACAACAGATGCATTGCGAGATAGCGTTATTTTCTCTTGCACAGTTGTGGTCTTTTGAGATGTTTGGTAGTGATTGGAAGATGGCTTTTGAAGCTTAATACTGACCAGTGTTGAGCTGAAGGGGACATAATGGGAATGGCCGACTCCTAAAACTTTATCCTAGAGGAGGAGGGATTGTAGAGCCTTTTTGGGTTTGTACCTCATGTGCCGCTTTTGCACCACTTGGTGTGTTAGAATTTCAGTTGTATAAGACATGGGACAGTAAAGTCCTGCTTCCAGATTTCTGCCTGCCCGTTGTCTTTTTTTATATATAAAGGAAAGCCAGTGCCCACGTTATCAAATTACAATATTTTGTAATTATAGGCTAGAGGTGGTTGTTAAGGTGATACCAACGTTTAGGAGAGAAATAAGCACCTTTGTTACATGGCAGTTATTCCATTGACTAAGTATCAGAGATGGATGCTGCACCATTGCTTGTTGGAGCAAGTGGGCCTTTGAATCACGCTTGACATTAAACTATGTACAGCTTCATTGTATAGGGTTCGGGTTTCAGCCTCTACCAAGTGCAGAGATATCAATCCGTTTGTGCTCGTCACATTTTTTAACACTTAGCATTGTTTGAAATTCTTACCCTATTTGTGTGTCCGTTGCTGCCTTTAAACCCTGTTGAATGTCCGTGGAGAGTCATTTTCAACAGATAGCTTGGAATCTCCAGTTGAGTTGGAAGATTTGAGGAATAGTATGCTTAACATCCACAACCGCCATCATCACATCAGCATACATTGGTACTCTTCTGTGAATAACAGTGTTCCAAGGATCTTAATTTGAATTTAATGTTCCCAGAAGGCTATGGTATCAATGTATACAGATGAGTGCGTGTGTTCAAATGAACTGCCTGGCATTGGCCCTTTTTGTTGTGGACCTTGAGGCTTCAGTGTACACCTTGCTTTGATGTCTCGTGATCGCTCAACTTCCTGATGGAGCAGCCACGGATCGCATTGTAACATGTCTTCGCTGACTGGGAACACTTCTGTAATCAGGAACTGGTCAATGTGAATAGTCTGCCGGAAGTTGCTAAAGGTGATTGCCGTGACTGCCGGTCAGTGTCACACGCTCCAGAGCGTTTTACGCTCAACGCAAGCGCCGCCTGTTCTCTCAGACTTTTCTCATATATAGGTCATGCCCACACGCAGTGACGAATGCGACAAGAACTAGTACCATCATGGGGACAATTGCTAGCAGGTTTTCACAATATAAGCAATAGTATTGCGTTCATATTTTAGCAATGCGTGTGCTAGTACTTTTTGTTCAATTGCGAAGAGAGGGTGGATCCTCCACCAGGTGGAGCTTTGTGGTTTAAAAATACCATGGTGCACGATGTTTTATTCAAAGCTCTGTCGACAGACACGCTGTCATCACTTCTCACCAAAATAATCGACTTTGATGACCAAACGATAGGTATTTTCATACAGGTGTGGTGTTATTCTTATCAGAACTGCAAGTCAGATTTGATCTTAAGAAAACCTCATACGATTTCTTATTTTTATTGGTATGAAAGGCCTGCAGGTGAAGGCCAGATTTCTGTATTGGTCATCTTAAAAATTGGTGTTAACCGCATTTTAATGTTTTCACGTGTTTTCTGATCACATTTTATCGTGGCTGAGTTCAAGTCTGCGAGCAATAGAAAATCTGAATCTTAACACCAGGCGTGGAATTGAAGATGAGAGTTAGGCCCACATGTGGGTATGGGTTTGGGTTGCGGACCGACCCGGTTTGTAAACGTGAACGGATTCTCTCCGCCCTGCGCTAGCAGTCCATGGACTCTGTAATGTGCTCCTGCTATCAGTTTGGCTGCACAAATCGGCTCTGCAGGCATCCCGATAGCCATGCATAAAATGTTGTGGCGTCATGTGGCGTTGCTTGCTTGTGAAGAGTACATGGTTATTGACACTGAAGTGAGTCTTGTGCGATGCCCGTTATAGGCCACAGCCTGTATGAGTTAAAGGGACACTGGTGCTGCACGGCTGGGCACCTCGTGTGCTGCCCGCCGTGCTTGTGACGCGACGTGGGTTCGAACGGCATCGTTGGACGCGAAAGAGGATGCGTTGCGGACGGGGCCGCCGCGGTCTCTTGGGACGCGCGTGCGGGCATGTTCATGCCCGCACGCGTTGCGTGCCATCACGAATGTGCGGGCCTGGGGGGGTGGGGGAAGGGTCTGCCAGTCCTGTCGGCACGTTTCCCTGCTCTATTGGGAGGCAGACGAGCGAACAGAGCAACGTGAAAATTAGGTCTGTTTCTTTGCCACGTTGGTGTGTGTTTTTTGTCTATCTACCGTTAAAACCGGCGACTGGAATAACGTGCTTGGCCTGTGTACAGTGGCAGTGGACATTTTAGCGGTTTTTGTCACCATTCTTTCATCTTTTCCCATGCCGGAGGGTGTGAAATTCTGATCACGCGGGTGAACGCTTTCTGTGAAAGGCTGTTAATATACAAGTGGACTTTAAATGCACTCGGAACAGTTTGGCAATGTCTTGATAGTTTTAGTGCACCTTGTGGCTAATTCTATTAACCGTGTGGCATTCTAAGAGACTTTCGAGGTATATTTAGTCTCTTTATTGAAGTCTGCTCGTCACATTACAGTCGTGGAATTGGGTTAACTCGTATTTTTTCCCATTGCATCTTTTTTTTCCCCAATCACCTTAAAAGGTCATTGCAGAGTTCACTGGGCACATTCATATTAATTCTCTGCCTGAAAGTCATTCATTTGTAGAGTAATGAGTCATCTTACTGGTGGCACATGATAGTGTAATATGTTATCGCCAACAGCAGGTTAATAGCACTAGACAAATTACTGGTGTGGTTTTGGACCGTATTCGTGTGCCAGTCCTGTTTATGTATTCATTTTTTGGGACTGTGGAGTTGTGTGCATTCAGGTAATCCAGCTTATTTGGACACAAGCAGCTGAATTGGATCGTAGGAGTAAGAATGCCTCATGCCCTGTTTTAAGTGGATATTATATCGTTTGGCTGTGATATGTCCATTATATTTCTGCTCACTCCCCAAATAAGCGTTGCCAATCCAACAAGCCAATGTTCCGATGAAGCGTGTCGTTATGTCATGATTGAGCATAATAATAAACGATTACTTGTATTTATTTTGCTACATGCATGATATTGACCATTGGATCTGGCCTCATGGATAAGATTACGTTACCACGCTGTGTTAGAAATGCGAACAGCCTTGTATTAGGCCTTCGATGCAAATTAATATGGACAGCACCTCTAGGACCATGATACTGTTTACTGGTTTCCATCCTCCTTGGGACTCGTGAGCACAATTCATTTCTCATATTTTAAAGAAATAGTATCATTGGTTTACCCCACCATTCACCATTTACACTACGCATCCAACCCACTTCAGGTTTCCCCTTGAAAGCACTGCCTTATGCTGACACCACTAAGCTGAATATATTTGTAACATTGTAGTTTTCAATTGGACCTAACCAGATGCACCCAGTGGCTGTGTTGCCAGTGAGTTTGTGGGTAATTGTTTTGCAGAGAGCACGCAAGTGCATTCGTGGATATTGCTTGCTTGCGCTATCGGTGAGGGTACAGCATGTAACGTGCACAGTGGTGCACTGGGTAGCACTGTCGCCTGACACCAAGAAGTTCTCCGGTTCGATTTCCGGCTTGGGTGCCTTTATGTGTGGAGTTAACGTGTTCTCTCTGTGGCTGCGTGGGTTTTCGTTGGGTCTCCAGTTTCCTTCCACCATCTAAAGACCTGTTGCTGCCTAGATTAATTGGCTTGCTGAGTAAATTGCCCCAAAAAGTGTGCTTGCGATGTACTGGCTTCGCATCTTGGGTATAGCCCCGAATTGTGCCCTCTTGTCAGCAGGGATGCGCAGTATCTGGCAAATATTGGTGCAGGCTGAATATGGCTGCATTCCCCTCGCCTCTCTGGTTTACTTACACCTCTATAATGTGGTTTCCTTACACCTCTATAATGATCCCAGTTGCTCTGAATAAGGGCATCTGCTAAATAACAATTATTGATACTGTTGTGAAATATGTGTCTACTGCTTGCAAATATACAGCTATTTTTGCATCCCACTGTTTAATGAAGACCTGACGTCCTGTGTTTAATCGGGGACTATTGGAACGACACTGGGTTTAAGGCAGGGAGCAAACTTTGGAGCGTGGTAACTGGAAGTTTATATATATTTTATATTTCTTATTAATACCCGCTCAATCCTGTGGGGGGGGGGGTATGAGGTGGAGCCTATGTCCTGGCTGACAGGGTGCAAGGCGGGGGAATACCGAGGATGTGACGCCAGTACATCCCTGAACAGCAGGAGGAATGGAAGGAGTCAGTGTTTGGAGATGGGAGTCTTGGCGTTAGAGATGGGGGTCTCAGTGTTAGACCACTAGGAGTAAACAATTATAATTGTTTCAGACACAGAATATGTAAAACGCACTTCAAAAAACACTAGCGGCTATAAATATAGACTATTGATATAGTAGAATGTATTTACAACCTGGCTCAGTTTACAATGCAGACAAATTAGCCGTGCGTGACGCAACCAGGCTCTCAGTGTGAAGGTGATCATTGGGTGAGGACTGGGGGGGTGGGGTGAGGAAAGACCGTTTCGAGAGATGGCTCTCGTAGCTCTCGTATGAGAGAGAGACAGTGATGCGCGAGAATACTGTGGAAACGAGAACTAAGACGGTGTGTGAATGTCGGGCAGGAGAGGTGGAGGTGGCAGGCATTTCTCTCCCAGATAGTCGAGTTGGCACGTGTGTTTTGAAGCGAAAATTTAATTCTAGCAAGATATAAAACCGGAAATATAACCAGAATTATTGGAATATAACGAACAACACTTGCTTCGAATATGTTCAGAAAAGACGCAGTTGTGGCGGGGGAAGCAGCTGTTAGAACACGTGGTTCGGCTTGAGATCGCCCTCAATCGAGAAGGCCGCAATGTTTAAGCATGAAATATAATGATTGAGAACCAATTAAGAATTATAAGAATTAAAAGTAATAAAAATAAAACCGAGGTAACGATGATTGAATGATGATTGCTTCGAAAAGCCGCTCTCCCTCTGGCGAGCCGTGAAAACCGACCTCATTACAAAAATTGAATGGTTTAAAACTGCTTGCAAAACACTCAAAGTTGTCTTAAAGCTGGTGTTTGCAGAGCGGCTTTGTATCGACTTTCGTTATTACGGATGGCGTCGTGGCTAGTTTGTCTATGGCAGATGGAGACCCGCCACCAGTAGTGCCATGAGCAAGTAATTCATTACAGGACTGCATTTTCACCTTAGTGTATATGTCAGTTGATTTTGCCAGTAAGTGAGTCGAGGGTGATCCATTCGTGTTGTTGACGTTTTGCAGTCCTATTGGGACATGGTGGTCCCAGTTGGGAGATTTTATTTCCTCATTGAATAGGTAATTTGTGGTGTCAGTCATGCAGACATCGCCTCGTTGCTAGTGCTTGTAAAACGTAATCGATTCTCACTCTCATAAAATGTGTGTTTTGTGTAATAATTGATCATTAAAAAAATCTGTACAGACCTTAAAAAAACATTGGCGCTAAGCTTATTTTCAGAAAAATCTGAAACGGACCAAAATACGTTACAGTACAGACTACGCAAATAAGACTGCATATGTAACGGTATGAAATGTAGGATTGGTGACCCTGAAAGTTGACCGTTCATGCCATCTTAGGGGAAGGGGTTGGGACGTTGGTAAATTCTTACGTGCCTTATCTTCTGGGTGGACGTGACGAACACGACTTCCAACTGAGATGGCTCTCATCAGACGTTGCATGTGGCGCGGTTGGTTGCTTCCTGTCATGTAAATGCTGGTCAGTGTAGCAACGGCCGTGACGTACTCTGCGTATCGTTCTTGATCCATTGGTCCGTCACCGGGAAGGCGTTGCTTCCGAGTGACTGCATCGTATGAGCACGTGGCTCACAACTCCCCCCACCTGTGGCACTGGTGACAATACAAACAATACAAAGCTCGCCTCGTGTGAATAGGCTTTCATTATGTGAATGCTGAAGGCCGTAATATGCGTGGAGCTTTTGCAGCGCTGATTGAAATTGAGATGAGCACTTTTATGCACTCGCGCATGGCTTGCTTGACTCCTGCAATCACGTGACGTTGCGATGTGCTGAAACCACGCGGTCGAGAATACATTTTGGAGAGCATTGAAATGACTACACAATTATTGCTGATTTGATATGTAGTTTATTGGATGCTTTACTAATCCTTAACTCATTATTGATACCCGCTTAATCCTGCGGGGGCTGAAGCCTATCCTGGCCGACAGAGGGTGCGAGGCGGAGGAATACCCAGGCTGTGACGCGCGTACATCGCAGAGCACACTTTTGGGGCAATTTACTCAGCAGGCCAATCAATCTAGGCAGCATCGTATCTTTGGACGGTGGGAGGAAAACGGAGTACCTGACAAAATCCCACTCGGGCACGGGGAAAATAAACAAACTCCACAAAGAAAGGCACCCAGGCTGGGATTCGAACCCGGAACGTTCTTGATGTGAGGCAACAGTGCTACTCACTGCACAACCACCACAAAGTGGAGATTGGCGCTCACTCTTTCTGTACTTGTGGTCAGACTTGTCTTCCCCGACTGTGTAGTGAAAGCTTTGTTGGGAATGTGCTATTTTGTGTGCTCCAGCAGGCCCACTCTCGCTTCCGTGCAGCATTGAATCGCTCTTCTGAGTACAAATTCAGACGGCGTGCGTCCATATGTCTTGCGTCGTCGTTATGGAGTTTACGAAACAAAATAACTGGTGTTGTTGACGTTCGACTCCGCATCTGTTGTGTGCGCGCGCGCACATACACACGTAATATTTTCCATTGCGCATCACATTCCTGCAGATATGCATGGTTGGTGACTTTGGTATGTCTTAATTTTGCATCCACCACTGATCGTGTCATGTGTAGGATTGCCCAGCGCATTGGGACTTGCCAATTGCGTTTATTGATTTATTTGAATGTTTCGTTGTTACATATTGCCTAAGCTCGTCATGCATGGATGAGATCAATATTTAAATAATCTGAGTAATGACCACACACAATACTTAGAAAATTACTGTGGATGAAAATGAACTCTTCATTGTCTTAACTCAAACTGTGTTTTTTGTGTGTCCTTCTCTGCATGTACTTGTGTGTTTCCGATGTCCGTTTGTGTCTGCATTGTGCTACTTTTAACTTTCCTGATTTTTCTCTGTGGCCGCTGTGCACGTACATCTGCCATTTGCATGCTATTTTGTTTTTTTTTATATGTCTCGTGTTTAATCTGTGTTTCTGTCTGTGTGCTTGTCTGCCTGTGTGCGTGTGGAATAATGTGTTTGTTCGTGCGTTACGGTGTGTCCATGTTGGTATCACCTTTGTCGATTTGCGCTCTGCTTTGTGTGTGTGTCTGTTTTCTCTCTACCACCCTTTCTGCTCATTCGAGTGCGTGTATGCATCTTTGTTTTCAACTTTATGCCCACATTGGCAACTGTCTAACCGTTTTTCCGTGTATCTAACGCTCTGTTTATACCACGTGTTCATGTGCTTTATCGTTTTGTATCCTGACGTATGTATTTGTGCATTTTTTTTCTGTGCGTCCCTCTGTGTCGTGTGTCTGCTGCGTGTGTGGGTCCTTTCGTGTTCCTCTGTGTCCTTCTGCGTGCACGCGTTGCTGTGCGTGCACAGATCGCAGCGAAGATAGGCTCGGACGCAGTTCCGGGTGGCGCCGCGATAGACATGGCGTCAGCGTACGGCTTCCCTGGGCAGAAACGTCCGCTGGAGGATGCCGGTTAGTGGTACTCGGCGCGCACACAGGCGCCGGCCGACACCCCACTTACCCCCCCCCACTGCACGCGCGCGCACACACACACGGATGCAGCATCAGTGCACAGGAACAATTCACACGTCGACAGTGCGTGTGTGCGGCATTAGCTCCAGTTGCGCACAGAAAAGGGTGACGTATGCACGCCTCACTAAGCAAACCATTGAGCTTCATTTCACTTGCCTTCACGCACATGTTTGTGAACACGGGCAGCCCAGTAGTATCCCAGCTGTCTACCCCCTTTGAAACTCAATGCTCCAGTGTCAGGCGGTGTACTTCGCTTATCCCATCCGATTGTTGCTTGAGGCGTGACATCACAATTCAGGATTACTGATATTTATGTAGTGGCTGTGACACGTTCTGCCAAGTCGCACAGCGAATTAGGGTATTAGGCTTGTTAATTGTGGCCTCGGAGTTCAAAGCTCCATTATGGTTAACCGAGTCTACCGTGGTGGTCAGTATGCAGAGAGTGGCTTCTATGGGAATGTGAAATACACACCACTGGGTTGGGGCTGATAGAGCACCACCACAATACATATTTGGGCAAGGAGACAGATTTTATGTAAAACGACAGATATAGAATGTCTAAAAACATTTTCTTGAAATCGTATATCATTGGGGACTTGTAAATGACAGATGTTGTAAGCCCCAGAAAGGAAAAAGCGATATATTTTGAATAGGAAATCTTATTTTCATGAAGGGCTTGTGAAACTGATTCGGATGCCCCCTGGACGCCTCCCTAGGGAGGTGTTCCAGGCATGTCCCACCGGGAGGAGGCCCCGGGGAAGACCCAGGACACGCTGGAGAGACTATGTCTCTCAGCTGGCCTGGGAACGCCTCGGGGTCCCCCCGGAAGAGCTGGAGGAAGTGTCTGGGGTGAAGGAAGTCTGGGCATCGCTGCTTAGACTGCTGCCCCCGCGACCCGGCATCGGATAAAGCGGATGAAGATGGATGGATGGATGGAATCTTATTTTCATAGGCAGTTGTTTATGCAGCTACCTTTGCTTACAGTGGTGATTCTAGTTATTCCTGTTTACAATTACCACTGTTCCTTTATATTAAACATTGCAATTTAAATTTTCAGGCAATTTATTTGCAAACAACAACGATGAAAATTAAATCTTTAAAACATTAGGGAAAAATTAAAGCTGAGTGTAAACACTTAGTAATAAATATTCAATGATATCTTCAATTTGGATTCAGAGGACCATTCCATGTATGTTACGTGTGGCGTTACTCGCTGTTCTATGAAACACTCGTAGTGCTCTGGAAGTAGGGTGCAATTTACGACAGTCCCGTTGGTAGGCAAGTCATATTTGTATGATCACCAGGGCTCGTGTGCGCTTTAATGCTGTGCCTAATATTATTTTGACATTTGGCATCAGCAGAACCACTTGTCAAGTAAATCACCACAGCGATCCTTTGGCAAGTGTTTGAAGAATAGCAACAACTCGTATTGACAGGTCCAAGTGCGCAAATAGTTGACCACGATTGATTAATTTTTTTGTGTAATTTCCACAGATTCTGTTCCAAGCGCTAATGCAGGCACATCCAATTTGAAGGCATACAATGGTTTTCCCAGATCATGTTAAACCTCTATGCACTTTCAGGCTTTCTAAAAAGCACCAAAAAAAGTGATTTAAATCAAAATCTAAATGTTTCCCCCTTGTCAAAGCTAACGGTGATACTTCATTTATTATGGTGCCCATGGCCTATTGGTGTAATGGGGCAGTGTTTTCATGTGAGGACCATTGTTAACACATTGGAAATCATGTGACCAACCATGGTGTAATGAATGGCTAAGTAATTTCCAACCAAGATTTTAACTTTCAATCTTTTACGTTAAACTCTGCCGTAAACCAGGTTCTGTGCCCTAAATTACCATTTTGCTTATGTGGAATTGTGCGTCGTGTCACCGCCCGATCCACAATGGTAGAAGTTCAACATTAGTCCAGTAGCTGGCGATACCAACCATGAAAAACATTTCAACCCCAGGTTAAAACCTACATTTTAGAATATGAACAATAGGTTAGCGCACATCAGCGTGCCGGCACCACATGCACACAATTCGCATGGCATGTGCGCGCGCACACCTGCATGGCGGGTGTGAACAGTCCCGGACGGCACTTGCACGTACATGCAGCATCGACAAACGCAGCCCCCCCCCCTCGCCTTGGATG
>JAZEWT010000002.1:15895274-15908332 GCA_036362905.1 Mordacia mordax | reverse complement strand
CCGGTTCGTGTTGAGTCGGTGGAGCTCGCGGCGGAGCTCTGAATCTGCGGGATCCTGCCGTTTATCGTGTGTGGTTGTCTCCTAACTGTGTTCCCCCCTCTGTGTCCATGCGTAGATGTCCCTTGGACGGGCCCCCCGCCCACTAGAGCAGGCTTGGAGCTCGCTCTGTCTCCCCCAGGCAGGGAGTCACGTTCTATTTCGTTTCCGCTTTTGGATCTTTTTTTGTTTTTAACCAAAACAAAAAAAAAATCTCTCGCCATGTTCTTGCTGCTTGCATTTCTCTCTGTGCATGTGGTTGCCCTCAGCCTGAAGGCATTATAATTGAAACTTGCTGGGTGTAAGGTGCAGCTTAGTGCAGCAGTTGTGGCCCATCAAGTCATTGCTGCGATTCACCACCCACCTCAAGTTCCATTATTGTCGATCCAGCACCCTTGAATGTAGAACAGGCACAGAAGAATTTGTTTTATATCAAAGTTGCTGAGTATAGGCTCAATGCTCAGTTACCAGTAACAAAATGTATCCTGTACCTCCAACCTCAGTATGATTTGTCATCTCTGTGCAACCCTATTTCCAGATAAGGCTGTGAAAATTGACATTTTTTCCTACTGTCTTATACTTTACTGAGATGTAATTTCTGCTTCAGATACTGCTCTTGTGGTGGCAATAATATGCATTAGGTGCTAGGATGCTTTACTAATTTGATAAAAAAAAAATGGTTGATGCTGATTCCACTGGGTAAAATTATGTATCTCAAATGAGGTTCCCCTGCATTGGTGAGTCATGTGGTGCTACACTTTAATCTTTCTTGGCAGCACTGACAGTGGATTGTTTCTTATTGATCTAGAGTAGCCATCACCTCACCTTCCACATAAACTAGACCTTCGAGTTGCTTGTTTCTGTTAGCTCCTTACCACCTTAAGGATGTTCGTTGGTAGATGTTGCTCTTTATGTTCCTCCCATTGTCTTGGTCTCAAACCTCCAGTTCGTTGAATTTATCATGTAGGTTGAGGCAGCAGAGAAATTGTCATTATCTGCGTAAAATAATGTTCGAATTCCCGTGAGATTGCGATGGGCGGTTCGTTGTTATACTTGGGTGTCGCCATCCATTATGGAGAGGCTAGCACGGTTAGTGTGCTTTTTACCACCAGGACAACTCGTTACCAATAAAGTCAACTGTAGGTTGAAGTTCTCCCAAGTCTTGTATTATTTTTCATGGTCTGGTGATATAATAATCCACAATAGCACTGAGTGCTTTTCATAATGCACTGGTGGTCTGCATCAAATTTGAAGAATGGAAACTTAAGGGAATAACTTTGCGACACAGGAAACATGGATTAAATGGCCATGAGACATCAGTGCTAAATTAATATTACCTATAGATATTGATCTATGCCACCCTTGGTTGCACTTGTGATTGATTATCCATGTACAGCTTAATGCTGCTTGAATTCAGTGGTGAATGTAGTAAACCTCCGCTTTTGTGACTTTAGAAGTCATTTTTAAGTGCATTAGACGATTAAGTGAAACTTTTTTCAAGAGAACTCAATTTTGCATGTATTGTGAGAAGACACGTGTACCTGTCGCAGAATATTTTATGCTGTTAAATTGAGCTACGTGACTGGGTGCGTGGTTCTGAACGCGCAGATTTTGGTCCGAGCTCAGTCCAGGGACTTGATAGGCACGGGTTCGTTAGTGATGCTCGTCATTAAATTGTGTAAGTTGCTGCTGGTGTTTTCCTCCCCAAAACACTTCTTAGGGTTATGATTAATTTATTGTGGGATATTGAAGCTTATACGTTGTCATCACTTTAATTTTCAGCTTTTCTTCACTTTTAAACTAATTGTGTTCATTAGAGAAGGACGATTTTTTTCGTTTGCCAATGAAGATTACAGTTTGGGTGATATTTCCTCGATGTCCAATCTCCCGTGATATAACAGACTGGTTTGACTTGGGTTTGTTAAAGTCATAGTTTGATTGTTGTAGAGTCTGGTGAAAAGTTATTTTTACAAAGTTGGGGGGGATTGCTTCCATGACAGATGGTCACCCAGTGAGTGATGGCTTTTTAAATAATTGGCACCGTGATCATTGCGAGGTTGCCCAACAGTCTGCCAGAAGCTAACCTGTGGTTATTTTTTGTTGAGCTGCGTTTGACAATGAACTACCTGCCATTAGTTACAAACACAGCAGCATATCCTTCCTCTTTTGGAGCCACAACGTATATTAGATGTGCGATGCCACTCATGTCAAGTGGGAGTAGTTAAATATGGTGTCACTGTTTGAGACAATTGTGGCATTAAATTGATAGGAAAAGCTAATCGACTATTTGATGCATTGAAGCTACAATATTTTTATTGATCGGCAGCAGATTCCAGCGTGTTTGGTAATTTAAAGATGGTCCGTCCGCTTATTCTGCTTCGAGAAGCCAACGGTATTGAAGTGCCCATTGCTAATGAAATTACACATTGATAAAGCAATTAAATGGATGGCATAATCTATGTGTACATGTTGAAATAGGCACCTGAGATAACCCAGAAAAAAACAAGGCCTTAAATGAAACGCAACTTTCCTCGAGCTGAGGGCAAACACGTCCATTGCACCCAGTGACTCCATCTCTATAATTACTAACCGCCTTTTACCTGGCTTGTTTGTTTGCCCGTTTGGACATGTTTGTGGTGGTGTTAGCGGAGGTGTCATGTTGTGCTTTTGGTTTATATTCCTCTCACATCCGCTTTGTTGTCCTTTCTGCTGATTTTTTTTTACATTATCTTTTTTTGGTGAGGTTCTTTAATTATGCAAGGTGAAGGAATTTGAGCTTAATAAAGCACTTTAAAAAAATGACACGGATGATTTTTCAGTGCCTGACGTGAACGTACAGGTGTGATTAAAATAATTGCCAATAAATGGCAAAATTAAACAATTGCTGGTCACAATCAAATTGATTCTCAATTCCGTTCTCTAACCGTACGCTACGGGTCTCGTTCTTGGCATCGGGTCTTATTCTTGGCACGGGGGGAGGGGTGGTTTGTGGATCTCTCAAATGATTTCCTGACGCTGTGCTTACCCAGTGCCTGCGGATTCGTGCGCGTGGCTGCGTGCGTTGCTTTCGCGTGTCTCCCGTTTCCATGGGATGATTTATCAAGCCATGCTACGTTAGCGATCATCTCCACCATGTGATGATGTTACGTTCTCATGCAGCGCTAGACATCTGGTCCTTGAGGTCAAAGGTAGTCTTGATTAATGAAAACTACAGATGCTTTCGCTCGCAACACGTGCGCATTGTTTCTCTTCATCGTTGTCACCAGATACGCTTCTTGTGCATTAGGAGTGACTACTGGTTAGATTAGCGGCCATTAGCAGCCCTCTGTTTAAAATAAAAATAGCTGTGAATCCGACAATGTAGTTTTGTTTCTGGGTTCACAGCAGTGTTGTCCAGTCGGCTGGCCTGCCCACACATGTGCGTTTACTCATGTCTTAAGAGCAAGCGAGAGGTGGTATGTGTCTGTCTTGCAGCTCTGTGAATGTTTAGCCAGATTTACGTGATTGCATATGCTCGCAAAAAGCTTTTAGATAGCCATCGGTAATTGCCGGCCAGATTAAATGACCCATTATTCCAGTGGAATACAGCTGTAATGTTATTTTTTGCTTGACTAACCGTTAAGGTAGACATTTTAATGTTCATGTCTATTTTGGCATTTCATTTCAGTAATTACTTACGGGTAGCGAGCCCCTCACCCACATTGGGCAATAGGATGAATTGTTATGATTTAGAGTAAAGATTATTTTCAAGAATCTTATTTAATATTGTGGTCAATGATTGCTTCGAAATGCTACTCTCTCGGGACAGCCACGTCGATCGCTCCCTGCAGCCTCCACCGTGACGTTTCGTCTCGCGTTCGAGGCATTCTCAGGCGCTTTGTGCGTGTGTCGTGTGTGTGACTCCAACGTGCGAGGCGAAACGTTGTGATGGGGGGAGAGGGAGCGATCGACGCGGCTGTCTCGAGAGAAGCTCTTCGTAGCAGTCATCATGCATCGGAGCCGTGAAAACCTACGTCATTACATTGTAGTCCATAGTGAATGTAGCAACATCGAGTGAAATCTATTTGCACACGTTTAATTGCTTATTTTGTGCAATTAATTACTGTTAATTGATGACGTGAATCTAGATGCAAAGCAAACTAGTTTTAATTTGAATTGTCTTGTCAGGTTTAAACGGTTTGTGTTTCTCCATGATGGATGGCTGCGTAACATGTAGATTGTGCGTGTGACCGCTCATAAATAGGACCCGTTAACAATAACCAAATCTCTCCAATTGTACGCTTTTATTATTTTCCTTAGATACGCCATACCATGCCTACTGCCGATGAAGCATAAGTTAATAGCACGGGCAGTGATTCTCCAGCTGTGGTGAAAGCACGCATCAAAATAAACTTTCCATTATTATATTCGATGGTAACGCTACTTTTTGAAAGACAAATATATCGTCGGCTCGTTATGAATAATGGCCAGCAACAGTTATATGCTCTGTCCCAAACGTTAGCCTTATGGCAGCATGGGCCAATGTTAATGATTGAAGGTGGTGAGTTGTTTTTTTTACTAGTTATGCTAACAGCCAGTGTAGTTCCTTAATATTTATTCAGAGTTGAAGTTATCGCAGGTTGCAGTTTGAAGGTTAGTCCTGTTATTGTTCAGGAGCATATACATTTCACTTGTTAAGTGAGCTGTTCGCTCAGTCACTACCATTGTGCGCGTTGGTTCGTGTCATCCTGTTCTGAAGTATTTGTGTATATACTGTACACGTGTGTGCTCATTGTCCATGTACCTGTCATCTGTCCCATCTGTGATATGACACTTGTGTGGTGTCCGTGCTCATATCCCTTTCTCTTGTGTGTGTTGATCTCCTCTGTCCACTGTCTACTTCCCTTCATTCTAACCCAAACGGGGGCGGCGCTAATATGCGACGGAATCTCCCAGGGGTTCCCTTGTGAAGTTTAGTCGAGTTTGCAAATTCAGGCACTCGGATGTGCGCAGTTTGTTTGCGGTCCTTTCCTCGTCCAAATGAGCCACCACCGCAAACAAACGAGCATACTTTACATATATTTATATTTGGTCAGCGTGTGTCTCTCTCTCTTGCAGACAATCCCGACAGCAAGAAAATGGCGCCACAAAATGACCGTAAGTAGTACCCCTGTTCATTGGCATGTCACCCAGCGGAATGCTGGGTCTCGTTAGCCTCACCGAACCGCACCTATATGGCACAGGTGTCATCACAGTTCAGGCGTTGGCCGTTGTGAATTTTAACCATTTTTGTGACTGCTACATTTTGAGATTGCATTACCAAGTGTTACGATGGCGTGTGAATTTCTTTGTGAGGAAATGCTCATAAAATTGTATGACCAAGGTTGACATGATAATATGGTAGGAATGCATAAATTATGTGATAAGTATAGTTCACGGGATTGGTGACGATCCTTAAATGATAATTGCTCTTAACAGCTGTTTCTTCAGGATAGCAGTGAGGAGCGTTTTGCCATTCTTACGTTTGGTGTCCCACGGAGGCATCAGGCGTCTTAAAGCCGATATTAGTAAACTAATTTTGTTATCAAAAAGCTTACTATGTCCTTTCCCCATGTGATCATGGGCCAGTTCTCATCTGAACTAGCTTCCCCTGAATCAGTCGTGGAATTTTTGTATTAGAATAGTGGAGACCTGTCTTCACGATAGTGACTTTGAATGTCATACAACAGTTAATCGATGTTAGCAAATAAACAGATCTGGAGTGTGGTCAACCAGTATTTGTACTTGTGATCTTGCTAGTCAGACACTCTTGACCTCGGGGCAGGAAATCATTTGTCTCCATTTTAACCAATAATGTTTGTGCTTTCGCAAATGAAAGAGTAGTTTCTTAATCTTGCACAGGATACCACAAGGTCTTTGAAGTCACTTTATAGAAGCCGTATGGCCTCGTAAAAAATGCTGGGCACCAGTCGGGAAGAGCAGTAAGATCGTGTGCCAATTCTCCCTTGTTGCATCGGTTATTCATTGTCCAAATTTCACTTACACTTATTTCGTAATTTTAAATAGTCAATGGTAAGGAAAGTGTGTAGCTGAGAAACACACGGGTTGAGTGGACGTTTTGTAAGGTAGAGTAATTCGTTCGCCTCTGTTGTAAAGACCAAAAATACCACTCCTCTTTTTCTTGTAGTTACATCGTAAGACATAGTTTGCAAGGGTTTGATAGCGAGGCACGTGTGGTGTATTTTTTTTAGTTTGTGCCATCAAGTAACTCACATAATTGGGTGTACGTTGAACATAGGTAGGCAATGGAATTAATAATGTTACATGTAGGTGAAATACGTCAATGCAGAAACCTTTCAAACAGATCTGGAGTGTATAAAATAACTTTAATTCATAGAAGGCTAAAGATCTGTAAAGTATTTGGCATATTGTCAGGAAGTTGTTTCTGGTGGAAGTTGGAGAATGATGTTGGAGCAATTGGGGAAAAGAGCAAGAGGTAAAACAGTGGCTACTGCTTGTGTAAAACGTGAATAAGAAGCATTTGTGTGACTGTGAAGGGAAGCAGGGGTTAGATTTAATGCAAGGAATCGAGCTTTTATGAACACCTCCCTCTTCAGCAGACATGTATGTAGTCTTGTTTAATTGTAAGAGAAACAGTTCGTTGTGCTGCTGTTTCTTCCACGTTACTCCATTTCAAGAGTGTTTGCTGGTACGCATCTGTGCCAATTCCAATGTTCCAAAGCCTCACGAGCAACGTTTGGCTTCTTAAACCAGTGGACCTGTGTATCCATTTGGAAACGAGCTGTCCGTAAATGTGAGAGCTGTACGGCAGCGTTGCTGCAGCAATCCATAATTTAAAAGCTCAATATTTGTACTACTTCTAGACTTTAAATGAGTTTGAGGGTTTTTTTTACTTTGCTGAAATGAAATTGAGTTACTTTCATGAGCCGTCTTAAGGACTGCTTTTGTTCATGTGTGTACAATGTTGAGTAGGGCAAAAAATACTAAGCCTCCTCTGCAGACGCTTCTGGTTCAAGTGAGTTGGTAGTTTAACTTTAATGATAATTATATATTACAATGTATAAATGTACATTGATTTGAAGAGGTAACGACTAGGAGGTGTGAGTAAACCGCAGAGAAATGGGAGGGGGGGAGGCAACCATGGAGTTGGCCGGTGCCAATATTTGCTAGAGTCTGCGTTCTATATATTAGGGTGTTTTTGGACAATTAATGACGCTTTTTTTAGTCATGGGAGGAAACCCATGCAGAACATGGGGAGAACACAACACACAAACGCTGAACAGAAAGGCACCCGAGGTTGGAATTTAACCTGCATCAGGCAGACCCTTTGTGAGGTGCAGATATTACCACTGCACCATCCTGTTGGCCATTTAAGTACAGGGACGGATGCATGGACCTAGATTACTGGCAGGGAATACACAGTACACATGGAGCACATAGGCATGTAAGTAGTGTGCTATACATAGGCATGTAGTGATTAAAGGTCGAGTCTTGACATTCAAACAAACTCTGATGAAAGGAACATGTATGGCTGGGAGAAGCTCGCCTGGACTAGGGAAACCGGGGCCAACTTCTGGAGCTAAGCCTGGGAGTGGAGCTCGCAGACAAGTGCCTAGTGACCGGGTGATCCACACAGCTCAGTCAGGCACAGCCTGAAAAAATAGCATCCGGTCGCTGTCTTGTGGGTCCACCACCTGCAAGGCGGGCCCATCATCTGTGAAGTGACTCTTAAGGATCCGGTGCAATGCCTCTTGGACAACAGACAGAGGCAGAGTGGGTCTCGGCATGCTAGACCTTGGTAATGGAAACGGGCTCTTGGAATGTGTAACGTCACCTCTCAAGGAGGTGAATAACCTTAATTTGTACAGGAGGTTGAGCGGTATCGACTGGATATAATTGGGCTCACCTCTAAGCACAGTGTCAGCTCTCGAACCAAACTCCTTGATAGGGTTTGGACTTTCTCTTACTCCGGAGTCACACTTGGGGGAAGAGGCAGCGGGCGGGAGTGGGGGATGCTCGTCAGCCCCTGGTTAGGTGCCACTCATATGGATTTTGTCTCTGTGAATGAAAGTGTTACATGAATGTGACTTTGGGTTGCAGAGAGGAAGACTCTTTTGACTGTCGTATGTGCTATGCACCAAACAGCAGTTCAGAGTACACTACCTTCTTGGAGGCAGTGGGTGGGGTGCCGGAAACTCTCCACCTGGTGATTCTATCTATAATAGTTCTGCTGGGAGACTTCAGTGTCCTTGTGGGCAATGATGGAGAAACCTGGAGGACTCTGATTTGGAATAATGGCCTGCCCAATTTGAACCCGAGCATTGTTCTGTTATTGGACTTCTGTACTTGTCATGGACTCTCCATACAAAAAAAACATGTTCGAACACAAGGAGGCTTATAAGTGTACCTGGTACCAGAGCACCTTGGGCTAAAGATCGAAGATAAACTTTGTAACTTTTCAGACCTGAGACCATATGTTTTGGACAATCAGTGAAGAGAGGAGCAGAGCTGTCTACTGATTACCATCTGGTGATCAGTAGACAGCAGATTACCATCTGGTGATCAGTAGACAGCTCTGGATGGGGGGAGGGGGAAGGATGACATACAGACCTGGTAAACCCAACCATGTCGTGAGGGTTTGCTGGAACGACTCGTGGAGAACCCTGTCTGGAGCAATGTCAGCTCTCACCTCCAGAGGAGATTCTTCCACATTCCAGAGTAGGCTGAGGACATGTCCGAATGGACCCTGTTAAACGCCTCCATTGTGATGTGGCTGCCAGGAGCTGTGGCCAGAAGGCGATCGGTGCCTGTTATGGTGGCAACCTAAGGACCCGCTGGTGGACAGCAGTGGTGATGAAAGCTGTCAAGCAGCAAAAGGAGTTTGGGACTTGGGACTCCTGATTTGGTGGACAGATACCAACAGGCCAAAAGGACTGCAGCTGCAGTGGTTACAGAAATGAAAGCCCCAGGTGTGGGATGAGTTCAGAGAGGCTATGGAGAAGGGCTTTCGGCTGGCTTCAAAGAGGTGCTGACAAACCATTTGACGACTCAGGAGGGGACAGCAGAGCACTACCCATGCTGTTGTCAGCAAGGGAGGGTCAGTGCTAACCTCGACTGGAGATATCTTTGGGTGGTTAAAGAAACACTTTGAGGAACTCTTACTAAGCCCAATAGCTCAGCCTCCCCAGGAAATCTATGCCAGGGTGCTGGAAAGGAGGATCCAGCCATTTATCGAACCTCGGATTCAGGAGGAACAATGTGGATTTCATCCCAGTCTTGGAACAATGGATCGTTTTTTTTACAATGGATCGGTTTTTTTACAATTCACACATTCTTGAGGTGTCATGGGAATTTGCCAAACCAGTCTTGTTATGTTTTTGTGGATTTGGAAAATGCTTGACTGTGCCATGAGATATTCTGTGGGAGATATTATGGGAGTATGGGGTACCTGGGCCATTACTAGGTGCCATACGGTTCGTTTACAACCGGAGTGAGAGCTGTTTGTATCCTTGGCCTTAAGTCAAGCCTGTTTGTAGTGGCCGTTGGGCTCTGCCAACGGTGCACCTGGTCTCCTATTCTGTTCGTGATTTTCATGAACAGGATATCAAGAAGTAGCCAAGTACTGGAGTGTATCCAGTTTAGGGGTATGAGGGTTGCATCTCTGTTTGTTGCAGATATTGTCACCTTTGCTTCATTAGGCTGTGATTTCCAAAGTTTACTGGAACGGTTTGCGGCTGAGTGTGACGTGGTGGTGTAAGTCAGCAACTCCAAATTTGCGGCCATGATTCTTTCCCGGAAAAAGGTGGCTTTGTCCCCTGTGGGTGGGGATTGACCAGCAGACCCAAGTGAAGGTGTTCAAGGCTCTTGGGATCATATTCACGAGGGAGGGTAAAAGGGAGTGTGAGGTTGACATGTGGAAGGGGACAGCGTCTGCAGCAATGCAGGCATTGTACTGGACTGTCCTGGTGAGTCGGGAGGCAAAGCTCTCAATTTACCCATCAGTCTTTGTTCCAACCGTCACCAATGGTCATGAGCTTTGAGTAACGACTGAAAGAGTAAGGTCCTGGATTTAGGTGGCTGAAATCAGGTTCCTCCGTAGGGTTGTTGGACTCAGCCTTAGAGATCAGGCGAGAAGCTCAGTTATTTGGGAGGATCTCAAAGTAGAACTGCTGCTCCTCCGCATTGGGAGGAGTCAGTCGAGGTGGCTCAAGTATCTGCCTCATGAGGGCCTCGCTTCTGGAGGTGTACCCGGCACTGTCAACTGGGAGCACTGTCAACTGGGAGGAGACCCCAGGGCAGATCCAGGACCCGTTGGAGAGTTATCTCTCAACTGGCCTGGGAACGCCTTGGATTCCCCCGGTAAGAGCAGGAGGAAGTTGCTTGGGAAAAGTGGCATGGCAATGGATGGATTGATCTTGTCATTATTAATAGTTGAATACTTCGAATTGAAGTTGAATCCTATTTCTGAGAAGACTTGTGTTGTAAACGTACACAGAAGGTTTGCATGTGCATGGTCTGCCTTGTTTAAATTATGGCAGGGATGGTGGTGTATAAAGCAGCTGTTGGGGTGGCATGAGTCTAATGCATACAACATAGACAATTAGAAAAACGCTGATACACCAGCAGATCCGGTGAATGCACCACGGGGCTAACAATATGTTAAAGGTGTTAGGCATGTATTAGGTCACGGATAATGTCTTGGCCTCTCATTGGTTGGTCGTTTGTGAAATGTCATCAGCTCAGTGGACAGTGTACATTGATATTTAGCGCTCAACACAGATCTGTCCCAGGAGGCCGCAGACCATCATTTCAACCAGTTAATTTTAGTCGAGTTAGTGGCATCATTTAGCCCCGTCCCCCGTAGATCCGATGCATTCTCATGGATTATTATCGGTTCTCGCAGTACCATTAGTTTTCTTGCCCGCAGTCCTCTTCGTAAAGTAAATAGTTTTATACGGGTCTCCATTCTTTACGGTTCGTGCAAATGACCTGCTCATGTTTTTTCGTTTCTGATAATAAATGCAAGGAGTCTGACGTGCGATGGAGGTCAATCCAATTGTTACGTGTTGCAGCTGTGACGCTCCGAATCCCCACTTGTAACCAGAGCTCCCTCGCGTTGAGCAAGAACAGACGCCTTCACAAAGGCTTTGCCGCACTCATCTGTCTAATGGGAAAGGTGGGCGGCAAGTGATTGACTGATAGTTACTATGGCTGCATGTGATAGAACAAGACCTGAGCGGATTGTTTGAACAGGGCGGACACTATCAATAGATTCCATAACATATGCATTGAAGGACAATGCATATGTTACCAAAGCTTCCTGTTTGCATCGTTTTCCACAAGTATTTGTGGCTTTTGCAAACAAGACACATTGTGAAATGTGTCTTTGGTGTTTCAAGATCTTAACACCTGCATAACTGCCAGAAATGATAAAAACCTGTTGTCAGTAAAAAATGTTTGTGCAAACCCTCCACCACCCAACAACAGCCAATCAGTAAAGTATGTCAATGGAATCTATTGGTAACAGTCATGAAAGCCTTCGAATTAAAGTTAGGGCAGACACTGTTGAATCACTCCAACAGGCGGCAACCGCAGCAAGCTTTGCTCTGAGAGATTAGAGCATTTCCACATTGTGTACAGTGAAACGTCCTGACCTCTCTTCTGGTTTGTGCAGGCCTTGTACGTTTTTCAGGCAGGGCAGTGAAATAGGGATGTAGTGATGCATTGATTCTTTCTCAATCGCATATGCGTGCATCAAGCTGTACGCGTAAGGTCACATTTAAAAAATAAATTTCGACTCGTGTGTGTCTAACCCAGTGAATGGTTTCGCTTAACCCTGCAGCTTTGCGAATGCTATATTAATCTCCGTGTTAGATAGAAATGTATTCCCGAATTGTATGTTGGCTGCGATTCTTTAAAATGCAGTTGGTGGTGGGTGTAATGGTGTTTTGTCTAATTAACACTTTACACAAATTTCTTGCATCAATACTGTTTGGCAGAACAGAAATTGTACCAGATAATGGCAGCAGAGTAGCCGGGTTATTCTATGCTGGTGAGCCTTTGTGAAGCTAAAACCACAGCGTGGATGCCGTGCACAAGGCAACAGATTTAATTTGCTTTTGAAAACCTGTTACATTTAATCATAGAAATAATTTACAACCGTGTCAATCCACTGTGGGGTGAAGTGTGTCCCCCCTGCATCCTTACTCCCACCCTGCCGTGTTGGCCTTCGGGGGATATTTGACCACATTTCACTCTGATCAGTTAGTAAAGTATGGCCAAGAACAGGTTCCATTTGTCACTCACCTATTTATGGTAGCCTTGGCTAGGAATCTTAATTTGGGAAATGGGATTTGAAAAGCGTAGCCACTCTTTATTAATCCAAATTGTTTGCATAGTTTCTGTATACAAGGCAAATTGACATTTGTCGTTTCATTTGACATACATTATAGAAATTAGCACAAGCTATATATATTGTCATGATTACCATATTGTCATGTGAGCCCCCTTTCGGAAGGAAGATACAGCCCTAAATCAAACGTCTCTGTGCAGATGCATATCTGTGCCGTTTTGTCCCCGCGGTCCGACATTTGCTGCTTAAATTAGAGGAAAAAAAAGACTTCAAAGGCTGACGCCTGGAAAGCGTTAACACTCCTTAGGGCCACTTTGAAGTCTTTTTTTTTACCATTTGCTTTTAACAAAGCTTCAGGCTCCTGTTGGATATTCCACAGTTCACATTCTTGATTTTTATCCGTGTAATAAGTGCCGTGTTCTTTTTGGGTTGCATCTCTGCGTATGCGTATGCGGATTCAGTTGCCGTGGGTGTTGTAAACGTTAAATAACCCTTTGTTGCATAATACAATTAAACATCAGCTCTATGACGGTCACATGATGCAACAATCCTAAAACACGTTTCGCCTCACGTTGGAGGCATCCTCAGGCGAAATGTTCGTGCGCGGCTTCTATTGTCTCCTTATATGTGTGGGCGTGATGCGTGTGTTCTTTGTTGTGTGAGTCCGCTT
>JAZEWT010000002.1:15881361-15892631 GCA_036362905.1 Mordacia mordax | reverse complement strand
CCTTTACTATAAAGTCCTATTTATATTAGGAACTTAGTCCATTAAAAATGAATCAAATAGATGAAAAATTCCCATAACTTAGGAAACACAAAGCTGCGCTGTGTGGCTGTGGTAATGCAACTAATTACTCCTTGCAAACTGTTGCATATGGATATTTACAAACGGTTGGACAGGACTGTAATACTGCTATTTTTATTGTGATTGTTTACCCGGGATAGTCTTATTGACTCTCAGAACTCTTTTTCACAAGTATTTTGTCAAATTTTTGCAATAGGACCCAATATGTAATCTTTAAGTAATTTGTAGGTTTAGCCTTTAACATTGGGATAATGTGATTGGCCAATATCAGTTCGTGTGTGTTTTTTTAGCTGTTACAGGAAAATGGGCAACCCAGAGGAAACCGATGCAGAAGAGCGGGGGAAACAAATGCCACACAGAAAGGCACCCAAGTCTATAATCGAACAAAGATCCTTTATGCTGTGATATTGAGCCTTACCACTGCATCACTCTGTTACCCAGGCCTGAGGACTGTGGTTGACCCAGCTCATCAAATGATAGAATAGCATCATTTAGTGGTTGTCCAGTTTTACTAGGCCTTGCTATGTAAATATCGACTTTAATTCCTGACACGGGTGCAAATCATAATTTGCACCTTTTCACGCTCATTCGAGCTGAGAAGTATTTTGACTTTCTGAAATTTAGTACATGGACCCTGTCCATAATCATATTCTGTGCGTCCGTGCACTTGAACATATAGGGGTTGCTATCCACAGGCCCTCGATCGTGTCCTGCCGTGACGAGGCACGGAGATGCCCCACCATCTTGTGCCTCTCCGCGTGTCCGTTCGCGGCGCAGCTTCTGCCTGCTTAGCGAGGCCCGTACGTGTAACGATAGGTTCTGTCTCGGTTCCCTGCTCGTAGCGCGCCTCACAACCCAATCAAACCGCTCAGACGTACGATAACGGCCGCCAGTCGTAACGCTCGCACGCCCACCGCTGCCAGCTGCTATGCTCACGCCGCTTCCCGTACTCTGTGTGCTTACCGCTGCGCCACCGCTTCCCAAGCACACTGCGCCACCGCTCCCCACACCGGCGATACAATTACCGTACGCAAGGTGGACAATGCAGTTCGTCTATTCCCACCGCCAGTCTGTCAGTCTCTCGTCCTCAGTGTCTCCCTGCCATTGTCTCCTTGCCGTCCGTCAGCCCCCTCGCTTCCCCTCCAGCCTCATTGTGTCTTCCTTGGTGCCCTTTTCGACCATATCTCTGTCGCCTCACTCACTGTGAACAATGGCCGCCGCTCCCTCAGTCTGTCTGTCTTGCTCGCAAAATGGCGACCGTTTTTCTCACCCCTCTGCCGACTCTCCATACTCTCTCTGGGTCTCTCGGTGTCTCCCCCTCAACTTTCCATGTGTCTCCGACTCTGTCTCCGACTCTGTCTCCTGCTCTTCCGCCGCACTGGGGCCCTGCGGACTATCACGGCGGCCTCGTCTCTCCTCTCTCCTGCCCGCACAATGGTGGCGTGCCTCTGCCTGCCCTACCTCTACCGAAAGAGAGCTACACCCTTCCTTGTCCTTCCCCCCCCTTCTTTTCTGCTTCCTGCCTAGCCTGACCTGTTCTATTTCGGTCAGACCATCGCTGGCATCCCTTTCTCCAATTGGTTCTCTTGCCTCCCGGTAATTTTCACCCAGCGCTAGTATACCCTGTCTTAATTAGACCAACCTCGCTCTCTATGCATGGCAGCCTGGTTCTAGGCGTAAAGCACTCACAGGTCCAGCCCTTTGGTGATGCGCTCAAGATTACCAATTCCACTCACTGGGGAAAAAAAACGCGTTATATTTATCCTTCCTGCGAGGTCTGAGTGAAAAGCCATGAACGTGGTCTCAAAGTGGCATCAATGTGGGCGTCTACACGAGACTGTCGCTTCGTGTGGTGTGCGTGACCACCGTAGAACGTGGACGCGTTCCGTGCCTGGTCGCACAGCGATGATCACGTTTTCTCCCTGTCCGTGGTCACACGTCAAATCCCTTGTTGCGTGCACTATATATACAGTTAATACCTGGGCTTTACGCACATTTTTAGACCAATGGAAACTCATTTAGCTTCTGTGCGGTAAGCCGTGTTGCTTCCACTTTGGGTAATTTTAGCACCAAATTAGTGGCCTTAATAGAGGCAGCTGACCTAATTACGTTTAATGCTGTTCGCACTCGTTTGAGTCAATTTCAACCCATCTGTGCCCGTTTGAATTTGTCTGATTTAAGCCACCGCACTGGCAGCTGTTGTATGGTTTTCGTTCGTCATCGATCCATTCATTAAAAAGACTTTTGCCAGCGCTGAGCTATTTTACGTTGTTGATGCTGGACTGTTCGATAGTTTTCGTGCATGGTTTTTACGTGTTTTTAGAAATGATTTGCTAATTTGACAGCACTGATTGGCTTTTCTAAAGCGCCTTTAAACCAAAAGTCACAAGGAACTGTACAAAGCCAACATTTAAAAATACGTATTTGTCAAAAGAACAGCACGCAGGTGGATAGAAGCTGATTTTGATGACAATTTCTGCTTGTGTTCAATTTTTAAGCAAAATATGTTTGTGGAACCGCATGCAGCTGTGTACACTCGATGAACTTTAAACGTTTATTTGATAGGGTGACATACTTTTGAATCCTTTACACTAACATATATTTCCCTGGAGTGCATTACTAGGCTGTATTCATGCCAGTGTGGAATTGAGTAATTGATTACTCTAATGTAATGTTCCATAATCTCGTCAGGGCAATGCGTAATAAACTTGTTCGTTTTTTTCTGTGTTTTGGCTTGAGTGTCATGAGACAACTATGGGTATTGCAGTAATAACAAAGGGATTGTGCCTCTTCGGGGAGCTCTCGATAGAGGAATTAATTGCTTGTTCTAGCACGGCACGCATGCTGTGCGTCTCATCATCCTCTTGTGCCTTTAGTCGCAATCACGTCGTGTTCAGTACTTCTGCAAGGTGTTACCATCCATCTGCTTCATACCTACACCTTAATTTCGATAGAATTGACATACCTTTCCCCTTTGTTCTGTATGTACCATAAAAAAATATATATATTTGGTGTTTTGACCGTCTTAAGCTTGTTAGATAGCTGCATTTGTTTAGGCAAACTCTGGAATGATATTCCTTTGAGTCATCAGCACAGTCAAACGTGTTCAGTATATAATGCTGGTCAACCGTATGTTAATGTACTGACGTACGTTTTCACGGCTCGATGCATGACGATTGCTTGCAAAAGCTACTCTTTCGGGATAGCTGCGTCGATCGTTTCTCTTTCCTTCTCGATGTGATAGCCGCATCGATCACTCCTCTTATCCCGAAATAGCAACTTTTGGAAGCAATCATCTGTTAATGGTGAAACCACTGCCTGTGAACAATTGGGCCCTCCGTGCAAAAATGTACTGTATGAGCTCATTATGCAGTGGAATATTGTGCAATGAATTTGACGATTATTTTTTTATCTGAACATACCAACAGTTTCTCATTATGGTACTTCATTGGCCTTCCAATACGATGTATTTTCCATGTATATAATAAAATATTACTTCATCTCAAGGCATTATTTTCCTGACAGGATAAGATGGTCTAAAGATGCATGAACTCTTAACTTTTTACATTAAACCGGTACATGAGCACTGCATGTGTAATTAGCATTATTGTGATCGTCATGAGAAAACATTACAATTTTATGTTTGCATATAAGTTATGTAAAGTTATCATGCTCTCTCAGAGCAGTGGTGACAATTTACCACTGCTTATTAAATAAGGTTGTCGCACTACGTTGATGGGATTTATTGAAGCGTAAGGACATTGTAAAAGCTTAACAATTTCACCGAAGCAGTGACTTTAAATAACAATCTTAGCCATATTTAACATGATTTTATTTGGGATTTAAATGCCTAAATGTCAATGATGGTGCTGCTAAACAGTGAGTCGGTGCATATCCATGAATCGTGATGGTGATGCGGGTGACTTAATGCAACCTTGTGGAATGTCTTGTTTTTCTTTTGACAGCAATTGGTGTGCAGTTGGCAGCGATGCAGCAGCAGAGGTGTGTGGAGGTTGCACATCCCACAACGCAATCAGCTCTATATGTTCGGTTGCACTTTGTGCCCAGTCCATGGCTTTCAGTCATTGTAAAAGGAGAAATAAATGCGTTTTAAAGTTATGGCCACATCCTCGTTTCAGGAGAGTCACCATCATATGACCGCCTGGTGATATCACACCTGCATAGCAGTCCTGTAACTTCACTCAACGATGTAGAGCCTGCCATACCCAAAATATTACAATGCAGGGAGCCTCTGCGTATTAGTCTGTGTATTCTGATGCACGGAGCATGATTTTAAAAACCGGAATGGCAGCACTTTGTCCTGTCTCCTGCGAGCTAGGAATTCAGAGTTGAATTAATGGGTTGATTTGCACCAGATACTTTCGACCAGTTGTTTACCTTAGATTGTGATTGTTTTAATAGTGACTAAATCACCTGGAATACACCCTGTTCTATAAAACCTCTGAAGCGAAGTAGAATTGTTCCCGCACCCGATTCATACTTAGGGTTATATTTTGGAAAATATTTGATGGATTTTTTGACCGTGCAGATGAACACACTCCATCTTAGAAGCTCAACCTGCCCAATGTGCCTTAGTGTACATCAAAATTCAGGGAAAAGGCTTTTTTGGCAGCTGCCCCTCACTTTTGTAACAGTAGTGCTCTTAGCTGGAGGCTACATATACCACTATCGCTGAGCTACCTTAGATCCCAATTAGAATAAATATTTCTTGCCCCGTTACAATTCCAACATTTTTTAGATGATTCTTGATGGTTGCATACGTCCTTTACTTTTATTAAGAAAAACGTTATTCCCATCACACTCTTTCACAGTTATACTAATTTGTGTCGCTAATTTATTGGAACTACCGGTCATTTTTGTGCAGTCATTTTGCATTTAACTGTTTACTTTATGATTATGGTCAGAGTTTCATCACAAATTGTTTTTATGAGTTTGTTTAGTTACCTCTTGATTCTACATGTTGTGTTGGTCAATTGGGAGATTTGTTGTATCGCAGGAATCCTGCATTCAGAGCTCACTGGATATTTTGCGCTGTAAAAATATCTATGATTTGAAACATTTCACCTCCCACATTGGAAGCATCTTCAAGCTTTTCTCGTCCTACATTAACACATTCAAACCATACATCAATACGTAGTACATCAACTTATCCTACTATAATACATTTACACAAACGCATGTTTGATGAATAATTTTGACACTCGTTTCATTCACGAAATTAATTTCAATTATATCATTTATTTTTCTTCTTCCACGTGAAGCCCAGATCTCTTAGGCCTTGGCATGCCAGTTATTGCCGCACTTTTGCGAATTGGTATTAATAGCAGTCTCGTTGCAGCAGCAGAGGTGATGCCCCCGAGATGGGATGGTCGCCGCCTCCCCGGTTCGACTCCCCGGATGGTGACCCTCACTGGCCGCCGTCCCACCACAGCGGAGGTGGAGGTGGTCTCAACCCCAGGTGTGTGCGTGTGCGCATGTGTACTAGAAGTATAGTTGGTCGCGATCTGCGCTACGAACCTGCCTACCCAAGTTCGAGTCATCGCCATGGCATGCCGTCAGTGGTGATTACCTGGGCTTCCCTGACATGGACACATACTTGACTGAAGACTGGCGTTGGCTGCATGTGGTGCCGGTAACTCCACCTTATTGTGCGCCATACCAGTTGTAATGGGTGCTGACTAGATTCAATTTCCCTAACAGCCTACGCACAGGTGAAGACAGGTTTTGACCTGTGCCTATATATGCGAGTGTTGGATTGCTAACAGTAACCTTAAGGCCAGCTCTGATGGAACTGCAGCAATTAAAAGTATTAAAGTAAAATTAAACTGGTATAGTGCCTGTGTATAAGCATAAGCAAGTTGCAGTGCTCCCCTGTAACAGCTTTGTGCCAGCAGTGGAAAATCCTCTTATCACCATTTCATTGAACGTGAAACCTGGAGTCGATGCTTCATCAATGCAGTGTGGTGCAGCGCTGCCGGTCATCCACTTTTCTACTCCCCGCCTTCACCAACCCATAATTTATTAAGCTGGTCAATACGAGTCAGTGTAGGTGGAGGGCATAGATTTAGGAGCATGATGATGATCATTTGCACGGTGGTGCAGTGGGTAGCGCTGTCGCCTCACGACAATAAGGTCCTGGTTTCGATTCCTGGTTCATGTGCCTTTTTGTGTGAAGATTACATGTTCTCCCCGTGCCTGCGTGGGTTTTCGCTGGGTACTCCTTCCAGTTTCCTCCCACTGTCCAAAGATACTCTGTTGCCTCGGTTTATTGGCTGCAGAGTAAATTGCTCCAAAAAGTGTGTGCCCTGCTATGTGCTGGCGTCCTATCCTGGATATTCCCCTGCCTTGTGTCCTCTGTCGGCCGGGATAGGCTCCTGCCCCCCCACGACCCTGTTCAGGATTATGCGGGTATTGCTAATGAATGAATGAATGTATCGCACCCTACTGTGAATATAACAGTTAGCGTGCTGAAGCAGTACAGTATTAGTAGAGTTCGACAATAGATTTGTCTGCATTGCCTTCATCACCAACATGCTATAGGGAGACCCCTGTCCAGTTTGTCATAAGAATTGCATCTGCATATTGATGTTGCCTAATGTCTCGTGGTGAAACAGAAAAACAAACCACGTGCGTGATTGTAATGCCTCTGGCCTGTTGTGCTTTATTGACAGAGCCCAAACGGAGGAAATGAAAATCCCCGATAAGATGGTTGGATTCAGTAAGTGACTTATGACATGCTCACAGCCCCGTACGCACACTTGCTACCACCCATTTATATTTCTTTGTTGGGCGTTTCGTATTTAATCTGGACATCGCTCCCTCAAAGAAGCAGTGTGTAATGCCTCCTCACTTTGTAGCTGTGTGAATGGGGTGAAAATCCCATTCCTGTGGGGGGAACAAATCTGCGATGGTGAGAAGAAGTTCCTGAATAGTTTATAATGTTCTGTATTTCTGCATAAATTTTACCTAAAATCTGATCATATCTTTAAGCCCTTGTGCTATATAAATAGAACCGGATTAAACAAATAGCAGCGTAAAACACATCTGCTTCGTTTATTTTTAGCAAAGTGGTTCAGTATTCAAATTGCTTTGTCAAAAAAAGTATTTGAGGCTTTAGGTTAATCAACTCAGTTAAGGGGGTAGAGTCCAGTTATTGTTATCAATGGGAACAATCATGAGTGAGCTTGGATGGTCCTGCTCTATGAAAAACACAAGTGACAATCAGCTTTCACCACACAGGTTTGTAGAAGCGTCTCATGCCCTGATCAAAAGGGATGTATGTTGTCAACACTCATCGCTCTGGGAAGGCTTTCAATTCAACTTCTGAAGATGTTGGGATTCACCAATCCAGTGTCACACAGGTAGTCAACACATTTAGAAAATTAAAAACTTTTGTTACTCTTTCCAGGAGTGGTCATCTTTGAAAATGACTCTTAAGAGCAAGGCATACAATAATCAGGTCACAGTCACAGGTTAATATCTAAGGATCTGCAGGCCTCTCTTACTTTGCTCATGTCACTTTGTGAGTCCACCGTAAGGAAAACACTGAACAAGGCTTTTGGGTATTGCAGGATAGTAAGGAGGAAACCACTGGTCTGCAAAAAGAATATTTCTGCCCATCTCAAGTTTGCCAAAGATCACCTGGGTGATCTAGAAGGCTATTGTAAGAATGTAGACAGATGCATTTCAAGTGTAACTTTTTGGCTTAAATGCAAAACGTGGTGAAAACCAAACATTGCCATCCAACATAGAACCTCATCTTACCTGTGAAGTATAAGGGTGGGAGTATCGTTGTTTGGAGCTACTTTGCTGCCTCAGGATGTAGACCGGTTGCTATCATTGACAGAACCATGTATTCTGCATTTTACCAGAAAATTCTACAGAATGTTAATGCACCGGTCAGTGAGCTGAAGCTCGACAGAAAGTGGCCCATGCAGCAAGACAATGTCCTAAACACACAACTAAATCTACAACAGAATGCCCGAAGCAGAAGAGATTTTTCATTTTTGAATGACCAAGTCAAAGTCCCTGACCTTAACCAAATTGAAGCGTTGTGGCTGAAACTGAAGCAAAGCAGTTAATGTAAGAAAACCAACAAATAGCTCTTGTTGAAGCAGTTCTGTAAGGGGAAAT
The DNA here is from genome assembly GCA_036362905.1 of Mordacia mordax. NCBI lineage: Eukaryota > Metazoa > Chordata > Hyperoartia > Petromyzontiformes > Petromyzontidae > Mordacia > Mordacia mordax. Next base: position 15,884,399 of record JAZEWT010000002.1, on the reverse strand, counting down.
GGACCAAAATTCTTCCAAGCTGACATGCAGGAAGGATCAACCGTTATTATTTCTTATTTTAGCAGAAATTACTCCGTGAGCTTGCAAGGGCTAGGTGCGTGATCAATTTGACACCAAATGTCCGTTTGTTATGGGATATGTTTGGTTGAAGTTACTGCTGTTCAAGGCAGTGCCACCAGTTACTGAATATAAAGGTTCACATACTTTTTCCAACAAACAAATGAAATGTTGGATCATTTTGCTGAAAAAGTTAATGAAAAAAAAGATACGTTTTTGGGTGCTATTTGTTTAATAATTATCTCTATTATTAGGACTTAGATGAAGATCTGATCACGTATTAGGTCAATTTTACACAAAAATGTAGAAAATGCTAAAAGATTCATTAACTTTTTCTCACCACCGTGTTCACAATGCAATGTCTATATAAGACCAACATGGTGTGAGTTTGCTTATAACCACATTTATTGCATCATATCTCAGAAAGTAAGCAAGTTTCATTGTTAGTATGTGAATGTGAGACTGCATCATCCTCATCAGATGTTGTAGCACCAAGCTGAGAAACTGCAAGTGGAACGTAGTGTAGGAGTGCATTAAAAATATATATATTTACTGTACAAAAATCACAATAAATATTGTCCCCTTGGATATTGTGGGATTTTCCAAAGAATTTTACAAACCAAATAAAAGCCTTCCTGAAAAAATGTGCTTCCAGACTCAGCGATAGGTTTATTTATAGGAAGGATTCATTCAACCTTCATACGTTTTACACCGTGTTGTATAAATCCACCACCTTCACAGCCAGGCAACATGATATATAATTGCGTTGAATTTTCAATAGTAAGGCTCTTGTGATCTAAACCAACAGTATAGCATCTGAAACGAGTTATAAAAGTGGCTGAGAAGTGTGCTATATCGAGGTCGGTCACGGAGTGGAATGCTGGAATCATCTTCGAACTTTCAAGCATGTTTGTGGCATGCATCTACACAGCTTGATTTGTTGTCATTTTCTGTCCCATTCATTCCCACCCTGCTCCCACCTTTAAATCGTGTTCTTTACATTACATTGTCCACAGTCATTGGGAGGGGTGGCGAGCAAGTTTCAAGGCTTCAGACAGAAACCGGCTGCAAGATCCAGATCTCACCAGGTATAACATAATGCACGCAATGGAAATTCCCTTTGAAATGTGGGCAGCTAAGTCCCTCGGTGTCTTCAAATCCCGTCTCGACTCAATTGTACTCTAAGGCTTTGAAGTCTTCTGGCTGGGACTGTTGATGCTGCTCACTGCTGTGTGCATAGATGATGGCACGCTGTTGACCTATGCCTGCTCAGGAACACTTTTTTTTTACAATTATTTTATTTCTTACTTGACGCCTTTATTGATTAATGGACATTATTTTATTCAATTGATCTATTCTGATGTTGACATGCCCATTCTCTCCACAGCTCTGTGCAGCACTTAGCTGAAAGGTGCTTTCGAAATGTAAATAATATTATTAATGCTTTCCTGCGGGGCTGTCAATCCACACCCAATAATTCTCATTGAAAAGTAAAGTTTCATAGTTGTACTCTCTGTGCATGAAAGCCATGTGGCAGCACTCACTCAACTGATAGGTTGCCCTGACCCTTTGGAGATATCACCACCTGTTTTTAGATGCCATGGAACCACCATGGCTGATTGCCTACAAAGTAGTGCTGATTTTATTTTAGTCACGATTAGCAATGATGGGATTAAGTCAATCCTCAACTGTTTTTTTTAATGCTCATGCATTCGTTTGCGAGTTGGCTACACTTAACTAGAGTGCCACCTGGCTGCATTATTAAAACAATTTTCCAAACCATCACAACCAATGTGTGTGAGTGGTGGATTGCCTTGAGTCCTTCTTGCCTAACTAAATGTTTGAAAGTTTGTTTTTAAGTTCACAATTTCTCAGAGCTAAAATTTTGGCACTAGATGCAGAGTTGGTTAGAGAAATGTCCTACGTTTACAAATACAGGTTAAGGGTCTGTATTAAAGGTGTATAACGAACAGAAAATAGATCTGTCATCAGCTCTAAGCCTCTTAATAGGAAGATATATAAATTGACTCACAATTTTAGTCAGTGGCCATTCTTCAGATAATATTCATTTCTCTTTTTTCTTGAAAACATTTGCTTATGTAGTGTGGACAATTGAGCCAAGGCCCTTGTATAAAGTCACTTTTTTTCTGCAAAGAGCTGTTGCCTGAAGCACTGGGACACCTCTGTATTTTACTATTAGGACAGTGTTAAATAGAGTGGTGGTTATTGTTTTAATTTGTGCTAAGTCTGATATTTCCTTTGCAAGTGTTGTGTGTAACCCGTTTCGGTCGGGCTGCGTTTACGCGTGTGAGATGCAGTTGTGGATGCCACTGGGCTCATGGAACGCACGTGCATGCTCATGGGACCACCCGAGGCCATCCAGTGAGTGATGCACTCACCCTGCAGCATGCACTTGTGTAGCAGTCCTTTTTCTGCCTCTCGTTCGTCCGCCCTCACGTTCTCTTTAGGCTGAGGTCCATTGGTCATGAAGCTCTGTCGGCACAGAATCGTGTGTCAGGTTGGTAGATAACCCAGGAGTGATTTAAAATAGGTATTGTATTTATACTGTACTCAACATTTTTGTGTTGCAGATATTATGGGGAAAAGAAAATATGAACAGAAGTTTTTTTGTCGCCACATATGTTACACGGCTCTAACATGGGGGGGCACGATAATGCTCTGAAAGATGATCGAGTAATGACACTCAAAATCAGTACACACTTAATCCTGTGGAGGATTGTGGTGAGCCGGAACCTATCCTAGCATACACAGGGTGCAAATCAGGGATGTACCCATGACAGGATACCAGTTCATCGAAGGGCACCGGGGACAATTTAGTCAGGCTTGTAAAGTTAGGCGGCAGCATGTTTTTGGACTGTGGCTCACCTAGTACACACACAAAAGCTTCCAAGCCCACAAATAAACCCAGGTCCTTCTTGCTTTGAGACTGCAGTGCTAGTCACTGTACCCCCGTGCCGTCC
>JAZEWT010000002.1:15861720-15872695 GCA_036362905.1 Mordacia mordax | reverse complement strand
CGGGGGGGGGGGCACTTTCCATCACGTTGGTTGTGTGGATGAACATTTATAAACCGTCACCACCAGGTGTTCACTCTACTGAAGAACCAACCATAAAACACGTTATGGCTCTCTTAGATTCTTGTCTTCTGTATTCCTAGGGGGTAAAATGTACCTCTGTTGCCCTCTGGTGACCTTTATGTATTGACACTTTTCAATTATTTGGGCATCACATTGCAGTGATGTCACTGGCACATCTTACAAAATTTTATCGGCATGAAATTTCATGTGTGCTTTTGATAGTCTGGGACATGCAGCCTACTTGCATGTGGACAAAATAATATCTGTTTGTTTTTTTAGATGCGTTGTCTTTTTAAAAGCAAATACCTGGCAGGTGTGATGATTGCACTTGATGTTTGATATCAATGTTGTGTAGCGCTTACATCTGATTTAGTCCATTATTACATGCCTGCAAAGTATAACAACGCTTTGTAGAATTGGACACCTTTATCTTTTGGTTTGTCTTTAATTTCACTGAATTGCTGTTTATTTAAGTTGGAAGTAACCGTTGTGTTATGTAGATCTTTCCAAGAGTCGTAATGGTGATATTACATTTCCTGGTATTGAATGCAGGTGTCTGTTATTGAATGCCATTCCAAAAGACGCTCAGGCACATGAACAAATGCACAAAACCTTTGAAACCTCCTGTTCCATACATACTCTGCGTGGTCTCTGCATGATCTTGGGTTTTTACTACCAATCACACTCGAGTCATACTCTTAGCTAACCCTCCCTTAGCACCATGGTGTATGGTCTTAACATCCTCCATGACCAACAAGATATGGGCGAGTCCCTTCCCTGCAGTAGGTTTAAATAATCTGCCATGTTTCGTGATGAAGTTAGTCCCAATAATATCTGTGTGTACACGCATAGGTAAGCCAGGAGACCCCACCTCCGCCGCCTGGGCTGCGTACTACGCCCAGTATTACGGACAGCAACCCACGCAACACAACCCCGCGCACACAGCAGGTGAGAGAGCCTCCCTGTATGCACGCACACACGCAGCAGGTGAGGCTACAACTCCTAGTACACACAGGTGTAGGTATAGTTCCATGTGTACACACACAAGAAGGGTGTAGGAACACATGCCTGCGCACAGTTCAGTGACATTCCCAGCGTCCACCTCTATCCATACGGCAGGCAAACGGGAAACCGTTTCACACGCAACTGGTGAATGGACATCACCGCACGTCCACAGAAGCACTATTATTAAATGGTAGGAGAGTGCTTGTAAGCCCGCTGTACCTACATTAGCCGATGCATTGGAATAAATGCATCGTTGCTGGTATATTAACCCATGACTGCTCTGTACTGCTGATTAGACCCATGTTTCATTCTTCGCCACGCAAGTGGACTGATGATCACATCTGGTTCTCACCGAGCCTTGACTCTGCCAATTTTGTTTGTGTAACAACAGACCCAAGCCAGCCAGCAGGCGGGCAGAACGGACAGCCGGACTACACCAAGGCATGGGAAGAGTACTACAAGAAAATCGGTATGGCTCCTCAGCTTACGTCACATTTGTGTGACTGTGTATGCAGGGTAGGAGTGATGTCCACAATATAGTGCACCTGGTAGGCCATTGTGCTGCCAGTGATCAATTAATCCAGTTACAAATCTAATCAGGGTTGATTCCCATCATCATTCCTCTGCCTCCTTTAAGCTGAATGTCACTTTGCTGAGACCTCACACTGTAGCATGTCGACAGCGGTTGTCAAGAACAAATCCTCACGTCTAGGCTCTTCTCTACCCTTGTAAATTCAAAAATTCATTGGCATGTGGTAGCTGTTTGTGAGCAGTCTCATTTGAAACTAAACACGTTTATTAATAGGCTTTTGGCAGGTGTGTATTCCCTGTAACTACTCCATGCATCTTCCAAAAACAGTCGAACAATAAGACCATTGGGGTAACTACTGGAAATTTTGGTCTGAAACTCCCTGCACCGTCCCCGGTCCTCAACCTGACGGATCAACTGGTTTTAAGGTTTGTTTATTCTGCTGGCTTCCAAAGCCTCTTATTACATCCGAGGGAACGTTAACCCCAGGTACGTGTTAAGTGATAATTATGATGTTACAGCTGCTTAGCAGTGAATCACTGTTAGTGCGTGTGCGTGCATGACCACTATTGCAGGTCAGCAGAATCCAAGCGGCCAACAGCCTGATTACAGCAAGGCTTGGGAGGAATACTATAAAAAGCAGGGTAAGCTGTTGCAAGCTTTTTTATTATTTGTTATTTGTGAGAAAAATGGGATTTCTATGTAGGACTTCAACATTTTTTTCAAGGAAGCATGTTTTTCCATATACCGTATGTAATGTAGTGTAATACACAAATGTAAAAAGTGATGTCACATCTTCAGGACCTTCCTATAAATTATAAATAAGACATGAATTATTGTTGGTACCTTCATATTGTACATAAGATCAGCCTTTGTGCATATTTATTTCGGAAATCTGATACGAACACCATTGGCTACTTTTTTAATCGTCACCTTAATTTTGTTTTCCCGATATGCCCTTATCACTGAGTGCTCCAAAATGTATAAATATCATAAAACACTTACTTTGGATTTAAAGATTAGCAGAAAATCACTTTGCTGTATTCCAGTGTATCTGGACTCTGACACGCGTTTGAAGCATTGTTGATTAAAATAGTATCATCTATGGATATGTGTTGTGGTACAATGGAGGTATAACTTGCATTAGTGCAATAGCAACCCAAAGTTGTTAAACAATCTAAACAGTTTTTTACTGCTTGTTGCAGAGGGTCACAGTTCAAATCCTGCCGTGATTATTTACAGTGGGTATTTTAGTCACGATATTACTGGCATCAGTCAATATGATGTGAAAGACTAGTCCATCGTGTGCACTTGTATAATTATTAATTATTTAACAGGCGCCCTTATCCAGGGTGGCTTACATCATTATAGAGGTGTGAAGACATCAGAGCGTCCTGGTCCAAGTTATAAAAATAACACAGCAAGTTAATCACAGCGAATACTCCGTAATCAGCACCCCCTACTGCAAACACGTGCAGGGAGGACTGAGGCTTTCTTGAGTAAACAATCTAATGAATACGCGCAGTCTAGGTATATGTCAACAAGATAATATTTAATTTGTGCTTTGGAACGTGTCAGCCTTTATCCAAGAGTACCTTAAGGTGACACATTTGTTGGTAGTTGAGCTCCCTTCTTTGACGTGGAAGTCTTACACGCACAGAGTTGAGGTGATTGTGTTGTCCATGCACTGAGCCGACACCACTTGAGTCGTGGGTTTGAATCTGGTTGACAAACTCCAATTAAACCAGGTTCCCAAGAATAACGAGTCCATGGTGTCGGCCTAATTGTAAAAGATTGCATGAACATCATCATGGTAAATGTTGTTATCACTTATTTACTTTAACTAAGTTTGAATGGTACTGCCGATCATCTCTAAAAGTGGTCCAATTGATCTTGGTGGGGATTAGAAGTCAATCCAAGGCACCTCTACAAATGAAGAGGTGGTTTGACAACTTTTAATTCGGCCAGCGAGAAGTCTTTTGCCTGGCTTCAGATGTGCATTCACTTAATAATATCAGATCGACACCTTACAGATCATCTAATGTGGGGGGGGGGGGTGTGTGCATTGCTTTCTGCGACAGCCTCGGGTGGAAACGTTTCTCAGCGTGATCTTGATAAATACGCACTTGTAATGCCATCAAGAAAAAGCTCTGCGATGTATTCTTCTTGGTCTGTATTCGGATTTATGTCCATTTCAGTCCACATTCTTGGAGTTGTTTTGCAGAAATCTTTCAACATGTACAATCCACAGTTGCCAAACCCACGTAGTTAATTGGAGGAAAGAAAATGCACAACACGCAGAGGCATAAGGCTCTTGTGCACGGCAGATTTCAAAATGCCTTCGAAGTCCTTTATGATGTGACTTAATTTGCAATGTGTTCTCCCCCCACTTCACCCTCTCTACTTCCAGCTGAAGCTCAAGGACAGGGCAGTGGTGGCGCAGCTCCAGGGACACAGCAGCAGCAGGGACAGCCAGGGCAGCAAGGGGGCCAGCCAGACTACAGTGCTGCCTGGGCTGAGTACTACCGGCAGCAAAGTCAGCAGGCATACTATGCTCCTGGTGGGGCGCAAGGCAACCCCAACGCGCCACAGGTAAAGGTCGCCCTCCTGCCTCGGTCATTATCACTTGCACCAGTGGCAGAGTGAGCATCAGAGACAGAGTTAACCGAGGCAATGAGTGATGAACTGTCGATTGCAGAGGAGAATAAGTCTGGAGTGATAGAGGTAAGATTTCGGAATTAGATTTGTTGCTTCGTCGTGGAAATGTATGACGGTACCTGGAGAGCCAACCACATAGTGGAGTAATCACAGACCAGGGTAAGCGACGGACAAGTTGGTTACTTCTATGCCCCTTGAGCAAACTAGTTCCAGAGTATGGCTACATCTGTGAGTGGCAGACGTCCCCTGTTGAATAAAGCCAATAAAGTTCAGTGGCCATGAGATCCTTTGCAAGGGTGGTGCTCTTTGGCGGGTCAGCATGACTGTTGAAATCACCAAGCATCTGAATCCTCTGAGAACTGGAGCACAGCTTATAAAGCAGCTGAGACAATTAATTTGACAAGAGAAGTGGAGGATCTAGGTGGGCAGCAGAGAGGCACCGACTTTACAGGTTAAGTCGACCTCCAATCCAGACAGACGCTCTAATGAATGGAAGGTCGGCGACCGAATCGAATGGATGTCGGCAATAACTTGTTGGAGAATCACGGAGCCACCACCACGGTCAAGATAAAGAGCCTTCTGATGGCGTGCGAAGTCTCAAGCTTGAGGCTGATTCAGCTCTCTTGTGAGGCATTCTTCTTCTTCTAGGTACCATATCCTACAGGTTGGTGATGACAATGGTCTTCCGCAAATCTCTGCTCTTTGAACTTTGAATCATGTCCATTGTTGATATGTTCATCCAATGTGAGGCATAGCAGGTCCAAATTGTTGTTCAAGACCAGTTCAGCAATGAGTGGGGCTTTTGCTGTCTTCACAGCGCAAATTGACCAGGGCAAAGTGGGTTTTAGTTGCATTCAATGTGCTGGAGGGACAGTGCTCAGTGGTATTGTCCACATGCAACGCTGAGCTGCCAATGGCATATTTTTTTTTCTTCCTCAGCAGCCGATATGTAGGGTGTAATACAGGGATGGGGTTAGGGACATCGGTTAGGTTTGCATAATAGGCCTTCTCTAAGCAACACCCCGGTGGATGTAATGAGAGCATCAGGCTATCACCAGCTGGCAGGATATTGCAAGAAGGTTGGGGATAGGGTGTTATTTTTTTAGGGAGAGGCTTGGGAAAGCCGTGTGTGTCTAGGTGATGATTGACAGAGTACCTATAGATGAGATGATAAAGAGAACGAGCTTGCCGGAGTGGCAGAAGGCTTACACTAAGTGGTGGGCTCAGTAGCCGCATGGTGTGGATTATGTTAGATGATGATAGTGATGTAGTAAATATTGAGGTGTTGATTGAAAAGTGAATAGGTGCTGACATGGCAAATGGGTAAGTGTTGAGTAGTTAGCTAGTGAGGTAATAGAATGATAAGTAATGAAGTTGCGTAGCATTGAGGTGGTGAGTGGTGAGGTGGCGAAGTGATGAGTGATTCGATGGTGAATGGTGGTGAGGAAAGGATTCATGTGGAGAATGGTAATAGCTACGTGAATGTGGTGAAGTGATGAGAGGTGTGAAAGGGTTGAGGAGGATGGTGAGATGTAACAGATGATTGTTAAGAGGTTGGAGAGGGTTAGGAAGGTTATAATGGTAGTGAGGTTAGGTGAAAATGTGAGGAAGATGGTGGTGTGACTGAAGGTATGAAGATGTGAGGAAGGTGAGGAGAGGCTGGCGATGTGAGTTAAAAGGTGAGGAAGATAAGTGAGATACGGTGGTGTGGTGAATGAGGTGAGCAGGTGGTGAGGACAGCGGAAGGTGAGGAAAGACAGTTTAGAGAGGCGGTGAGGTGAGGGAGAGAAGAGGGTGGTGGATGAAACTGAGAAGATAAGGAGGGTCGTGAGGGGAGAGCGAGGTGAGGAAGATGGGAGTGAGGCTGTGTGGAGGTGACCTACGCGGTGACTGAGGTACTGGTAGGGGAACAGCTGCTGCGAGGCGAGGTGAAGGCTTCACTCGGTGAGACCAGTAGGCCCCAAGAGTTGAGATGTAAACAATTATTGCTAAGACTAAGAACAAAAAGTATTGAAAAAAACTGATTAAAAAGAATAAAACAATTACAACTGCTTCAAATGCACTCATATCAACTCGTCAAACTCATATCTGGCGTTTACAACAACGGCTTCTATAATAGCCAGGGTCCAGTGAGATGACATAATCTGTTAGCATACTTACAAAATGTTTACGGTTTTTGACTGGGTAGCACAAAGTGGATAGCACAGGCCTAATCTATCACCACTTCACCCATCACCCTACAGTCTGTTAACTAGGATTCAATGGGCCCTGTTGTTACTGGGCACTTATCAACTATTTACCAACTGGACAGGGACCGTGCGCTGCTAACTTGCAGCTTTTGGGGTCTTTGCGACCGTGTCAAATATCCTTGTCTCATGTGAACAAGTTCACGTGAACTCTGCTCCCTGGTGGCCTTCAAGCTCTCCGCACTGGTGATGGCATCGCTTTGAGTCGGAGGGCGCTGTACACCGATCTCTGTACTCAATAATAAGTGACTGACAGCGAGCGATCTTTCACTCATGTCTGCCCCCCATGTGCTGCCGCCGCCCCCACCTCCACTCCACACGCAGGGCCACTGAGGGAGCTCTGAACCAAGAGCCGTTGCAGCTGTGGAGCTCTGTCAGCCACCGACCCCCTCAGCGTTTAGCGCGATTGTGTGTTTTGAATTGTTGTTAAAACAATATGATTTTTTCTGCTCTTTTATTTTTCATGATGACAATAATAATCTTAAACGCATTGGTTATTTTGTTTGTGTCTAATGTAATGATAAAACCAAGTGGTATTTTATTGTGATGGTATTTTTTTTTGTTCAATTTATAGTGATTAACTAATGATTTTTTGCTCCCTTACGTTTTGTTTTTATTTCATGTGCGTGTTATTTACACTCTGTGTTACAGTTGGGTTTTTTGGTATTTTTGGAAGAAAAAAAAACCTCAAAAGAAAAAAAACTTAAGTCAATAGACAGACAAATTAATCCGTAATCTGGCACAGGCCTTACAACACGCACACTGCGCGGTGGTTTGTGATTCATCTGTTAACCCTGCCGCATCCCTATATTGGACTACAAAACGAGTATATATTTTCTGTGTTAGAATTGTGTAGCTGCGACTAAGAATTTTTTTGGGATTTGGTTTGAAGGGCCGACCGCATTGTGCGCTAGACGAACGTTCCACACTTTCCAGTTTCATGCCAGGTCATAGAATAATACGCAGCAGGACTAACTTATTTTAACAACGTGGTGGTATGTATTAATATTTCTTGTGTTTTATTTTCAGAAGGGGGGGGGATGGGTTTGCTTTGGTAGTTGCCGAAATGAAGTAACAGAAAATGTGTACAAGTGTAACTCGTTTAAAACATTTTTAATAGCTTCCGACAAAGCAGGAAAATGATGCTTAAAACAAAGTTGGCCGTTTTGGCCATATGTTTCTTTTGATTGTTGTGGGCCCTAATTGTAGGTTAATGAGTTAATGCGTTGTGTTTGGCGATACCGTTGTGTCTAAGTAGCGTGGGTGGACGTTTCTACGTGGCAGGAGATTTTGTTACGTTTGACAAAGGTTTAGCCAGCGAGCCCAGGGATGAGAAGTGTAACTTTCACACACATCCAGCTTTTTGTACTTCAGAGTAGTGCTGCTACTCATTCTCCCTGTCTATGAACGATGTCCCCCAGTGCAGTCGGTCTCACCGCCCACAAGACTTAGAGCTGCGCTAAAAATAACACGAAACAAACATATATCGGGGGTGACGAGGAAAACGTTGTGCTGTACTGTTTAATTTTTGGCAGGCCTTTTATATAGGGGAACACGCTTACACACATTGTTCGATCAACCCCCTTTTCAGTGCTTATTGTTGCTGAACATTGACGCCTAACTGTTTTGAGTTTTGATTCTTTTAAAATGTCAACGCTGCGTGCCGCGATGCGGTTTTAAAATGAACGAGAGAAAATTCCAAGGACATATTAAAAGAGTGTACCACTGTATTTCAATCGTGATGCGCCTGTCTGCAGTCGAGACGCGTCAAGAAATGTTGGCGCATCTTTATGAGAAGAAATAATCTCGTTTTGCCAGTATCGTGTATTTTTCGCTTGTGTTCACTTGAAAACTTTGGACATTGGACAAGTTGTTAAGTGTCGTATTGGAAATATTTGGTCGGCCCCAAGATTCAACAGAACTATGTCAACGCGTAATGTGGTATTTTGCTGTTTATTTTTAAATCGTTAACATGTGCACACATTGTGTGTGTGCGCTCTGCAGGTCATCTATAATGTGTCGCTAGGTTTCTGAAAAAAACATGGGAGAAAGCAGTGATCGTTGTGGGAGAGGGGAGGTCGCAGGCAAATGCACAATGGGCTTGAGAGGTCAAGTGATCGCTGCGGTTTGAACGTTTGACTCGCAATCGTGAGGTTGGAAGTTGTTAAATCCCAGTTGGGTTCGACTTGGGGTCATCATCTCTTCAGGGTTGATCCGTTGCATTGTTTGTACCCTGGATAGGCCACAGGCAGGGTGGCGGAGTTCGTCGAGTGCGCTCATTGCCATGAGCATCGGCCCGCGCTTGTTCTCGCAGGGAAGGGGCACCCGTGTTGGAATCTGCCGTGGCCGTCTGAACCAAAACCGTGCAAGTGTTTTCGTTTCCTCCTCGCTACCAAAGTTTAACAAACAAAAAAAACTCCCGTGATTTTTTCAACCATTTTCTTTTTGTCTTAAAGTCAGCCGTTTGCTTTCCTACAGTATACATGCAATATATTTTATATTCACACAGCGTTGGCTGCAGCTGTGAGAGCTAGGCTGTGTAATGCGAATGCTACATGTGCTTCACGCAACTGCCTATTACAGCCCATCCCTCCTGTTTGACCGTCTACTCATTCCCAATGTTCAGGCCTGATGACAGCTCGTTGGCCACTATTTAATTTAGTAATGAACTCGATAATTTCGAAACGTCATTTTAATTGTATTTTGATAACGGTGCATGCCCCAACCCCCCCTCCCTCCCACCTTGCATTGACAGCATTCCAGATCTAACGGAGATTTGGTAGCGTTAGCTATCGGCTTGGGTTCGTTTGCAACTTGAACAAATCTGAGCAGCGATGATGGCGTCATGCTGCCATCCTTAGGTGTTAGGCCATGCCGCTGCCTTTGTGACAGCGTGGCCTCAACGCTTAAAATTAAAGACCCCACGTTGAATGTTGCATGCGGCCCAGTCACCTGACGGATTTCACAACTATCGACACCGTGAAAGCGTACGTGAATTTATTAGCAATAGTCTCGACAGCATCGAAGTTTTCCGACTTGGTAGTTTGACATTCAAGACCGTTTTTCACAAACTACGGTGCGTCTGATGCCAAAACTGCTCTTCGCTGTTTTAGTTTTGGTTTGGTTTGGTCTGGAGTTTCAGGTTGGAAAAAAACAAAATTCTTCAATGAAATAACGTCGCTGTTAGGGCTGAGCGATCTTGTTTATTTTAATACGGCGTCAAATGACACGCATCTTTTCGTTGAACCCATTTGCCCTGTTAATGTGACCGATGCTGCGATGCCTTTCACTGGAAATTTTCACGTTGGCATTTATGGTCTCCGCATATATCTAGTGGCTTTGTCACCTGGCAGTCCGTCTGGGGGTGCACTCATGAGTCCGTTGGCATAGTAGTTGCAGCGACGCAGTGATTACTGTTGGGGATCGACCAAAGCATATATAGTCGTTGCGTTGAAATAGACATTGCCTTTTAACCTGATTTACAAGTATAGGATATTGGTTTTCAAACCAAATCTCTCATTGGAAAATCGTACGCTTAAGATTTACAAAACAGGATTAAGAACGCGTGACTCGCTCTCCATAGCTGTTCTTTCAGCACAAGCATGTCGAGTGTTTCATTTCTCCGTTGTGACATTTTGGGTTGCACGTTGGAGGCATCAGGTATTCTGAATTTCACAGCTCCTACGTCAAGCTGTGAAAACCTATGTCAGTACACAGGTTTAAGAACTTGTAACAAATGTCCCCTCGATTTTATTTCAAATCGTAAATCACCGTTTTCACGTGCTTTTTCAGGAAGATATTTTCCTGTAGCAAGCAAACATAAGTGCTATTGACCAAATCAGTTCAACAGAAGATTCTTTTGGAGAGAAAAAAGCATCTCAACGCTCTTCTGCACAGAGGTCCTACACCTACTGCAAACAATTCCGCTTTGGAGCTCGATCCAGCGGCCTGTGGTGATGAAAACGCAGGTGGACCATAGCTCTTACAGCAGCGCTTTGTGACGGTGAGCAGCATCATGCCGAATATCATCGGCGTCCGGAATGATGGCACTGGTAGTAAAATTATGCTTCCGCCGAGAACATTTCTTTGCATCGCTCAGCCCTGAAGTGCGTGTAGGCGCTCGTATGCCGAGTCGGGGTATGTGCCCGTTCGTAGGCATCTGGAATACGACCGTGCATCGCATCAATCGCCCGGTTGATTGTTTTAAGCAGACGTTTTGTTGTGACTGACGGGTCTCAATCCCGCCCCCACCCACTCTTGAAGCTCGTACCCATGTCTCAATTTGAAGTCGTTTGTCGAATTTGATATGTTCTACGCGATGCCGTTTTACAAGCGTCCTCCTCGGCCGGGGGAATAATTCCGTTGTCACGTTTAATTGGCGTCGAACTTGCCGCGTTGTCCGGCTCGGGTGTGACCTCTCGCGATTGCACACCACTGCTGGGACCTCCTTTTTAAAAGCTAAGCGATCTGTGCCTCT
>JAZEWT010000002.1:15833883-15844232 GCA_036362905.1 Mordacia mordax | reverse complement strand
ACTCCACACAGAAAGGCACCCGAGCCGAGAGATTCGAACCCGGGACCTTCTTGCTGTGAGGCGTCAGCGCTAACCACTGGGCCACCGCGCCGCCCAGGTGGAAGGAACACTTTGAGAAACTCCTAAACCCGACAGACGCACCCTCGGAGGAGAAGGCAGAACCGGAGTGTTCTGGTGGAAGTCACTGAGCTAGTCCAGCAACTACACAGTAGCAAAGCATCAGGAGTGGATGAGATCCGCCCAGATATGCGTAAGGTCCTGGATGTTGTGGAACTGTTATGGCTGGCACGCCTTTTCAATGTCGCGTGGGTGTCGGGATCCGTATCAGTGGAATTGCAGAAGGGGTAGTGGTTCCAACAACCGAGGGATCACACTGCTCAGCCTTTCTTGGAAAGCCGATGCCACGGTGCTGGAAAGGAGGATCCGGCCGATTGTCAAACCTCGGATTCAGGAGGAACAATGCGGATTCCATCCTGGCTGTGAAACATCGGACCAGCTTTTTATATTCTCACGGATTTTTGAGGGGTCATGGAAATTTGCCAAACCAGTCTACATGTGTTTTGTGGACTTGGAGAAGGCTAAAAACCATGTGCCCCCGAGGGGTTCTGTGAGAGATACTGCGGGAGTATGGGATAGGAGCCATTACTGCGTGCTATTCGGTCCTTGTACAACCGGAGTGAGAGCTGTGTGTGCATTCTAGGCATTAAGTGAAGTCCGTTTGCAGTGGGTGTTGGGTTCCGCCAAGGGTGCACCTTGTCTCTTGCCCGTAATATTCATGGACAGGATATCAAGACGTATCTGAGGACCGAAGTTTATTCGGTTTTGGGGATATGCGGTTAGGATCTCTTCTTTTTGTGGATGATATTGTCCTCTTTGTTTCATCAGACTGTGATCTCCAGCGTACACTGGAACGGTTTGCGGCCGAGTGTGACGCGGTGGGGATCAGTGTCAGCATCTTCAAATGTGAAGCAATGGTTCTCGCCCGGAGAAAGGTGGCTTGCCTCCTCTGGGTGGGGAGTGAGCAGCTGACCCAAGTGGAGGAATTCAAGTATCTCAGGATCGTATTCACAAGTGAAGGCAAGAGGGAGTATGAGATTGACAGACAAATGGGGACAGCGTCTGCAGCAATGCAGCCGTTGTACCGGGTCGTCGTGGTGAAGAGGGAGCTGAGTCGGGAAGAAAAGCTTTTCATTTACTGGTCAATCTTCGTTCCAACCCTCACCTATGGTTATGAGCGTTGAGTAATGACGGAAAAAGTAAGGTCACGGATGCAGGCAACTGAAATGAGGTTCCTCCTTAGGGTTGCTGGGCTCAGCCTTTTAGATAGGGTGATGAGCTCAGTGATCCGAGAGGATCTCAGAGTAGAACCGCTGCTTCTCCGCACTGAGATGAGCCAGTTGATGCGGCTCGGCCATCTGATAGGGATACCCCCTGGGCGCTTCCCTCTGGTGTATCGGGCACGGCCAACTGGGAGGAGTCCCCGGGGCAGACCCACGACCCGTTGAAGGGATTACATCTCTCAGCTGGCCTGGGAACGCCTTGGAACCCCCCGGCAAGAGCTGGAGGAAGTTGCTCGGGAAAAGGACATTTGGGCTGCTTTTCAAAGCCCGTTGCCTTTGCGACCCGGACTCGGATAAGCGGCATGACAATGCATGGATGGAATGCATGGATTCGTGAAAAGATGAAGATGTGGATTAGTTTCTGAGCGTCGGAGAGTGACAGGATTTTGCGCAATCTGGATATATTTCTGACTAACATTGTACACATATGCTCTTGTGGCGAGTGGTAATCCGAGAAGGCATTGGACCCACCTCCACACCCATCTCACTCCGTCACTCTCACTCCGTCACCAACTGACCAGCACGGTGAAGTCAAAATAATAATATTTGCACTTCTAGAACGCTCTTCACCCAAGGGTCACAAAGTACGCTCAAATAGCCCTCAGGAGCCACGTGGCGTGGGGAGGCAAAGCAATTATATTAGAATGGAAAACACCCAATTTCAAGTTAAGAAAATATTCCTGGGCTATTAGCTGTCGGCTAGCAATTTGGCCTGGACCCATTAAACTTTTTGCACAAACCAGAACCTATCTACAGGGCTACTAGAGGTGTGGTCCCTGAGCGGGAATCCAACTCGCATTACGAACCGCTGCATTACTGCTCACACGCATACACGCAGCACTCTGAGACCTTTGGGTGAAAGGCGTTTAAAAAGTTTACTTATTATTATTATCTCACTCATCTGGTAATACATCCCTAACTTTCAAAGTGCGCCTGCACCTCTGGTTTCCAACCACACAAACCCTTGTATATTGTAACTAAAATAATCCAGGGGGCGGCACGGTGGCCCAGTGGGTAGCGCTGTCGCCTCACAGCAAGAAGGCACCGATTTCGAATCTCGGCTCGGGTGCCATTCTGTGTGGAGTTTGCGTGTTCTCTCTCTCCCCGTGTCCGCGTGGGTTTTCGCCGGGCACTCCGGTTTCCTCCCACAGTCCAAAAAACATGCTGCTGCATAGGTTCATTGGCTCGCAGACGAAATTGTCCTTAGTGCCCGGTGATGGACTGGCGTCCCATCGTGGGTATATCCCTGCCTTGCGCCCTGTGTCTGCCGGGAAAGGCTCCGGCTCACCGCGACCCTGTACAGGATTAAGCGGTTCTGACGATGAGATGAGATAATCCAGGGAAGCCTCACGAGGAGTCTCCAGACTGTTCTGGCGCGTTTGCCTGTAGGCAGAGAGACTGGGATACCTGGAGGAAAACTAATCTGTAACAATAAGGAGGAAATGCTCAATATCTGTCGAAATAGGTGCTCTGTTGTAATATACGCGACTGCCTCGCAGTCTTGCGGTTCGTGAGTGATATGCGCACGATCATATTACATCCCTGTGTTGCCGCAATAGACGTGGTTAGGTTCACGATATTCGCACGGCCAAGCGAGACTTATTTTAAAAAATCAAAGTGGCCGAACAAAACTTCAAAGATCCGCAACACCAAGTGGCCAGCAACAAACAGCGCTGGTGAAGTTGTAATAGATAATAGTTGACACGTTTGCTCTCCACAGCAGTTCTTTCGAGATACTTGGCCGTATCGAGTGTTTTTTTTTCTCTCCTCGACGTTTCGCTTCCCACATTGGACCCATCATGAGGCATTTTTTTAATTCTTGATGTGAGATGTAGATGTGTAGATGTGTGTACAACAGTAGTGCCCCCTAATGAATAAACGTGTGGTGTAACTCAGGGTAACAGCAGATTTCCAAGCGTCGGATTCAAGGGCAGTTACTTTTGATATACTGTTATGATACTACACTATTGTACGAGTGCTCACGTCGGTTTGTAGAAGAATATTTTGACGGTTACTTGAGCGGCATGGTAGGTAGCGCAGTGAGTAGCACTGCCGTCTCACAGCACGAAAGTCCTGGGTTTGATTCCCGGCTCGAGCACAATTTTGTGGAGAGTTTGCACGTTTTCCTCATGTCTGCGTGGGTTTTCGTTGGGTACTCCGGTTTCCTCCTACAGGTCCACAGGCATGCAGTGTTGGTTAATTGTCGTGCCTAAATTGTTGTTGTGACTTGCTCACCCCTGCTCGCTGGACAATTGTTAATAAGAACTAAAATAAAAACAACTGACAATTACATCCATATCCAGGTAACTACTTTACTCAATTAACAAGTTTGAATACCTTTTACCGCCCCGCACATATATGTAAACATAAACAAAACGCGGGACCATGTTTGTCGAGTACACAATTGAAAAGTCAGTGAACTCGGTTTTAATTTAAGTTGAAATGAACCCTTGAGCTATGCGGCTCTTTTTAACAATTGTCCAGCGAGAGGGGGGTGGTAAGAAAGTTACAAATATAAAGTTACAGATATATAAAGCAGTGTCGATAATCATCATCGCCATCACGGACGACATACCCACTGCTGGATGAAAGCTTCCCCAAGCTGCACAGGAGCTGATTTTATCGTGCTATCTCCATCTGTGTTTTGTTCTCTCATGATCCTCGTGTTCCACCGCCTGTCCCTCGATGTAACTTCAAGGATGGGTCTCGCCGTGCTTCTTTGCATACTTTTATTCAGCGTTTGTACCGTTTTCTCAGTCAATGTTCACGTGTCTGACAAAAGTGTCAAAGCAGGCGATGTACGCTGATGGTTAAATTGATTACTGATATTCACCACAGGTACACATAGACCGCTCCCCTCTGGCACGGCTGTGCGCTGCTGATGTATTGCACAACACTTTACCGATGATCCCAAAGAAGAACGAAGCCAGTTTACACACACACAACGCACATACACTTTCTCCCTCCAGGGTACGGGATCTATCGTGATGTTTTCATGAGAGCGTGAACCAACGTATTCGCTGGTTCAAACCCAGGCTGTGACAGCTGCGGTCCTTGAGGGAGCTGGCGGTTCGCGAGCAGCGTGGACGCATGGTCGCGTCGCTTACCAGAACGTTCGCTTCTTGCCGCTCTGGCTTCGTGAACGTGAGACGAGGAACCGCTCACTCTGTCCTCTTCACTGGAGGCTTTTGGAGCAGGGACGCCTACGACACGCACAACATTGGCAGTACTCGTCCGGCCGTTTTGGACCAACTCTGTAATTGATTAGAACTCTTGGGTGGACAGTCAGCCCCGAGATTCAACGCGATTCCGTTGTTGTTCTCCACAGGGCTAACCGGGGCACCCCGCGTGTCCCGTCGCTTCCCGTATCTGCCAGAGTATAGCTGTTAGATGCTGAGTCTATCTTTATAACATTTCTCTGAATAACCCCCCTCTTCCACACGCACACCGACCCTTCAACGCGGCTGCATCTGTCCAGATTAAAGAAGCAGCAACCAAGAGTTTTAATTTTCCACTCTTGATTACGCTTTCTTGCCGTGTCTTGTCCGCGCAGCTCGCTGACGGAGCTCGTTCACTCGTGTTCTGCCTCCCCCACCGCCACACGCTGACGAAGCTCCACAAACGCTTCCGCTCTCGGCACACGCATTCGCAAGCTCCCACCGTTTGTCTCTCGCCGCCTGCTGCTCCCCCCGCCCCGTCCCCTCGCTGCTGTCCGCTTCTCCCTCTGCCCGTGCGCTCATCGACCCCCGCTGCCGACGTCGCTCTTCCCCCGCACCTCTGTGCGCCACGCGCCGAGGCGCGCGCGCGCGCGCGCCAACGCGCGCACCGCGGGTCCTCCGCGCGCCAACGCGCGCACCGCGGGTCCTCCGCGCGCCAACGCGCGCACCGCGGGTCCTCCGCGTGCCAACGCGCGCACCGCGGGTCCTCCGCGTGCCAACGCGCGCACCGCGGGTCCTCCGCGCGCCAACGCGCGCACCGCGGGTCCTCCGCGTGCCCACTCTCTCCGACTCCGCCACTCGCCTTCTCGCACCTCCAACGTCGCCTCCTCTCCCTCGGCCGTGGAGAAACACAGGCTTCCTGCGTGTGTTTCTCCGCCCGCCCGCAGCTGTTGAGCAACTGACGCCGAGAGTTGCGAAGTAGCGACTCGCGGGCGACTGAACGGCGCACGCATGAACAGGAAACCGCTTGACAGAGCAGATAAGAAGGCAACCGGCGGCCCGCGCACGCGTGGAGCAGCCTGGGCTGC
Source organism: Mordacia mordax (assembly GCA_036362905.1). Classification (NCBI taxonomy): domain Eukaryota; kingdom Metazoa; phylum Chordata; class Hyperoartia; order Petromyzontiformes; family Petromyzontidae; genus Mordacia; species Mordacia mordax. Next base: position 15,838,646 of record JAZEWT010000002.1, on the reverse strand, counting down.
GGTAGCCGCCCCCGTTACACGCCGGGCTTACAGTGTCGGTATGACACACGTTATGACGACTGGCAAGCAGTGGAACCCGAGCTTGATCTATACTGAGAGCTGCTAAAAATATTGTCTGGTGGGGGCTGCTGTTGGTTGGGTTGTGGCCGGAGGTGGGTGGAGGGTGGGGGGGGCAATTTGTTGAGAGAGCGAGAGGGGGGGCATGGTATGTCTACTGATTGACAACGTGTGTGTGAGTGGGGGGAGGTGGCGTAGCAGTTGTCATTCCGGCGACACCAGTTCGATTCCCATTCGTGATTATCTGAACCGGCCTTGGGCTTCGCCTGGTATCACTCATCCTTGCATGAGTACCTGGTGCGGTTTGTAAATATCGGCACTGGGAAGACGAAGGCAGCGGGATGTAGTCCTGGTCACCCGCCCCTCGTGTGCCATGCCAGCCTTCATAGGCACTCGCTAACAGCACTTGCCCCAACAGTTTCTAAAATCCCACATCGGGTATCTTTGTCTGCGGAGCGGAGGCAGTGGTGAGCTGGGTTCAACTCCTGACCATGATAAAAGCCTATAAATAAATCGAACCCAATGCTCGGTTGTGATCATAACCCCAACACCAGCGTTACTGGTGGCAAACACCATGTCCGCATATGATCCTCGTAGAGACAGAATGACCACACTTGCTTCACCAATGACCTAAGTAATCTGGACGAGCATTATAGAACGCGTTTGCCTTGGACTCACGTGAGTGCATCAGAGAGGTTGTGTGTTGAGGGTGGGGTTGTTTGCCCGTCCGTGGGAGCAAAAACAATCCCATCGATTGAATGGAGTATTTTTCCACATCATCACAATGAGCCGTGGTCTAGCGTCTATCCACTGCTGGATGAAGGTGTCACCAACCCAATTCCATCTTTCACAGTCTCGCGAAGCGATAATCCTTCTCGCCCGCTTGTGCACAAGCTGTTTTCATCGCTGTCGTTAACTTGAGTCTATCCGAAAATCCCAAAGTTCCTCTTTCTCTCAGTCTCATTGTGAAACTCGATTCCCCAATTCCTATTTGCGAATGTTTTAGGCATTGTTCCATTTTCTCTGCCTGTAGTTCCATGCATCTGATCCGCATTAGAGCAGTTAATAGGGGACACGTATATTAAAAAAACCCCACAAAAATATTGTTATTGTTGCTGATTTTCCGTTCTAATGCCGTTGTTGTTGACGTGCCGCTCTCTCCGTAGCTCTGTGCAGCACTTTGTGAGCCTCGGGTGAAAAGCGCTCTATAAATGCAATTATTATAATACAAATCACGTTAGAGCAAAGATAATATTCACCCCTATTGTGAGATATATAATATTACCACATTCCATTGCCTGCTTACGCCACTGCTGGTATAACGGCGTATAACCGAGACATTACTAGAGAGCTTCCTGTGGATAGTATTTGGCCTACTCTTCCACGCTGTCCATATGTCTTGGGAGAAATGGGAGTACCCACACTTTATCTCCCTACATACGACCATCCCATCACATACTGTGGTGGTACCAGTTTATACCGCTAAAGGCGGTGGAGGAGATTGTTAAAAACATTTCACCTGCCGCGCCGGGAGATCGAATCGAATCGGAAACCTCTGCATTGAAAGTGCAGTGTGCTTCTAAAAATTACACCACTGTGGGAGCATCACAGATATTTTCATGTACACACACATACTGTTGTAAGTCATAAATCTTCAGCGAGACGCGTCCATATATTTTTTTAAATGTGCCAAACGAAACCCCGAATTACCATTACAAGTGAGCGATAACATCTCAAGGAGATCGATTCATCATCCGTCCGTCCCTATGTAGAGAGCAGCAGGGGACCGGAACATATCCCGGCAGACACAGGGCGCGAGGTGGAACTAGACCCGGGATGGAACACCATTCCAGCACAGGGCATTGGGGACGCTTTAGTCAGGACAATTAACCTGGGCAGAATGTCTTTGGACTGTGGGAGGAAATCGGAGTACCCAGCGAAAACCCACGCGTGCACGGAGCTAATGTGCAAACTCCACCCGAGCTGGGAATCGAACCCGGTGATTTTAATGTGGCAACGTTAATTTATTCTCGCTAACGATGACAATGCGTCCAAGAGCTTAATGTCATTGTCGAGGGTTCTGCTGTCGCGACAACCGGAGAGCGTCACAGAAGAGAGTTCGTGTCGCGTTGCTCTCCTCCTGCCGTTGAACAAGTGCAGACCTGAGCTGTGAATGCGAAATCCTGACCTGATCGTGACCCACACGCGCGCACGCCATAGATGCACAGAGCAGGCACGATTCGCTCAGACATGACCGCGTTGCGCACCATACCGAGGGATTTCCGTTTTAGCGATGGGTCACACACACACGGGTGTCTGTGAGCGCGGTTCCACGTTGGTGATGAAAGTTGCGTGCATTCCCCATCGAGTGAAGCAACCAACGATTGCACTTCAGCTATCGGGGGGGAGGCTTCTTTTTTTTGCCATAGCAATAATAATTGCATTTATAGAGCGCTAGTCACCCGAGAGTCACAAAGCGCTGCAGCAACATAACATCTCTTTCAATGGCTCAAGGTCGGAAATGAACACCGCCTAAACGATCATGTGAGCAAAACATTACTTTGGGTAACAATAATAGTACTGCATGTATTTAACTACAGAAGTCTCACTGACTCGCAAAATTCGTTTTAAGTGGCGTGCCACTTTGGGATGTTGGCAAATTATAAATATTTTCTTCTCATTGTCAAAAACCGCTTAGTCCTGTACAGGGTGGTGGTGAGCCAGAGCCCATCCCGGTAGACACAGGGCGCAAAGCAAGGATATACCCGCAATGGGACGCCAGTCCATCACCAGGTCCTGCGGGCAATTTAGTCCGCAAGCCAATATACCTATGCAACAGCATGTGTTTTGGACTGTGGGAGGAAACTGGAGTGCCCGGTGAAAACCCACGCGGACACGGGGAGAACACGCAAACTCCACACAGAAAGGCACCCGAGCCGAGATTCGAACCCGGGTCCTTCTTGCTGTGAGGCGACAGCGCTACCCACTGGGCCACCGTGCCGCCCGGAAATTTAGTCTGCAAGCCAATTAACCTATGCAGCAGCATGTTTTGGGGGTTTTGTGGGAGGAAACCGGAGTGCCCAGCGAAAACCAACACGCACACCTGTAAAACCACGAAAATGTAATAAATGCCATTTATTTTCAAAACTCGAAGCTCATCTTCAGGAGGATTCATTGTTTACTTGAACACACTCTACGTTGCTCTGTTACCATATCCTGGCCACCTCATAGCCAAAACCTAGAGCACCTGGAGTATGCATCTGATTAATAACCAGGCTCAGGGCTCCTTAGCTTCTGACAGAAGATATGGTGTGTTCAGACTGAATTTGGTCATGGAATTGAAGAAGTCCATTGCTCATTTACAATTGCCATGTTCTCTCTGCATATGTGTGTATGTATTGGTATGAACGCGTTGCGGTCATACCAAGACATACACACACGGGAAACTGCAATCACGAAATCTCATTTGGATTCCCCGTAGGTTTTCGCTGCTCGATGTATGAAAATTGCTCTTAACGGCTGTTCTTTGTGGATTGCCGTGGCAACCTATTTTCCGGGCGGCGCAGTGGCCCAGTGGTTAGCGCTGACGCCTCACAGCAAGAAGGTCCCGGGTTCGAATCTCTCGGCTCGGGTGCCTTTCTGTGTGGAGTTTGCATGCTCTCCCCGTGTCCTCGTGGGTTTTCGCCGGGTACTCCGGTTTCCTCCCACAGTCCAAAAGCATGCTCCTGGGTAGGTTGATTGGCTCGCAGACTAAAATTGTCCCGCAATGCCCGGCGATGGACTGGCGTCCCGTCGTCGGGTGTATTCCTGCCTTACGCCCTGTGTTTCCGGGATAGGCTCCGGCTCACCGTGACCCTATATAGGATTAAGCGGTTTCAGATAATGAGATGAGAGATGAGAGATGAGATGAGAACCTATTTTCCTTCCCGACGTTTTTCTTCCTTCATTCGTGACATCTTCAAAATGTGGGCAAATGCCGTCAATGACAAACATCGGTGGAAGTGATATCTGAATTTGCTCCTGGCTCTCTCTTATGGGTGAATTAGTTTATAACCTAGAAAGGTGTGTAGACGTCTACACTGTGTCGACCAATACAGGACATACTGCTGGCAAGAACACCCCTTCAGATATGAGGACAGTCCTAATAGGCACTCGCCAACAGCTATTTCCATATAGTCTTTGAAACTAAAACGAGGACCTTTGTCTCTGAGTGTTTCTCGAGGTAATGCTGGGTGGCGTGGATGAGTTTGAGATCAGCTGTGATATGTGCACAACAGCTGTGGCAGCAGCTAATTTAAGAAGGGTTCTTTTTTTGTCGCAACAGCTGTGCTGGGCTGGGGCGTATTTGTCTGGTCCGTGGGCATAAGGGGTCGCCTGTGCGGCTGCCTCCACGTGTTCCATAGGACTCGGCTCTCACTCGACGGCAGTCTGGTCCCTGCCCGTTTGTCATCGCTCTCGTGCGTGTGCTCTCGAGGCGACAGCAAGCACAGAAGTAAAGACACAGATACCCCTTATGGCCGTGACAGCCTGTAGGGTCAAGTGTCGTTAGCGAGTGACTATGAAGGTCTCATCTCATCGCATTGTCTGAAACCGCTTAGTCCTATACAGGGTCACGGTGAAACCGGAGCCTATCCCGGCAGACACAGAGCGCAAGGCAAGGATATACCGACGATGGGACGCCAGTCCATCGCCGGGCACTGCGGGGC
>JAZEWT010000002.1:15764569-15805183 GCA_036362905.1 Mordacia mordax | reverse complement strand
CTGGGATCGACCTGTCTTGATCACGGTCGACTGGTTGGGGACCACTGTTGTAGACAGTAAACTGGGAACTGTTTATTTGGCAATTAAACTCATTCTCACAGGAACACACGACACGCACAAAGTGTCCGAGGATGCCTCTAACGTGTGAGGCGAAACGTCGAGAGGAGAGGGGGAGCGATCGACGCGGCTGTCCCGAGACAGCAGCTTTTCGAAGCAATCATCATGCATCGAGCCGTGACAACCTACATCATTACACTTGAGAAGATTGATACCGATTAGTGGCATTTCAGCCGTGAATATGTAATTGAGAAACTGGTTTGGCATAAAAATGTGGCATTTTTACCATTTGTTCAGAGTTTGGGAAAGTGAGTGCAGTCGTGTTGTCCATTTGAGCAGAGGGACATGGACCAGCACATTGGTTGATTGCAAAATCAAATCACTGCTTTAGTGGTGGTATACAAACACGTGTATCTTTGCGACCCCCCGTTAAAAGGCGCTTTATGAATGCACATATTATTACTACATGAAAACTCACCACCTATCACTTCGACTGCCTTAGAGTGAAAAAAATAGTTAATTGTCGCTTTGGTGATTGTCTCCTCTGGAGACCATTTGCCTAAACTTTTTTCTGCTGTACGTTTTCTCTTGCAAGGCAATGTTCTTGACAGTATTGTGTTGAAACGCTCACATTGTTATTAGCTCTAATTTAGCAGTCTTTCTTATCCAGGACGACTGACATTATCCCATACATATACATTTCTAATAAATACAAAATAAATATTGCCGGTTGCCCCCACTGCAAAGTGTGAAAGTGTTGTTGTGAGACCAGGAAATAATGATTGTATAAATGTGTCTTGAGACTGACGTGAATGACACTGTAGTCCTGGTTTCTATTTGGATGTGATTCCACCATTAGAACAGCAATACAGTAAATTGATGTGACTTGTGGCTTTTAGCCACTGCACGTCTTGTATTGTACACAAAGTTCATGTTCAAATCGCCTAAGCAGGCCACACAAACGTATTGGGTGTCCAACATCTATTTACCTCGTCTGCTTTTGCTTGCACGCTGTGTTTGCATAAAATCAACAGTTGCACGCGTACATTAGATCACTACATTGACATTTGCGCATGTCTGCTCGCTCGTGCACATGCAGTGAAGCAAAACCCTTTCACAATCTCCTTGAGGGTATACTATGTGTGTGTGTGGAGTGGCCGTGTAGCATTCAGGGTGCAACGCTGCGAACCCCAGTGACCCGGGTTCGATTCTTGTTCGGTTACAACATCGTTGTCAATACCCGCGTAATCATGTACAGGGTCGCGGGGAGGTGAAGCCTATCCCAGCAGACAGGGCGCAAGGCAGGGCTATACCCAGGATGGTCTTCATAGGTGTGTGCTAACAGCAAGCACCCATGAGGGCCTGCAATCTCTTAGGCTCTAAGGAGGATCTTGGTATTGCATACTGTGTGTTTAAAAATTGTGGATTTTTTTTCTCAGTTCATATATGTGGTTCCGGTTATGCAAATGTGTTCATCCAGCCTTGGACTGAAATTAAACAAGACATACAGTGTAGTATATTTCCCTTTACTTAAACAGGTGAAACAGGTTATGGCCGTTTTCCACAGTGAAGGGTTTCAACTAAGCACCACAGTCCACGTGTCATTGTTGCCAGTCTACTTTGCCAGTCTAAAGACACAAACATTTAAAGGTTGCAAATCCAAATTCCCTGAGTCTCTCATCCCTGGAAGGGCAATAAAGTGAGTGTAAACGTTACATGCACTAAGCGTTGGTCATGTATGGGAGAGACTGGCATTTACCGTGTTTTATACAGATTTTACATCGAGATGTTATGTTATGCAGGGATGTGTGTATTAAAGAACCCCCCCCCCCCNAAAAAAAAAATTGCTGCTGTTGTTGATTGTCCGTTGTAATGTCGTTGTTGACGTGCCGTTCTCTCTCCGTAGCTCTGTGCAGCGCTTTGTGACCCTCGGGTGAAAAGCGCCCCATAAATGCTATTTTTATAATTATTATGTCCGTGAATGGACATGACGGATGGATCATCGTTTGTTACTTCGCGTGAACAGGGAGAACATTTAACTGACATGACTCGTAATGGACAGTGAATTAGTCAGCTCCACATATCACATGTTAAAACCTGCCCCATGACTCATGATTTCCACGTGGCTCACTTTGCCAGCCGAACGTTGGCAAGATGCCAGAGACGCACACGTTAGTTGTGTTGCCACTTTGTGACCGGATTGTTTTTTTGTGGATGGTATTTACCTGTGAAGAGCACTTTGTGAAATTGCTTAGGGGGAAGTTTGCGGTAGGGAGTTATAAAAGCAGATGTGTAGCCATTGTTCTGTGTAATGTATTCGAGAAAATAGAAAGTCTGGTTATAACTGGAAAAATAGAAGGAAAGAGAGATCGTGGATGACAAGAGATTGACTTATGTCAAGAGTCTCTCGAGATGTGTGAACATATTAACAATGGACATTCTTAGAAGTTCAAAGAGCAGAGATTTGTAGAAGACCATTGTCACCAACGTTCTGTAAGATATGGTCCCTCGAAGAAGAAGATTAGATTTTAAGCTTTTTCCTTTTACCATTGACGTCAGGGTTCACATGGAATTTGAAACTGCCTGCTGGAGTGTGTATATTAAATGTCTCACTATTAATGTGTTGGGTTTTTTTTAGACTAAATCACAGCTGAATTTCGCAGTGTGCAACATAGCGTGCATTGGTTAAGTATTAACTTTCATTGCAAATATAATTTTAGCTGACATGGCAGACCATTGCAGACGTGAAACCCACATGAAGAACCTTGGTTGAAAATGAACAGTATTAATGTTTGGCCGAGAGAGGGTGCAAGGCAGGGAAATACCCATGAGGTGGCGCCAGTACATCGCAGGGCACACTTTTTTGGGGGGCAATTTACTCAGCAATTTAATTCAGGCAGCAGCGTGCCTTTGAATGTTGGGAGGAAACCGGGGAACCCGGCAAGAAACAAACGCGGGCACGGGGAGAACACGCAAACTCCACACAGCAAGGAACCCTGCCGGGAATCGAACCCGGGACCCATCATGGCCAGCACCGTGAGGCTGTAAAAATGCCTGCCACTGGCTCAGTCATGATGAGCACAATGCCCAGATAGTTTGAGCCGCATAGACCTTTTAAGTTTGTGCAACGATGTCAAGTCCTACAGTGACATTTTCACAATTTGCTACAGGTTAAGCACGTGCACATTGCTCAGTTTAGTTTGTACTAATTGTGAAAATGGTAATCAATGCCATTTGGCATTTGATTAAATGATGGCAGTTGGTTATAGTAATTATCTTCAGGCTTTGTAATTATATCCCTTACTACAATGTACATCCTAGGTATATTACATTGTCGTAAGTGCATAGCCTGTTTAACGGGTGAAAGGCGCTTTAGCGTTTGTTTTCCATAGGCTTTCGTTTTTATTGTGCTCCACTGTTAAAATGTATTGTCCTTGTTCATATATTATTGGCTTAAAAGGCCGTAAATTCTCATAAATTACGACGTTTTGCTTTCATAATCTACGTTCTTGCCGCAACTCTGCGGCGTGACCGTCAGGTGAAAAGCGCTCTATAAATGCAATTATTATAACAAGATAACTAACGAAGGATGGAGTCGTTATGGTGTTACATGTAACGCTACAATGGGGTATTACCAACACACCCTCTGCTGTAATGCATACGTTAGCAACTATGTACCATAGTTCTCAAGAGTATTCTGCTGAACAGAAGACGCGCCAATTCCTTTACTATCGCAGCACACCGGTGTGTTGAAAAGCGACCCCACAATATTTTACAAAAAATGTACGACGTTTCGCTGACAACAACGTTCAGCATCATCAGGCACCCGCGCCAGCAACTGGTCGGGCAGATCGAATGGCTGATTGGCCGTGTCGGGTGGTGGAGGGTTAAACGACACTATTTTATAATCTATAACTTTTTACGTGACCTGACCAAAAAAATGGATTTCATTGATAATATTGGTCACGAAAGCCTTCGAATTAAAGTATTCTGCTGTTTGTGTTAAATATTGAGATTGCCTGTGCGAAAAACTTCAAGAAAATTCTTCCTCCATGTCACCATTGTCAATAATTGACTTATTTCTCCAGGAAAGCTTCACTGAAACCTAAGACTTTTTTTCACGAAGGTCCTGCGACATTGGGTTATGATTTTAAGATGATTTCATCGAAGTAATGAGCATTTATACACGAGGGATGAGACCGGAGCACCAGGGTAAAACCCTCAGGGTTGAGGTGGCAACACTCTGCCCCCGTACACATGGAAAGAGTTGGTGATTAGTCCATCGGTTGCACTGCTTTCTGTTGTCGAGCTAGGGTGTGACACCTCAACGCCCATGGCAAGCGAGTTTCTCAACACTTGCGTGATCCACCAATGGTCTCACCACAGTGCTTTTCACAAATATCTTGACTGCTTAAAATGGGCAACAGTTCCTTCAAAGTGTTTGCTCCGTCAAAATATGAGCATTTCTCTTACGAGCTGCTCTATCGAGATAGTCACGTTGAGGGTTCCTCTTTTTTCATGACGAGCAGGAGGAATGCTTCGTGAAGGAGTGAAGACCAATGCTCTCAACACAGCTATCCCGAAAAAATATTTCTCATTCAAAGAACCATGAAAACCTACATCAAGTGAATATGTAACGCTCATTTCTTTTAGAGGCACTAAGCCAATCATGGAAATTTCAAATCCCTTTGGTTTGCTCAGTGTCTATAGGACAACTGCTGATTTCCCAAAAAAGTGCTCCTTTAATCCATCCTCGTAGAATAATTAGCTGTTTAAATTCTTGCCCAAGTCACCAACTATTGACCGACCCTTGTGTTGCAGTGCCACTCAGCCAATGCTGCAGTCTAAAAAACAGCAAATGTAGATCTTAACATACCTTAACCCCCTTTGTGTGCATCCTTACAGATGGCTGCCTCTATGACCTGGAACATATGGACATTCCAGATGATCCTGAAGACCCCTTTGGCATCCTTCGCGTTCATTCCATTGTGAGTGTGCTGCTGCGTGTGCAACCTTAAGAGTAATATTGGCATCCTTCTCGGGAGAGAAGGATGCCCTCGCATTTCCTGGTAAGGGCATGCGTATCTAGAGCCTGCCTATTGCTAAGGATGTCGTGTAGGAGCTCTAGTTCAAATGGAAAGACTGCCATGATGCCTTGTACGACACGAGCTTTGCCTGCCTTTGATATTACAAACTCGCGTAATAACTTAAACTGGTGTCTGAATATTTGCATCTTCACTATGTTTGAACACTGTGGCTCTTTGTTGAATTGGCAATAGTTCTCGGAGTGATATAGATCACATGTGTGGGTGTATGACTTATGGCATTGTTAGATGACAATGGTAGGTGAGCAGACTTGATTACGTACCAGGATTGCAGGGTTGGCCTGCATTCCCATGACAGCCTGAGCCCACAGACCCAGCACCAAGTGAGCACCTTTAAGCATGCCATGTCACTCCCATTTAAAAAATTAGCCACGTCAGCACCTGTTCACCTGCAAAGCCTGTGTTTTTTCTTCTTAGTAGTTTATTATTTAGCAATGAGGTAATGGTGTTAAGGATGACCTCACCCAAGCTTTCATTTAGATGTTGTTGAAGAAATTTAATTTTTCGATCAATATCTTCTGGCCAAAAGGTTATGAAAGTGGAGGGGGGGATGCTGTGGAAGGGACTGCACCTATAAAATTGTATGAATAATGAAGGGTGGGGACCTGGCTGAAGTTGAATTTTATTGCCGACTCTAGGCAAGCTGCCAAAATGTTACTATGCAAGGGTGGGAACAGCCTGTGCATAAGTTATACACTTTGTTTCCCACAGACAGACGTTTTAGTACCATGCCAGAAAATGTTGCATTGAGCATAAAACAACATTTCTTTCAATACATATTTAGTAGAGTTGTAAGAAACTATAGTTGGACAAGTAACTCACGATACCTGAGAATGTAGCTTAATTGAGGATGGATGCCCGGAGTCAAACTCGGGTGCTCTGCGGTGCTGTCTCAGTGCTACAACTTGGAATCGGTCCTCGGAATCGTCAAGCCATCTTACCGTATGAGAGAGAGCGTCTTGTAGCACGTGTGCTTGTGCTTCTCACAGATGGACGATGACAGAGACATCGAGCTTAAGCTGGAATCTCTGTCGCCATCCTCCTCGTCGTCATTGTCCAGTGACCCCTGGTCACATGTTAACACGGAAATTTTCCAAGGTACAAGCACTAGTCGTTTCAAAGCCTTGAGAGTTAAGCATTGCTCTTTAAAGCTGCCCTTTTGCATCACCGCGGTGAGCGTTTTTCTACTCTCCTTCGTGACGTTTCTCCTCCTATGTTGGGGGCCAAATGTTGAGAAGGAGAGAAGAGAAACACCACTGCTACCCAGAAAGAGCAGCTCTTAGTAATTCTCATGCATCAAGCTGTGAAAACCTACATCAGTATGATTTTGAGAGTTGTACATTTTGTGTAATTTCACCTGAATTAGTCTTCTAATGCATCACAATTTGGTTTTGTGTTGAAGCATTATTAATCCTTACTTGCTGTTTAAGCAGCAACGCGTGTTTGATTCAATGCATGTCCTCGTCGCACAAGTATGTCCGCGATTGGTTGGAAATAAGTGACCGTGCGATGGGAAAATAAATGTATTGCAACTTGTTTCCGCAAATATCCCATTGGCTTAAGTGTGAAGCGTTATCTTTTTTCTGGTTGATTTAACGCTGTGCTCATGTAGGTTTTCACGGCTCGATGCCTATCCCGAAAGAGCAGCTGTTGGAAGCAATGATTTAACACTGTCTAACTAGTGGTTGTCCACCACAAACACAGATTTGCTCTGCTTTACAGAGCATTCCATTCTTCCCTGGAGTAAAGGATATGCTCTTTGTTTATATTCATGCAGAGGTGCTGATAAAGGAGGAGCCTCCCTCTCCGCCCTCGCCCAGCTTGTCGGAGGTCCTCATGAGCACTGTGGAGTCTCCACAACAGCAGCCGGTATGAGGAAGCGGTTGCAATGTAGATGATTATCGTACAAATCAAAGAAAAACAGGGACGACAGCGCGGTGCAGTGAGTAGCGTTCAAGGCAAGAGAAGGTCCTGAGTTCGATTCCCCGCAGAAGTGCCTGGGTGCAATTTTGCGTGTTCGACCTGTGTCGTCGTTAGTTTTTTTCCGAATCCTCTGGTTGCCTCCTATAGTCCATAGACATGCTGCTGGTGCCTGTTAATTAGCATGCTCACAACATTTCTCTCTTGACTGTGTGATGGACTCGTGTTAGATTCTGCATACAGCACAGTCTTGTGCTCTGTATCTGCCAGGATAGGCTCCAGCTCACCACAACCCTGCACAGGATTAAGTGGGAACTTGTAATTAATGTAGTTAGTGGTTCATTTGATCATCTCCGCCAAAGACATGATTCTTTGTGACCACACTATTGTATTGTGATAACGCAACAAAGATGATCTTATGGATAAGACGAATGCTGTCATAGGAATGTAGATTTTTTTTTTACTACTGGCTTGGCTCTACTGGCAGAGATGAGCACTCCATAACACTGCCTTGTGCATCAAAAGACACATTGACTTCAAAATTTTTAAAAATAGATTTTAAATAAAAGACCCTCTTACATGACCTCGTGATCTCACTGCTCAACACAGGCGATTGCTGCACCGTCCCTCGGAGTGAAGTTGGAGGGGCCGCCAACACCGCCGTTCTGCATGGGGGACATTCCCTCACCGCCACGGACACAGGGTTCAAGCTCCCCACCCAGCCTCACCCAGGCCAGCCTGGAGTGGCCCAAACGAGAACCCAAGCATGAGCCACTTTCACCAGCTACAGGTGGGCGAGCTAGCTAGGCCCTAGCAAGTCACTTATCCACTGGCACTATGCGACTGTGTCGCCGCACGATCATGAAGGTCAACCTCATTTGCCTATCAGCACTACTCGAGCAGCTTCAAGATCTCTTGTATAGCCTTAACAGACTCTGGGGTCAAGTGCCCTTATTGTGCACCTATGAAGGCCGACATGGCACGTGAAGGTGTTGATGGCAAGTATTATGCCTGGCCGCCTTTGTCTCTCTAGTGGAAATGTTTACACACCACAATATGTACTCATTAAGACACAATAAGAGACACAATATTTTTACCCGAGAGTTACAGCGCTGCACAGAGCTCCAGCATTCGAGGCTGAGTTGACCTGCTGGAGGCCCAGGACCAATGCAGAAAATTCTCACTAGTGTTGGCCATTAGCAGTACACACACACACACACACGTTGCAACACGTACTCCGTATTTCACGTCCAAGATTAGTTTCCATATGTCAACGTTTCTCCATCGCTCGACTCACAACCTGGAACACCTTACAGTTGCAACTGCAGCAAAACCCACTCAACCACAATCTTCACAAAACATGGCCCATATTTGACAAATTTGTCAAATGACCCGCAGATTACTGAATTTAAATGATCTATAACAATCAAGGGCATTCCCTTCCTGACAGCCATGAGACTGTGAGATTTTCCTGGTTAAAAAATAATAATATAAATTAATGCTATATATCTCTCTCCTAGGGTTGGTGCCAACCCAATGCCCGCAAAAGTCACACCAACTACTGCCGTCCAATATAGCCCTGCCTTCCGGCCTCGCTGCGGCACCCAACACCACGAAAACGCTGATCCTGCAGCCAGTGACATCCCTGGTGCCACAGACCATCGCTTTCCAAGCAAAACCTGCCGGTATGTAAATGGAACATGAAGGTTACATTTTATCTCTCATCCCTTAGCAAGGCTAAAGCATAACAAAATGAAACATTGTGTGAGTTAAAATCGTGGTCAGGAGTTGACTCCAATAATAGTTAAAACATATTTGGCTAAATACCCTATGGTGGGAAAATCATTTGTGGATGACCAATGAACTGGTCTTCACTCATAAAATGTGAGATTTTTTTCACTCCATCCCAAAAATGAAGATATAATGGCTAATAACATGGCTTCGTTGGGCATGTAGCCCTAACTTTGATAACTACAAAATGCTAATCCTGTATTGCATATGGAAACTCCACTAGAAGTAGGGCAACCTTGAAAATAAAGGTCCTATGTTATTGTGTGTGTTACAGTGTGTATTATTATTTCACGTGACTACCTCTCGTGGTTTGTGCACGTTGTTTCACTTGTTATCCATTCACAATCACTGACGGCTATTTGAGCTTGAATTTGTTATCGGGCTCAATCATGTCCTTCTATTCCCCATTGCACTCTGACTTCTCCATCACTGCCATTCACACACACACACAGCCCAACAGGTGGTCTTATCCACAGGTGGGCTCTCTCACTTGTCAGCCCAGTGCCTCCTGAAGCAGCCGCAGTCTGCACTCGGCCACACGCAGCTCGCACATGGATCTGGTGCCCTGGCAAACGGACCACCCAATGGCACAGTTAATGGAGTTGCCAAGGGAATGACCAATGGTCTTACAAACAAGATGGCGAATGGGGTGACGGGTGCGACAGTGGCTGGGTTGTGTTCTCCGACATTCGTGGGCTCCATGGCCGCTCCGGTGCCAGCCACCTGCCTGTCACCGCCTGCTGGGACAGCACCACCGGCCACTGGTGCCGCCGCCACCGCCGCAGCCGCCGCCGTCAAGAGGATTGTGCCCTTACAACCGCCGGCGAGAGACCCGTATGGCAGGGATGTCGATGTACGTTGATCCCGCACAGAGATTTCAATGTGACCTGTGGTGCCATTGCCATTGGGTTTATGCAATCGTGCCTATGTTTCTGCTAAGAAATGTGGGTAGAAAAAGCACCCAGGTGGCTGAGAGTTTATGCTGCTGGCCTTGCTGGAGTTAATGTGCATTTACTGATAAAGAGTAAAGGCATGAATCTGCTTTTCATATATCTGATTGAATCAGACTTTCCAGTAAAATTAGTGTTGTGGCCTCCACGCAGTCACCAGCTATTGTGCAACCAAGCCTTAAAGTTTTGTATTTCACATCATTGGACATAGAGCTTTGGTGGCTAAACGACACATTTATCAGGAACAGTAATTAGGAAACTGAGTCAATTTGTGTTCCTTGTTAAGGATACAACCTTAATTATGTTTTCCTTCAGATCACTATGAAAGTGTTTCTTAGTAACCAAAAGTGTGCCCATGTTATTTTTTTGTGATGTCTCAAAGTCCATTAGCTTGCAGTCACACCCCAGAAGGTAATTTCTGCCTTTGCGCCTGTCAATCAAAGTGTTCGTAGACTTTTTGTTACCAGTAAGACCAACTAGAACTTTTGATCTATTTTTTCAAGGGGAACCTGTTTGTGAAAAGGTGTGGCAAAATATTAAACCTATTGTAATCTATAAATATAAACGGCGTGTGACTCACATGGTCAAAATTGCATTTTCAGAAGTAGAATTTTGCATCGTCACATTGATGGGAGGGTGTGATATAAGAACTTACACTTCATATTTGCATATTAATTATAACCCTGTTAGAAACACCTGTGTATTTTTATGAGCCCCCCCTCCCCTCCCGTCTCCGTGTACACATGGCCTATCCTGTGAGGAGAGGGCCCTAGGCAACCACCACGATTTGGAAATTGGACATATGTCTCGGAGTTTCTCGTCCGTTAAGTCAGCTGTGCGTGCGCTCGTGCGAGCAGGTGAAGGTGTTGAAGAGGCAGCAGCGCATGATTAAAAACCGCGAGTCGGCGTGCCAGTCCCGGCGCAAGAAGAAGGAGTACGTGACCGGCTTGGAGGCGCGCCTTCGGGACGCGCTGGGTGAGAACGAGCGTCTCCGCAGGGAGAACGCGGAACTTAAGCAGAGGCTGGAAGGGCTGGTAACAGAGGTAGGTACCTCCTGAATAAGCTGTAATTCCTGTTGAGAGTTGCTTTTATCAGGATGGCCGTGTTAAACGTTCAGCCTTCGCGACGTTTCGCTTCTCACGTTGGAGGCATCATCTGATGAGCGTTCCTCCTTTCTCCTTCACGATGGTTCTCTCACGCCGAAGGCAGTTGCACACAGACTCTTATGAATGCACTTGTGTACATAAGAGTGCGTTTCTAATGTGTCCAGTGCGGCAAAAATGTCGCAAAGGAGCGAAGAGGAATGCTCAACACAGCTGTACTGAAACATCTCTTGAGAGCAATTCAAATATTTTTTGTTTGCGGTGAGACGTATGTAACGGAGCAATTGAGATGGTCTATGTTGTGACCCTGCATATGTGATTGTTATCGGTTTGATTGATTTCATTACTTGTGTGCGTGTGCTTCTCTTAGAACACCCAGCTGAAAGGCGGTGGGGTGTCGGGCAGGCGCGCTGTGTGCGTCATGGCTCTCTTTTGTTTCCTGGCATTGGTGTGGAGTCCTGGCAGGTGACCCTCGCGTACGCGCTCGCACGGCACGCATACGTGAACGCCGGTAGGCGTTACGCTGCTACCGCCAACCGCACGATCGTCCCTCGATTGGAATGTGGTGGTGCTGATGGGCACTGAACGCAGTGATTCGGAGGCTTATCATTTATGCGAGACACCTAGATGCAGAGGGCTGCACGGTGGCCCAGTGGGTAGCGCTGTCGCCTCACAGCAAGAAGGTCCCGTGGTTCCAATTTCGGCTCGGGTGCCTTTCTGTGTGGAGTTTGCATGTTTTCTCCGTGTCCGCGTGGGTTTTTGCCGGGCACTCCAGTTTCCTCCCACAGTCCAAAAAACATGCTGCTGCATAGGTTTATTGGCTTGCAGGCTAAATTGCCCTCAATGTTTGGTGATGGACTGGCGTCTAACCTTGGGTATATCCCTGCCTTGCTCCCTGTGTCTGCCGGGATAGGCTCCGACTCACCGTGACCCTGTACAGGAATAAGCGGTTCTGACAATGAGATGAGACCTATATGCAGAGCAGTCAAGTTTCCTTGAGGGATAGGGCAGGAAGTCGGTTGCTTGCTATTTTTATGCAAGGCATTTTGAGTGTTCTCACTTCGTGTCATTGGTGTCTTTACCAAGTGCTAATGATGGAACGTAATGTCTACAGGGCACTATTTGGTCACACGAATTTGACTTCATTTTCACTTTCAACCAGAGCGTAATAATGGGGTTCATCAATATCAGCAATCCGTCACATTAATCTGTATGTTTATTCATCACAATTTGATCAATACGTTGGCACGTATAATCACAAAGGGTTGTTAGTACTCCTGTATGACAATTTGAGGCAGATTTCTCATCTCATGTGATGCCGATGACACTGATAACGTTTATGGGAAAAATAAACAAATAATCTCATGGTTCGATCAGGCACTTGTGCGTTGAAGGTGGACGCTGCATTTTGGGGTCCTGATTGCAGCCTCGTTAACGTCCGGACCCTTCTTTGCAGGTTTATGGACGTGGAGAAAGTGCCGATGGCCGCGGTCGAGTCTCCCGCGGAGCTGACGCTGAGACACGGGCGGCACTTGCTGGCGGTGCCACTCGAGCCGCCCGCTTTCCACACCCAGCCGCACCCGCACAGCCCTCGCAAGCTTCACGTCTACACGTGCGCCGCACAGCTGCACTTGCACCTACACACTATGGGCTCACCAGCCTCTTCGCTGTGACTCCACCCTTCGCATGTGTAAAGATGCTATAGCACAGGGGGAAAAAACCCCCCCTTCATTTTAGACTTTAACTTCATGTGCTACCTTGTTATGTCTAACATTACGGCTTTTACAACCAATATTGTACGCAATTAAGTGTTTTTTGCTGTGGGTAACAGAAATGTAAAAGCGATTGGCTGTGTCGGGTGGTGACAGGTTTATAAAAACACTTTTGCATAACTCAATCCAAAGCACTTATGTTTGGTAGGTGTTCAGCACATCACGTAACATGTCAGGGAACTACATTTTTAAGGCATCACCCTAATCCCCAAACTCCACCAATCCCCTTATTTTCTCCTAATCGTCTCTCAACTGATCTGCTTACTTGCATTGAGTTTTTATTTCTTTTCGGGAGCTCTTTCAATTAATTCCAGGTGAATTGGTCATGGGCCATTTCACCGTTTAACATCAGATGGACTGATGGCATTTCTCTTTGGATGTAGAGGCTAGCTGCTGGTCAAGTTATATTTTTTGTGCTGTTTGTTGCTGGCCACTTGCATTTTTGGGCCTGTCCTCAGCAGCTGAGGGATATTATTACATATGAAACAGCAACCATTGAAGCTTCCTCGCAGAGTGTAAAGAAGTCCTGACCATGTTCATTGGCCTAGCGACTATAATTGCTCCCGACTGTTCCGCAATGGATTGGTGTCCCATCATGAGTATATCGCAACCTTGCGCCTTGTGTCCAGGATAGGCGGCTCCGTGACCCTCTACAGCATTAAAGTGGGTATTGATAATGGATTATTACCATTGCATCCAGATCTCCATGTGAGATGCGTATTGCCAAATGTATGAGTATGAAGATATTGAAGTTTTAGATGTCTTGTAAAGAAAACTCCTTTGCACGTACAAAACACTTGGATTAAGAGTGTCTCAAAGTACCTGAATCTAAAAACAGAATTTGTATTCCGAAAAATATGGAGGATGGTTTTTTTTTTAAACATCTGGCCGTTTTACACTGGTTAAAGTGCTTCTTACAATCATAATGTTGAGATGAATCCTGCATAGAAATCAGTTCAGCCCCTCGCCTCTAAAATAAATACAGTTATTACTGCTTTGAGGAGGGCGTCACGGTGGCCCAGTGGGTAACGCTGTCGCCTCATAGCAAGAAGGTCCCGGGTTCGAATCTCGCCTCTGGTGCCTTTCTGTGTGGAGTTTGCATGTTCTCTCCCCGTATCCGCGTGGGTTTTTGCCAGGCACTTCGGTTTTCTCCCACAGTCTAAAAAACATGCTGCTGCATAGGTTAATTGGCTGGCAGACTAAATTTCCCGCAGTGCCCGGTGATGGACTGGCGTCCCATTGTGGGTATATTCCTGCCTTGCGCCCTGTGTCTGCCGGGATAGGCTCCGGCTCACTATGACCCTGTACAGGATTAAGCGGTTCTGACAATGAGATGAGATGGACCACTTTGTGGAGAGCCAAAAGTGAGCATATAAAGCCGTCGTCGTCACCTTTGTAGAACGTTAGTTCCACCACTGGCCAGTGACAACACACGTTGGTTAGCGAACACAGGTATGTTGCTACGAACGCTCAACCCATCACATCCTCTTGTACTTAACCAGTGATAAGAGGCGCGTATTTGTACCCTGCCTTGTTTAGGAACAAGACAACATCCCTGGCGAATGGGAAAGAGCTGCTGATGACGTCGAACAGTTCTCTGCCCGGCCTGCGACCGCCGTCCTGCCCACATTTCAATAAGACAGAGTCCCTCCGGTGTGTAGACACGTTTGTCTTAATGATGTAATCACGGATGTATGAGCATTGCTCTTCACGGGCTGCTCTTTTTGGGAGTCCGTGTCGAGTGTTCCCTCTCCTTCATGGATGTGTAATGCGAAAACGAGGAGGACCGCTTGACGTGGTTATCCTGAAAGAGCAGCTCTTCAGAGGATGTCGCAGACACGTTTTTTGCAATTTAATTCCAGTTTTAAGTACCATCACTGCACCTCATGAAACCCAAAACAAATGTTAATCACAGGTGGATGGCCATATATAAACCTAGGGTTTGAGTGGTGATGTGTTTTTGGTCTTATTGACATGATTTGTGAGTCGTGTGTGATTGTTGGTTTGGCGTGTTGTGTACAGCCTTGCAGATGAGCTGAGAGGCTGGGTTTATCGGCATGAGGTGGAACGGCGTAAAGTGACTAAACGCTGGCAGCCCAAACCACCCAGCCCACCGGTACATATACAAAGACAAAGGTGCCCCGTATAGCCTTTAACAAACTTTAGGGGAAATGTAGCTATCACTTGCCCCAACATTGTTAATCGGTATGCCAACTTTATGTTACATTAATTTGGTTAGGTCTAGATTGGACTAATAATTGTAATTCCTTGAACATAGGCACGAAAACCACCCTATGTTAAATGTAGGAATCAATGCTTCTCTAGGTAAGCCCTCGTTTTTTATCAGATTAACAGTTTTATAATTTGGCAGTCACGTGCTTGATTTGGTGCCTATGGTATGGTCAGTATTCCTCTGGTGAGTCTTACCTTTGTCTCCGGCAGAAATTCTCCACCAAGCGCTCGTCTATTGGACGAATCCTTTCTATACCTCACCCTGACGCCACAAGGTGGGTGTACATTCATTTACAAGGTACACAGTAATTGTCACAGCCACGCTGGGTGGAGCAGAAGCCAGAGCAATCTTCTGAGAGCACTGTCCGGGACACTCAACGAGTGAGAGGATTTAGAAATACAATTTACCGTATTGTTATCCTGCAGTATGTACTGTATTTTACGAGTGCTCCTCCTGTTGACAGGGAGAGAGCCATCGGACTTCCTGCTCATCCTCAGGATGTGCTGAGAGCCATTCCATTCGTGACAACGACAATTATAGCAGCTGCGTCCTGCTCTCCGCGACACTGCTCCGGGAATTTAAGCATCCAAGGAGGTTGTGTCACTGCCCTTTGTGGAGCAGCAATGTGCAACACAGGAGTGTTGATGTGCTATCTCGTATAGACAGCCTTTACAAAAAAACGGTTGTCTCGATGTTCTTGTTTACTCTTGTAAATGCTTGATTTTATTATATGCATATAAATTAATGGCTCTTGGCTTTTTTGCAAGCATCAGACCCTCGCACACCCCAACCTGCAAATTATTCCACTCCCTCACACGAATTTGAATGCAAGTTCCATTTTTTTTTAGTATAACACTTTATCTCATCTCATCTCATTATCTGAAACTGCTTAATCCTATATAGGGTCACGGTGAGCCGGAGCCTATCCCGGAAACACAGGGCGTAAGGCAGGAATACACCCGACGACGGGACGCCGGTCCATCGCCGGGCATTGCGGGACAATTTTAGTCTGCGAGCCAATCAACCTATCCAGGAGCATGCTTTTGGACTGTGGGAGGAAACCGGAGTACCCGGCGAAAACCCACGCGGACACAGGGAGAGCATGCAATCTCCACACAGAAAGGCACCCGAGCCGAGAGATTCGAACCCGGGACCTTCTTGCTGTGAGGCGACAGCGCTAACCACTGGGCCACCGTGCCGCCCATAACACTTTATGTTTTCTGAAAGATTTTGTCAATTGAGTCAGAGTACTTAATTTTGTTTACCCGTTGTCTTAATCTAATATTTACAGCATTCCTTAATGTGCTAAGGTCATAATTTTTAACATCTTTTGCAAACGGCAGTTTTAGCATCATGCACAATTACTGCACTGGGTGCGGGTGGTTAATTGACCAGGATAGATATGACGGACAAAGACTAAGATACCCCATATAGCCTTAATATATAGTATGGTCAAGTGCTGTTAGCGACCACCTATTAAGGCCAGAACGGCACACGAGGGAGTGGGTGGCCAGCAACACGCCCAACTGCCTTTGTCTCCCTAGTGGCGATGTTTACACACTGTACCAGATACTCATTTGGGGCTGAGTCGACCTAGGGGAAGCACAGAACTGGTTCAGAAAATTGTCACTGACGTTGGCTGTGAGCGGGGTTCTAATTTGAGTCACCACGTAGCTCCGTGCGCTAATCGCTAAACACCAGCCGTTGCTCGTATGTGACCAACACGGACATACACATGCCCGCCACTTCAGTTGCATTCATGTTCATCAGTGCCGGCAGGGAGAAGACATTGGTGCCCACGGGAGACTATAACGTGGTCTGTCGAAGCACATCGAATTTAACTTTGTGCGTGCACCTTTGGGAACAGGGCAATGCCCTCCAACCAGCTCCAGCTGTATGGAGGCCCAGCGCAGGGATATATCGACTTTCTGGAGGCGATTGACAGACAAGATGACACCTTCTATGTTGTGTCCTTCAGCCGGGTGAGTCTTGCATTTTGCAGCTGTTTTTCCTCATATCTTAAATCAAAATGTTGCCATTCAACCTCCCAGCAGTGTACATGGCTAAACACAATTGATCAGTAGGTCGCTTGTGCTGGGGTAAAGTGTGGATTTTCCCATCGCTTTCAAGACATCTGGGTAGTGTGAAAAAACGTCCTTTTTAAAGGATGATTAGTGCTCCCACTAGTGAAGATCCTTCCCCTAACAGTTATCGGAACAAGCAGTTGCAGGGCTGCACTTTTGCCTTGCCTTTGGTCAATCTGAAATTTTCGCAAGTACAGTTTTTTTAGAGATAAGTAGTCCCTGGATTACGAACGGGTTCCAATCAAAAGTTACATTCGTAGTCGATTTGTTCGCAGGATTTGAGCATTATTTGTACTGTTAGCTATGTCTCATTTTATCTCATTGTCTGAAACCGCTTAGTCCTATACAGGATCACGGTGAGCCGGAGCCTATCCCGGCAGACAGGGCGCAAGGCAGGGATATACCGACGATGGGACGCCAGTCTATCGCCGGGCACTGCGGGGCAATTTAGCCTGCGAGCCAATTAACCTATGCAGCAGCATGCTTTTCGACTGTGGGAGGAAAAAGGAGTACCCGGCGAAAACCCACGCGGACACGGGGAGAACATGCAAACTACACACAGAAAGGCACCCGAGCCGAGAGATTCGAACCCGGGACCTTCTTGCTGTGAGGCGACAGCGCTAACCACTGGGCCACCGTGCCGCCCTGTTAGCTATGTATAGTTGATAAAACATAAAATTGGAAGACAATATTTAATGTTATCCTGTATACCGCATGCGGTATATTATATAACATAGAGTATACTCTTTAGAACAATTAACAGTAAGTATCTAATGGGAACTTGTATGTATGTACCAGTGTTTGTTAGTCAGACGTTTGTTAGTTGGGGACTGCTTATGCTTGTAACTTGGGTAACTTGAAAATGTGGAGCATAAATTAATGGAGTGAGAAGACAGGCATTCAATTGCATTCACTATTGACCCATCTTGCACAGGCTGCTGTCAACAAAAAGTATAGAGAAAATGTAGAATTTCTAGGACGTGCACATGAAACCCCATACCGTCAGGTGGTGTTGAACGTCTGCTATAGTTATATTTCAGGACGAAATTGTTATACACAACAGAATTGTTAAACAAATGGTATATATAGGCAAACAGATTTGGCTATTTGTGCTCTCTCATTTTATTTATAAAAAGATACTGGAATGTTTACACCCGGTTGTTGAATACAAACTTGTTATCAAACCTGTTCTGTACTTCCCTCTGTGAATTTTAGCACACGTTTGGTTACCACAGTGTGGTAGGTAGGCGTTGTGTGGTATTTCAATAAATGGAATACTTGCAGACAAGCCAACTGTGTACTCTGTGTCTGCTTGTTAGTAAATGGCATAACTTCACCATTCGTTTGGCTCGTTATAATTGCTAGGTTTTTTTAACCGATTAAAGTGATGAACTGCATCCTGTACCAACCCAATCAAATCCACTGTACACTCACTACTTGATTATCAGTGTAGTAAAATTGGATGTTCTCTGCTTATATACAATTACATTTGCCTATAATTTATATAAAATATAAATAAACATGAGCATCAGCCTAACCCTTCCACAGATGGCTCAAGGTCACGAGTCATTTATGTATGCGTGTTCTGATGAAGGAACATTGCATACTTGTGCAGCATCCCCAGATAACTTGTTTAACCATGTCATTAAAGTTGCTTTGTATTGCCATGGACCTTGTGGAGAATTATGTAGACATGCGACAAGGGAAAACCCAGTTGATGAGAACGGCCGAGGGGTTGGAGTGATCGGTCTTGATGCAAGTTATAAATTTTACATTTTGAGTACCTTTCACACAAAGGTCACAAAACGCTTTACAAAACTAAGAGTGAAAGAAAAAAACAAACATCGGCTGATAAACACTGCAAATGGTAAAATTCCATTAGTGGTGAAGTAAAATTAAAGGTTAATAGAGTTCATGTACATTTAAGAACAGGTATCTCTTCAGGTAAGATTTGAACGAACCGATGGACTTGGCGGACCTGATTTCCTGTGAAAACGAATGCCGCAGCCTGGGGGCTGCTGCAGAAGGCTTGATCTACGTACATTTATAAGGAGGAAGGTTTTCTTCTGCTCCTCAGGATCATCTGCTGCTGCCTGCTATGAGCCATAACAAGACCCGGCGGCCCAAGATGTCTTTGGTCATGCCAGCCATGGCTCTCAATGGTAAAAAAAACATGCGTGAAATATTTGCACACATCATCGCGACTGGGGAGACAAAAGGCGACCGAGCGTGGTGCTGGGCACCCACCCTCTCATGTGCCGTGTCGACCTTCACAGCTGCTGCTATCTCGCAACAGCACTTGATCCACCAGCTTGTTAAGGCTACATGTGGGATCTTTTTCTTTGTTAACGTGTCAGACAATGATGACCCCCGCGCTTTATAATTCATCATTATACGTTGGATTTCAGCGGCCCTCTGTGTGCGGTGCTTTCTGGCCCTCGAGTAAAAGTGCTGTAGAAGTACAATAATTATTATCATAACTACTGCCCATGCCACTCTGCTTTAAATAAGTATGCGGTGCGGTGTTTCAAAATCACAAAGACAAAGGCAGTCGGGCATGGTGCTGGCCACCCTCCGCCTCATGTGCTGTGCCAGCCTTCATAGGTGCTCTTTTTCAGCACCTGCCCGAACAGTCTTAAAACGCTATGTAGGTGGTAAATTAGTCATTGTGTGCTATTACTGTGGAGTCGAGCACTCTTGGTATGGACTCCTTTGGTTAAGAGGTCTGGGTGGAAGTTCCAGACATAACTGAAGACTTCCGTAAAGGAGGATGGCGTCAGGAAGGGTGTCAGGTGGTAATATTCCATTACCCCCACAAGTGGAGGGCAATCAGCCAACCCAGGTCAACAGTAAAACGTGTGTGTGTGCGCTGCGGTGGGGCTACCTGCAGACTCGCTAGTGGACGCTGGCCCTGCCGGCTACGAGACGATGATGCAGGTGGACTGCGAGGTGACCAACACGCGCATCGTGCGCATCCGAAGCTCCTCGGTGCCGCCCAGCCTGCGGCGCGCGTCCCACGACAATGCTACAGGCTCCTACTCCACAAACAAGGACACGAGCCCGCAGGTGCCAACGGCGCCCACTCGGTTTGCCGTGGTAGAGCCCCGCTACGTGCGATACTTTGTACGATCCAAGGTCTGGCATAATGAAAGATTGTCTTGGATCGTGGCGTCCATTTGCGTAACATCATTATGCTTTTTGATGCTAAGTTATTTCATGGCGATATTTAAGAAATGCAACTTTAAGTTCAGGGCGGCACGGTGGCCCAGTGGTTAGCGCTGTCGCCTCACAGCAAGAAGGTCCCGGGTTCGAATCTCTCGGCTCGGGTGCCTTTCTGTGTGGAGTTTGTATGCTCTCCCCATGTCCGCGTGGGTTTTTGCCGGGCACTCCGGTTTCCTCCCACAGTCCAAAAAGCATGCTGCTACATAGGTTGATTGGCTCGCAGGCTAAATTGCCCCGCAGTGCCCGGCGATGGACTGGCGTCCCATCGTCGGTATATCCTTGCCTTGCGCCCTGTGTCTGCCGGGATAGGCTCCGGCTTCACCGTGACCCTGTAAAGGACTAAGCGGTTTCAGACAATGAGATGAGAACTTTAAGTTCACAATGCTAATTAAAGACCACACGGCTATCCTGAAAGAGCAGCTCTTGAGAACAATTCTCATACATCGAGCCACGAAAATCTATAGCTACAATTTTTTTTAAACCCTTCATAAACCAGCTTTTACCATTTCAATTATTGAGTTACAAAATGTTTTACATCGATAATATCATGATGACATGATGTCATAACTTTTTGACATCCTGTGCATTTAGTACATAGATAATGAAGTTGAAAAGGTTAGAATTCTGATTGGCAACATGTTGAATCAGTGTAATGAGGAAAGAATGCACAAACTTTGTACTTGCAGTATATCAACACTGCATGGCTGAATTGCCACTCCTCCATCTCTCTGCTGTTCCTCATACATCCGAGTTGTTGTCTTTGAGAGAAGGAATACTGCGTGCGTTATAAAGAACTGGCAAAACGATGAGATTAATTATGTTAAATTAATGTTTTTGCAATGATACGACCCATGCGCTGTTTGCGCGAATGGCATCGCGAGCAGGACCCCACCCAGAGGGACGACCCGCCTGCACGCACGAGAGCAGCCCTCGCCAGGCGGCGACTAGAACGGGCCGCTTCCCAAAACGCCTCGGACGCCTACAGGAACGCTCAGGTCTCAGTGAGCATCGACGGAGAGGGTGACTTTTAGGACGCGCATGATTTTTTAACAATATTCACGTTGTTATACCTGTCACAAAAAAAGGCGTATCCCCATCTCAACCACCTTTGTGAAAACCTAAAATTAGCCGAGCACCAAAAATTACTGTTTAAGAAGGGGTACATATTCTTAAAATGTTTACAACGGGCATGGATGTTCATGCAGCAGCACGGCGGACGCCGTTGTATCATGCCGCAAGACCGTGCACAGCTGTGTACGTTAGTGCACACGGCTGTGTAGGTTTGTGTTGCGTTGGCCAGGCGAGCAACATTCTGCCACCAATAAATTGTGAATTGAATGTAATATTCAAAGCAGTATAGAAATATTTAAAATTAAAGTTTAGGAAGCCAATGATATGATTTGTGCCCAGAATATTGAAAAGCACATGCATTTGATGGGCGGCACGGTGGCCCAGTGGTTAGCGCTGTCGCCTCACAGCAAGAAGCCCTCAGTGCCCGGTGATGGACTGGCGTCCCATTGTGCGTATATCCCTGTCTTGCTCCCTGTGTCTGCCGGGATAGGCTCTCGCTCACCTCGACCCTGTCAGATTAAGAGGTTCTGACAATGAGATGGGACATGCATTTGATGCAGTGCTCCAGTTCTTGCTTGGACATTCAAAGGCCGTAATTCCTGCTTTGTTTAAGCACGAGCGCTGTGCGTTGTGCTTTGGTCAACAGTACTTAACTTCCCAAACGTTCCCTTGCGCTGTGTAAAAAATGCAGCACAGTAAAGCCGTTTTATCCAATGACCTATCTCATAACCCTAACACTTTATCACCCGTATCTCCGACACAAGTCCGCTCACCATACACCAGGAGTGTTCTCCTCTACCCCCACCCATTACAACACACTGTCGACTGTAAAAAAAAACGAGCTTTTTTCCTTGCCTTGCTGTGAATGAATGCTCTCTGTTAATTTTGTTCAGAATACACATATCAGAGACCTGTCTTGGACGAGGTTTGCTCTCAGCCTGTGCTGCTCAAGGCCCTTTTACAATTTCCCCTATAATCGTTGACCACTTACTCAGCTGTCCTTTATTTTCACCACCAAGTCTCATCCGGCATCGTCCGTTGCACATTACGATTAGATAGTTTGAGGCTTATTGGCTGCAGCATTACTGGCAAGTAATGTGTATTCACGGTTATTATTAGTTGTTATATGCATATTAGCATAATATAATTAATCCCTTTCAAAAAATTATACAAAAATGTACACGAAGACTATTTGATCTAGTTGTGTGCAAGTGTCCACATGAAGTCCACATGAGGGTAGCATATTTGTGCATTGTGTATATATGTATGTGACTTATAAATATGTTTGTGTGCACATTCACAAATGTGTTTTGAGTGTAGAATAATGATGGCCAGATTTCCCCTGTGGATTATCCTCTTTTCTGTAGACTTCCAAGTCTGGCATGTTTTGTTGTCGTTGAAGGAATATTGAGAGGTTAAAAATGTTAATACATGATTATTTTCCCCCTGACCTATAGCAGGTATATGTAGTACTTAGTCATTAGCATTACAAAGGGAACTAAGTGCTAAAGGGTCCAATTATTAGTTCTGCAATAGAAAGCAACATTCTGGTGACTGGTATGGAATGGTGTAGAAAATGAACTGTAAAAAATAGATTTGTTTGAAGCTAATGTATTATTTTTGTTTCGTCCTTTACAGTACTTATATGCTGCACCGACATTTAAAAAAACAAACGTTGGACCAGTATGACTGATAATTTTCCATGAGAGGCATGTGCTCGATTATTGATGAATCGTATTAATACATTCCTGCTCTCGGCACATTCTGCGCTTGGCCTATGAAAACCAGAGACAACAGGCCCCTCTGCGCTGCGTACAGCACACGTGAATCCGATGCAATGCAAATTGTCGAATAGAGTCCCTTTCATATTACATAACATATTGGCAAGGTTAAACTTTGCTTTATCGTCAGCGATCATGGTGAAACCACTGCTGGATTGAAGCCTCCTCCTCCCCAGCTGCTTGCTCACAATCTTGCAATGCAATCCACTTAGCACATGAACCAGTTTCATTACTTCGTCTAAGAGGATGCATGCAATTCTTTGGCTGATTTCGGAGCTGTCAATGATGAACCATCGTTATATTGGTTTCCTTCTAAATAAGCAAGGTGATTGCACTCATCTCTGTTGGTAGCCCTAAGCCAGTGGTAGAAAGATTGTCAAAGAGCGAGTGTCTCCTTAGGATAACCACCGTTGTCTTTCCATCAAGACTTTATCAATCGCCAGAGATGAAGAGCTGATCGACCGTTGACTGTGATATCAACTCGTGATCTTCCAATTGATTTGCACTCTTGCCACAGTGTCACTTTCCCAGATAACCAAGACAACGTCTTGAGAAATGTACTTACGTCTAAATGTTTCAGAAGTGTAGCTCTTACATCCGATTACAGTCATAAATGTGGCTTTAAATGCTACTATCTTTGAGTGACAGTTTGCATTGGAATATTGAAAGTAATAATGAGCACTTTGTTCATGGTTATATGAGTCCACTTTCTTTATCGGCTGTGGTTAGTCTACTGCTGGATAAAGGCCTCCCCAATTCACCACCTCTTTCGTAACTGATCTAGCTGAACGCGTTTACCCGAACTGATTTCGTAGCTCCATCTTCTGGGTTGATGGACTGTCTCAGACGCTTTTCTATACACGTGTGCAAAATTACGACAGCCACTGCCTTACGCCTGAGGATGTTTCGAACGCGGGAGGCGAAACGTCGCGAAGCAGAGAGGAGGAGCGCTCGACACGGTTATCACAAAAGAACAGCTTTGGAAAGCAATCATGCATCGGGCTGAGAAAACCTCCATCAATACAATCGTACTACCAAATGGCTTGTTACATAATTTTTACTATCTTGTTTAGAACCGTTTATTTTTTTTTAAGTACTGTATATGCCAATTGCTTGTTTAAAACCTAATGTTTTTCACGTGATATTTATGGAGTGCGTTGAGTAAAAGCAAAGTCTTTGTGATGTATGGTTGTTTGCATTCATTCTGTGAGAGGAACATCGGATATTAATTCTTGTGCTTTTGTGAGACTTATTTTCTTCCTGTTGAGCTTGGTCGCACGTCTTCTCAGAGTTATGTTACATCTCCTCATTATTTTAGCTCCATGCCCAGTCCAGTTTCCCCAACAGAATTAAACTGTGAACGTGAACACCTTGCCCTTCATTACCACTGCATAGGTGTACACAGTTGTTGGGTTAAACCGTGTGGTGTGCTGAAGAAGCTGTTAGTGACACATTTCAGTTACAACTTGCGGTACAGACCTAAACACATTAGGGGCGGTGGCCATGCGTGTGGCTTGTAATGCAACACTGTCGAGGCAATGGTTGGTGGATCTCACACACGCACATGTTACACAGTAAGTTGACTAATCACGATCTCATTCCGTCTGTTTGGAGAAAGTGTGCCCCTCCCCCCCCCTATCTTTGCACATGTGGATTTTAACCCGTGCTCTTTTTCCTCGCACATGTTTAAACACTCAATTATTAGCTGCAATTTTAAAATTTAAACCATTGAGCAGGACGGTCCTAAAAAATCCTACGGCTTAATGTGATTTTCCTGGATATATTATAATATCTGCATCTGCCCATAAGTATCATTCTTACTTTGCTCAAGACAAGGGTGATGGGTTACAGAAATACTCTGAGCAAGCTCCCATGGTAGTGTATCACAACTTATATTAGGCGGATAGAGGCCTCTTAAAATTGGGAAGTCAGATAAAAGTTGATAAATTAGCTCACAGGTGTTGCTGGCGTCAGACATGTGCTTTATCGTTATCTACACGAAGCTAGACCCTTGTGTTTACCTGACCCAAGGGCAGCTTTCAACTGACAAGTGCTACTCGTCTCACGTTTAGGTGATAGTGGAACGGTGCTTAGTTCGAATGTTAGTGCTGAGCCATTGGTAAAATTCTACATTTGTTATAATGGAGATAATTCCAAAAGAATCGAAGTGGCAGCTTGTATCATCCAGGACCACACAAAATAAAGTTGTGCACACTACCCGAAAGACCTATACACTTGGTGATATTTTAATTGATGGCCCATCTGCTATAAATGGCCATAGGTTAATGTCACCTCTCCATGGCGACATTTCACCTCACGTTCGAGACATCCTCAGGCGCTGTGTACACAACCAATTTTAAGTGGTGCTCATTTTACCACCCCCGAAGTGATCTTGATGTGGTAATTCAATTCAACTGGGAAGGCGATATGGTGAACGTGCGTATTTGTGGGAACTTAACATCTCTGCACATTGAATTGCAACAAATACATATTTGTTAATGCTTAGTTACTTCTCCCTATTGTACATTAAACGACACTACCCCCTTTTAAAGTTAACAAGTAGTAGCCCAGGGCCAGGGAGAGGTCTTAATTATCCATAATGAAGCCCTTTTGGCTTGGGTCACATGGTGTCCTAAACCCGCCTGTTCCCAGCACAGCCAATTAGGTGTGTTGGGAGCGCAACTTGTTTGATCGGGAGCTATCTAGTGTTTTGGCAACAGACACCGTCACACAGGTTGCATAACCCACACCATAAACTACACGTATACCATGCCACATTAGTTGAATCACGCCTTGTACAAAAATAGCTTGTACAATAACGTATCGCCTGCATACTTGTCTCGGTTTAGTACTTTCAGTGAAGGTAGTCTCAATGCTGAAGATGTTATTGCAGGAAACGCCTCGAAGTTTTTGATGCCAATACACCTTATGTTCTTTCGCAATGTTGTAAAGCACCCCTGAGAAAATATGTACATAATTGGAGTGTGTTGTGTATGTCCGCACTGGGGGTGTTCAGGTTCTAAACTCAAGGATTGGTATGGTCATGGGCTTTTCTCATAATTAACATTTGGTACTTGTGTTCAGACAGACTTGATCATTACGCACACTTGCTCTCCAGTCACTGGACATGTATGCTTCATAGAATTCAGGCACACTTGTTCTCGAATGTTTTGCAGAGGATTTCAAGATGCCTTATGTGAATAATAATAATAATGGCACTTGCAGAACGCTTTCAATCCGAGGGTCACAAAGTGCTGCACAGAGCTGTGGAGAGAACGGCACGTCAGCAACAACGACATATGCACGGCAAATTGACAACGTCTATTTTAAATTTAAGATCCATGTTACTGACGAAAGATCACGAGCAACAGTGGTTCGAATCGCTGCAAGCAAAGAAAGTAGGGAGCGATCGGCGGCGGAGATGTAACCAATCTCCAAGTTGTCAGGCGGTGGACAAAACGTGCTAATGATTCCAGGCGATTTGTGGGCACGGAATGTGTCACGGCGAGGTATCTACTGTGACGTCGCGAGACGCAGCGAAGCGAGCAGCATCTCACAGCAATGACCTGGGTTCTATTCCCAGCTCGTGTGCCGATGTGGAATTTCTGTGCTCTCAGTGTCCGCATGAGTTTTCGCCGGATACAGTACTCCTGTAAACTCCCACGATTAAGCTCACCAATTGGTCGATAACATCCTTATATACAGAGGACGCAGAGTCTAGCAGATATTTGTGCCGGCTTATCGAGTGGCTGCGTTCCCTATCTCCTGCCTCTGTAGTTCAACCCGCCTTTAAGTCCTCGCTGCTTTCGAGAGTGAACAAATACTGCGCTTTTTATAAGTAGTAGATTATTAATGTTTGTCGTAAACCCTCCAGTCTACAACAGCCAATTTTGTAAAGTTTGTCAACGTGAGCAAAACGTGCAAATTCATTATCTCAACACACCGGTGTGTTGGAGAGCAAACTCACAGCATTTATAAATTAAGTCGTGTCGTTACTGACGTGCCATTCTCTCCACAGCTCTGTGCAGCGCTTTGTGACCCTCGGGTGAAAAACGCTCTACAAGTGCAATTGTTATTGTGTACAGTATTAGTATTGTTAGGCGCAGCTTGAAGAGCTTTGAGTCACAGGGGGCCAGTATGGCATGCGAGGAACACGACGGGCAGTGGTGGTATGGGTCCTTTTGGGGGCTCAAAATAGAAATAATGTGTCTTCCACCACCTTAACATTTCATCTCATTGTCTGAAACCGCTTAGTCCTATACAGGGTCACGGTGAAGCTGGAGCCTATCCCGGCAGACACAGGGCGCAAGGCAAGGATATACCGACGATGGGACGCCAGTCCATCGCCGGGCACTGCGGGGCAATTTAGCCTGCGAGCCAATCAACCTATGTAGCAGCATGCTTTTTGGACTGTGGGAGGAAACCGGAGTGCCCGGCGAAAACCCACGCGGACACGGGGAGAGCATGCAAACTCCACACAGAAAGGCACCCGAGCCGAGAGATTCGAACCCGGGACCTTCTTGCTGTGAGGCGACAGCGCTAACCACTGGGCTACCGCGCCGCCCGACCGTAACATTTAAAAACTCCTAATGAGATGGCTGAAGACTTGTTAGCAATAGATCGAGATATAGTGAGATGAGATAAATGTGCCTCGGACAACTGAAGTAAGATAAGAGTAACGAGTTGCAGACAACATAGTTAAAATTGTTGTTTTACTTTTTAAATGCATTTCTTGACTTTCTGAAAAGTTTGGTGCGAAATGAGTTCCACAAGCATGAAGTATGTGATTTGCATCCGGTATTTGTTTCTTCCTGTTGCTGTGTTCATAAATACGGGACCCCTTGAGCCGCATGGGACCCCGTGAGCTTTCTTTGAGCTTGCTCGTACGCGTAGCACGAGCACCTGCGTGACACTGCGTGACACTGCGTGCCTTAGCGGCCCTGGGGCCATGGGCTGAGTGTCCAGGTTGGTGGGGATCCAGGACCGCACCCTGTGCACGCCACAATCTCGACACACTCCGTGCTGGGGGCACACCATTGTCGTCACTGCTGCGCTCCCATCTCGTCGCCACAGCCGAGGTGCCACTGCTGTTGCTGCTTCGTCCTTGGCGGAACACGTCTTCGAGCATGGGTCTGAAACATCTTTGCACTCAGGTAATGTGCATCTTGGGTGCTCGTCTGCGTTACCGTGCGAGCGGGAACAGGACTCGTTGAAGACTGGAACCAGTGGTGGCGAGATCGACCTTTGTAGCAGGGCGGAGGATCGACGCTCGCACCAACGGGCAGAGCGCTTGGCGGTATGGTAGAGCACAGGTGGTGCATCGGCCCCAGTCATCTCAGTCGCGTAATCCATACGAGCTGGGTCTGTCCCGTGACCTCCTGTCGGCGAGCCTTCAACACTTCACTTGGCTTCAAGGTGCATATGGCGTGGGAAGGGCGCCGTGGTGCCTTTACTGGCACGTCGAGAAGAACGGAGGTTGTTTCGAGAACCGTGATGGCGCTGTGATTAGCGCACTGCGAAACAAGCCTGGCGACCAGAGGTCGATCCCCTACTCACGGCCAGAAACTGCGGCGAATATTTGAACCGAGTTCTGTGTCTCCCTTAGGTAGACTCAGGCTCACTTGAGTACTATGTCAACTTTTAAGTGTACGTTTCGCCAATCGGGAGTAAAAGCAGCCTGGCATGATGCTGGTCACCCACCCTCTGGAGTGCCGTGCCCGTACTTGCACTGAACTATTTTGTCAAAGGATACGTGGGAGAATCGATGCCTTAAAGATAGCGTCACATTTTGTGTTGAGTGCCACTGGCTTCAACCTGTTTGTGTAACGTTATGAACACGTATGTGCAAGTTCAGGCATACATGCTGTGTTGATTGGTTATATTAAATAGAATTAGCAAATTTGTTGTTGAAGTCCTCTGGCTGGGACTGTTGATGTTGCTCGCTGTTGTGCTCGGATGATGGCTCGCTGTTGACCTACGCCTGCGCAGGGACACTTATTCCTTCCTTTATTTGTTTAACAATTGTTTTATCTGTAATTTTATGTCCATTGATTTCTAGCCATTGTTTTACTTTGATTGATCTGCTCTGATATTGTTGTTGACACGCCGTTCTCTCCACTGCTCTATATAGCGCTTTGTGACCCTCGGGTTAAGAGCGCTCTGGAAGTACAAATATTATTATTGTTTATTGGTGGATCGACAGCGTTACATCCACATACCCCTGGGGGGTTTTGAAACGTGTACCACATCGTAGCAATAAGTGCAATTGTTCCTGTCATTCATGTTATAGGCGGACTAGCCCTACAACACTGCAGCGCTGTCGCCTCACAGCAAGAAAGCTCCAGATTCGATGCTCGGGTGCCTGTCTGTGTGACGTTTACGTGTTCTCCCGGTGCCCGCGTGGGTATTCGCCAGATACTCCGATTTTCACCCACCGCCCAAAGACATGTTGCTGCCTAAGTCAATTGCCCTGCTGAGTAAATTGCCCGAAGAAGTGTGCCTTGCAATGTACAGGCGCCACATCCTGGGTATTCCCCTGCCTTGCGCCCTCTGTCGGCCGGGATAGGCTCCAGCCCCCCTGCAGCCCTGTTAAGGATTAAACGGGTTTTGATAATGAATGGATTCTTTCATGGAGATAATTTACACGTGTACTAATGCATTGTTTTTGTTCTAGGGTTGATCACGATTCCGTATGAGTCTTTCCTAATAACCCACTCTTATCTCATCTCATCTCATTGTCATAAGCCACCTAATCCTGTACAGGGTCGCGGTGAGCCGGAGTCTATTCCGGCACACACAGGGCGCAAGGCAGGGATATACCCACGATGGGACGCCAGTCCATCACCGGGCACTGCGGGCAATTTAGTCTGCGAGCCAATTAACCTATGCAGCAGCATGTTTTTTGGACTGTGGGAGGAAACCGGAGTGCCCGGCGAAAACCCACGCGGACACGGGGAGAACATGCAAACTCCACACAGAAAGGCACCCGAGCCGAGATTCGAACCTGGGACCTTCTTTCTGTGAGGCGACAGTGCTACCCACTGGGCCACCGTGCTGCCTATCCACCCTATCATTCCCATATTCCACCATGCCTCAGTTAAAATGATCTAGAAATATATTTCCACATTCCAATGTTCCTTCACACCTTATTCGTTAAAGTATTAATACAACTGTTCCATGACTTCCACATTTTACCCCATCCTATTGTTATGCAAAACTATATTGCACATTTCACACTACCATCCATTAATGTCATCCATAATTTCATATTCCCAAATTTTACCCCACTCCATCCATTTCATATTTCCATATTATACCATGCCCCATTTATTACACATTGCCTATAACCATTTCACATTTTCATATTCTGCCACGTCCCATTCATTATTGCCTTCAAGAATCTTTATTTTACATTGTAATTTCATCAACCGAACAACTCACTCCATTCACTGACACCATGGAATCCCAAATGTATGGTTTTCACGCAAGTAAAAGCTCTCGCTTTCGGCCACATTCGCCGATGTTACTGCGTATAGGTAAGCGCATCCAGACTGCTGTCGCCAAGCCTGAGGTCGAACCAAGGTGTGTAGGTAATAGTGATTTACCCCATGATAGTATCTCGCAGTATTTGCAAAATCAACTCTAGTCTACAGGCAGCCCTTCTTTGTG
The DNA here is from genome assembly GCA_036362905.1 of Mordacia mordax. NCBI lineage: Eukaryota > Metazoa > Chordata > Hyperoartia > Petromyzontiformes > Petromyzontidae > Mordacia > Mordacia mordax. Next base: position 15,774,426 of record JAZEWT010000002.1, on the reverse strand, counting down.
AAGTCGAAATACTCTACTTATCATGAACATCCAAATCTCGGTGTGAATTGGTTCTGTCCATATGTCTATTTGAGCCTTCTCGGCCATTGAAAACGGCAACGATTAAGACATCAGCAGAACCGGTCTCTACTTACACAACATAGTTGTCGACTGTGGCAGGTTTCCATTCAACCAGTAAACACACAACAATGGCTTACCAATCAGGGTCCACTCTGCGGATATATATAGTTACTTTACATTCATAAAACAACCGATTGCATTTTAGATTAGATTTGGGAAGGATATGCATTTTTTAAGTAATCCATTACTCAGATTATCGTTTCGAGAATTGGTGGGGAAAAACGCTAAATAATTGCCCAAGAGAGTATCATCCAGTAAAGCACTATAGTCTGCACTTCTTTAGCAGCAATAACAGAATGATATGAGCTCTCTCCTAAAGCCATTTCGTCGCGGCTAACAGACCTTCACAACTGAAATTTAACACCTGAACGTGCTTCTACCATTCCAAATATAACATAGAGAGTGCAGTTCGTAAACTGCTAAAAATAATAATCGACTACAATGTTTAGTGGAAATGGATGGAGGGAACGACTATGCAGACGAGCCTGGCTGTGTTCTTGCAGTCGATGCACCATCATGTTGGAGAGTCTCTGCTGACCTCAAACGCGGGCATTTCACAAGATGATGAGAAAAAATAAAATAATGTAACCTTTCTGGCAATTATACATTTGATGTTAATATGTCCAAACATCAAATAGACAACTTCTACAAGGCATCAAGTCTGCGTTAACCAAATCCTTTCACATTTTTCTTTATGCTCAGAGTGACTTTGATGAGGTACAGGGCTGCGCAGGCGACCGCCTGATTATCGTGTTCTTCACGGCAACATGGTGTACACCGTGCCAAGCCATCAAACCAACTTACCACGTACGTAAACCTTACCAACCTTACAACGTAATATAAACCACGGGCATCCAGTTGTAGTGCTGGCCGATTGGGGGCTCACCTTTTTCACTTCCCCCCCCCCCTTGTCAATGCAACCCAATCCATGAACTATAACATAGATCACTGTCGTCTACGCTCATTTAACGGAGAAAAAATACCAAAACTACACAAGCTATCTCCTAAAACCCTCTTTGTGGTGGTGAGCAAATCTCAAGATTGACATTTAGCTCCTGAACATGTTACTGCCATGCACAGGAATATAAGCGTATATGTGGGGCCCTATGTCTCTACACAACCCCTCCCGACCTCCCTCTAATAACAGAACATCATATGAACCTCGGGCGGCGCGGTGGCCCAGTGGTTAGTGCTGACGCCTCACAGCAAGAAGGTCCCGGGTTCGAATCTCTCGGCTCGGGTGCCTTTCTGTGTGGAGTTTGCATGCTCTCCCCGTGTCCGCGTGGGTTTTCGCCGGGTACTCCGGTTTCCTCCCACAGTCCAAAAGCATGCTCCTGGATAGGTTGATTGGCTCACAGACTAAAATTGTCCCGCATTGCCCGGCGATGGGCTGGCGTCCCGTCGTCGGGTGTATTCCTGCCTTACGCCCTGTGTTTCCGGGATAGGCTCCGGCTCACCGTGACCCTATAGAGGATTATGCGGTTTCAGATAATGAGATGAGATGAGATATGAACCTCATCATATACCCAAGGTTAGAACAGCATTGTTTTTAAGCAGATTTTAGGAGGGGCACCACCTGACCTCATCATTCCGTGAATGCCTGCGTCCAAAGACTGACCGTGAATTTCGCTTCAAGTTGTCCACGACAATATTGTTGCCTTCGTCACCATGACAGCAATACCGTGTCGTGCCCTCTTTTTAGGATATGGCTGAGAAGGAGACATACAACGCAGTGTTCTGTGAAGTGGATGTGGACACCGCCGCGGTAAAATGCTAACCCGTGAACACACTGGCAAACGCACGCTCATTCGCACGAATGTCTCATGGCTGGCCAGGATCATTCGATGTAACATTGAGTATTCCCAGTGTAACCGGCTTCACCAGTCTCACCTCTCTTTCCTCTCACTCTCGGCCGCGCGATCTCACGAGAGACACAGACCGGCGCGATGGTTAACAAAATATATAGCGTTTACCTCGAGCACTTGCACTCCGACCAACCGAACGATGTGCGCGCACGCGAACGCACAAGAGGATGTGCAGATGCTAAATCTCTGCGTTGTCTAGTTTTTTGATGATGAATTCCTCTTCGAGTTCTGCGCGTGCCGCAGCCGCTCTCTGCTGCTGCTGCCGCTGCCGCTGCTGTGATGCGCCTTCTTCTGCCACCACAGCAGACTCGCACCACTTGCACCACCCATGCCGACGCGAATCTTCGTTCATATAAACGACTCTTTTATTCGCTTGCTCGGCCATCGCCTGCGCCAACTTCACAAACACATTCACCACCAACATACGAAGCCACATCGAATATCCTCCACGGCCTTACGGATAGTACAAAACACCACAATATTAAACAACCTCGACGTAAGCCTTTCTCGTGCATTATTTTATCAGTATGTGCGGAGCTCTCGGACAAGTGTCCTCACCTGTCTCCGACCTCCCTTACACTGAAAGCCGCTTCCGCAAGGGTGGGTGTGGCTCACTACGTTAGGGCATGTCCATGCCGATACATCAGCACATTAATTTATATGTGCAACTCATTACATATCATTAGCCACCAGCTACACCAGACAGCCAGGTTGTGGAATTTCTTCTTTCGTATGACAGGGAGTTGATTAGCAATGGTTATTGTCTGTTACTCAGTATCTACAGTTAGGTAAATAACTTTTCACATGCCGATTTAAAACTGGTCTTGACATATTTTTTAAAACGTGATTATCATGAAGCTCCATGGTATTCAGTGAAATCCCCAACCATTGACGCGAGTTCTCTGGCCTCTGCATCAGCAATGAAGAGGCGCCATTGCCCAAGACTGTTGTTGTTTCGTAGAAAACTGTGTAAATAAACAACAAAAAAGATTGAACAACATTACAGCAAAGGACGTTACTCGACAACACATGCCTGTGCATACAATGAACCACATTTTTTTTTAACTGCGTCACAACCCTTGAAGGCACCAAAGTGATTTATAAAAATCTATAGTATAACTATTGGAATATATGCCAATTCCCACGTACATCAATACACCTACTCATCAGATTGTTGTCTGATACAGATGTGGTGCCTTAACAGAGAACGCTCTCATAACAGCCGAACTCGTAGCTTCTCCGCAGACACCCGGGTTCCGAGGTGCGCGGGTGATGACCACGTGGCGCGGCTTCTCACGGCTTGCAGCGGCATCCTGGCATCGCCCACACTCACTCAGTGGCAATGGATGAGCAGAGGCCTTCTGGAGTTTTCGATGCTTTAATTAATAACACAACAGAACGTCCATGCCCAGGATAACGCCGGCACACCGACTCGTAGCCGCCTTGCGCTCAGCGCGCTATCGAGCGCTATCCTGACGGATCACATATTGCGTGGCCTCCTCCTCCACATTCCCCCCGAAGTTCTCCCTAGCGCTCACAAACACGCGCTTATAAGCATTTTCGCACACCTGCACGCGCAACTGCCAACTTTGTTACCCATTAGTCCGAGTGAGTGCACAACTGCCAACTTTGTTACCCATTAATCCAAGTGAGTGCACAACTGCCAACTTTGTTACCCATTAATCCAAGTGAGTGCACAACTTCCAACTTTGTTACCCATTAATCCAAGTGAGTGCACAACTGCCAACTTTGTTACCCATTAATCCAAGTGAGTGCACAACTGCCAATTTCGTCCCCGACCACGAGTTGTTTATGACTCAACATGGATGCCGTCACATTAACTCAGCCGGCCGCCTCTTGCACGCACCCAGCCTGTCACGCGCGAGGCTGGGCACCACACAGAGCATTAACACATGTATGTCTGTATATAACTCCTATGAACTCTGTTATCGTAGCTACCTAAGAACGTGTTTAACAATGTCACTTGCAAATGATTCATCCCCAAAAATCACAACTATACACACACCGATCAGAAATATTCAAATGCGCTGACAATTTACAGACGATGCTCTTACATTCCCGACAAACACAGTAAGTTATTCATGAGCTGATCACACGCTACCATCGAAAACACACAGCTCCTCGGCTCGATTCGTTACACAGAATCGATTATCCAATTACTGCCTTTAGATTACCCATGCACGAGCATTGAAGGCTATTCTTAATTTTTCTCTGTGAATGGAGACCGGTAAGAATTTATATTAAGCACCATCCATGAACGCATGGCACAACTGCAGACAATGCCCTCGACAACATCAGCACTCGATCGAACTTGCTCACCGCCACTAACTCACTCAAGACATGACAGCTGTTTGTGTGTGAGTGTGTTAATATCGGTGTTGAGTTTGTTTGTGTGTCTGTGCGCTCCCCTCTGTGTCTTGCACTGTTTCTGGTGTCAGCAATTGAACGATGCATGCTAGTACAAAACACATTTGCTACCCTCATGCCATGCAAGGCAACGATGCTTGTGTGCAACGTAATTCCACGTAGCAAAGTCAAACGCGGGAGGCGCGGTTGCGCAGTGAGTAGCGCTGCAGCCCCACAGCAAGAAGTCCCAGGTTCGGTTCCCGACTCGGGTGCCTTTCTGAACTAAACTAACGTCAATAAATTAAATCCATTTTTTGGGTCAGGTCCCACAAATAAAAGTGTCGTTTAACCCTCCACCACCCGACAAGGCCAATCAGTAAGGTTTGTCACGTGAACAGAACGTGCCAATTCCTTCACTATCTCAGCACACCGGTGCATGGGAGAACGAAATCACAGTATTTACAATTTATAATAGGATTCGACGAATTAAAATAACGGGCGGCGTGGTGGCCCAGTGGTTGGCGCTGACGCCTCACAGCAAGAAGGTCCCGGGTTCGAATCTCTCGGCTCGGGTGCCTTTCTGTGTGGAGTTTGCATGCTCTCCCCGTGTCCGCGTGGGTTTTTGCCGGGTACTCCGGTTTCCTCCCACAGTCCAAAAGCATGCTCATGGATAGGTTGATTGGCTCGCAGACTAAAATTGTCCCGCAATGCCCGGCGATGGACTGGCGTCCCGTCGTCGGGTGTATTCCTGCCTTACGCCCTGTGTTTCTGGGATAGGCTCCGGCTCACCGTGACCCTATATAGGATTAAGCGGTTTCAGATAATGAGATGAGATGAGAATTAAAATAACGCCAATAGAGCCGAGCCAATTAGGATTGCGTTCCCACTATGCGTACGTGCGTGTACTCGTGTTCCACGTGACGCAGACAGCGTTAATTGGTTAGCGCGTCGTATGGGACCGTATATCACAATCATGGGGCACGTGCAGAGCGGAATGGGTTAACGTGTATTTACATGGCGAGGAGAGTACGTTGGTAAACTGGAAAGATGCAGCCGTAAATACGTCGTGCCGACTGCAATTTGGGAATCCTTGCTGCATGGTCTGACTATCCTCCACCATAAAGAGAGTTATTGAATATTGTGTCTCCTCCATACTCGAATGACTGGGACACACAGATCGAAGAATGTATCTGTGATTATGTTTCTTTGTGTGTCTTCGCATGCAGGAGCTTGTGAGCAGCTTCGACATCACATGCATGCCAACTTTCGTTTTCGTCAAGAAAGGGGTCAAGGTACAGATTAAATTAAGAAATGAACTCTAACTCATCACATGTCATCATACGTCAGTCAATTTATATTTTAGCTGCAAGGAACCGCCGAGTTATGGAGCTCTTTTTAACAGTTGTCCAGCGGTGAGAGGTTACGCAAATCACAACATTTTAGGGCATTTAAGTCAGATCAATTAAGCTCGGCACATTGCCCGTTTATATCTATACCAATAACTACAGTAGAAATCCATTGTATCCTTGTTGATACAGGGGGAATATACCGTCGATTCTCTAATCCGTGGCGAGCCACGGAGACAAGACCTACAATTTACGGTGTGCCGTGGATTACAAGAGGAATTAGTCACGCAGTTTCACTCATCGTGAAAAGACGTGATAATCACACACATTAATAAGATTACAATATTTTCTTAGGAGCGGCACGGTGGCCCAGTGGTTAGCGCTGTCGCCTCACAGCAAGAAGGTCCCGGGTTCGAATCTCTCGGCTCGGGTGCCTTTCTGTGTGGAGTTTGCATGCTCTCCCCGAGTCCGCGTGGGTTTTCGCCGGGCACTCCGGTTTCCTCCCACAGTCCAAAAGCATGCTGCTGCATAGGTTAATTGGCTCGTAGGCTAAATTGCCCCGCAGTGCCCGGCGATGGACTGGCGTCCCATCGTCGGTATATCCTTGCCTTGCGCCCTGTGTCTGCCGGGATAGGCTCCGGTTCACCGTGACCCTGTATAGGACTAAGCGGTTTCAGACAATGAGATGAGATGAGTCCAAAAAACACGCTGACGCATAGCTTAATTGGCTTGCAAACTAAATTGCCCACAATGCCCGGTGATGGGCTGGCGTCCCATCCTGGGTATATCCCTGCCTTGCGCCCTGTGTCTGCCGGGATAGGCTCCGGCATTCCGTAGTATGCCTGGGGTATGTAATCTGATGATAGGTTCGGTATTGTCACGTCTCTAATGCGTTCGTTCTTAATTCTCTCTCACTGCAGTTGGACAGAATGGAGGGTTCGAACCAAAGGAAACTGACAACACATATAGAGCAACACGAGTGAACGTGAGCTGATGAAACAGAGGGATTCGGTTAGAGTAGAGAGTGGAAAACATGGCTAAGGTATAACTGTGGTACTGGGTGTGCAAGGAGTGGGTCTCTCCCACTGTGAAGCGTTGAGATTGGTAGTTTATGGTGGCCACCGGGCCAGGTTTTCCCAGGAACATAATCTATTTTTAGGTAGCAATCCGTGATTACATCCACGTCTTCCTGGGACATCACATACAGTTCACCCATCTTCCAGAAATATATTCTTATTTTCCCCTCAGAGGCAGCAGCTGAAGTGGTATTGGGATCTGGCCCATGTGCATTGTCAATAAATGTTGCAAGATAAAGTGGTGGTCCCAGCTCGGGTACCTTTCTGTGTGGAGTTTGCATGTTCTCCTCGTGCCCGTGTGAGTTTTTGCTGGGTACTCCGGTTTCCTCCACCATCCAAAGACACGCTGCTGCCTAGGTTTATTGGTTTGCTGAGTAAATTGTCTCATACAAGTGCCCTGCAATGTACTGGCGTCACACCCTGAATATAGTCCCGCCTTGCTCCCTGTGTCTGCCGGGATAGGCTCTGCCCCCCCGCAACTCTTTACAGGATTAAGCGTGTACTGCTAATACACTAAACATTGGCATCGACATTAATCGACATCATCCTTAAGTATGTCCATTATGAATGGCCGCACACCAAAATTATAGGTACATTTTATTAGTTGTTTTAACGCGTAATTATATTTGAAAATCTAAATCAGACATGTTCTTTAGATTAACGTCATTGGCTTTATCTTTACCATTTAAATATCCATTCAAGCAATTTCCATGACATATTACAAAGGGCTTCAAAGTTGTTTTAAACGGTCCTGCCAATAACGCATCAGTTGTTATTTGCTATATTTCTATTAGCTTCACTGTTGAACTGTGTTTTATCGGTTTTGGTTTTGTTATTGTGCTAACCACTACTTCACTTCAAGTCAAAATGAAACTCATCCTGGTCTCTGTGTTCTCACCCAGTTAAACAATATAAAATTGAAATTTGAAAACATGCTCACAGTTGCTTATGTGCGTCACGGTGTTGTAGTAGCATATAGATATGTGGTGACAAGCTTTGCGCCATGACAGGTTAGGTGCATACAAGGGGTCACCCGGGGTGACAAGGGGTCAGGTAAGGGCGACCGAGGGTTGGTTCGTTGGGGAGATATAAAAGATATAAAGGGCGATGTGCGGAAGAGCAAGGGTTCAGTATGGGAGATTGGCAGGGACCCACGTCAGAGAATGTAGACAGGACGCGTTGTCAGCGCGCGAAGCACAGAAAGGGTACTGAGTTGCACTGTCGTTGTGGTTTTACCATGGTTAGTGTTTAATAAAGAGCATGAAAAGCAGAAGTCTCCTGTCTCCTCGTTGGTGTGGCTGCCGCTATGTATGGTGGCGTGGTGCGAGAGAGAAGCAGGCGCCACCACGTTTCTCTCCCGCATGCCGTCGGAACAAGAAGCAGACGCCACCACGTGTGGTTGCTGGAGGGAGAGTGGCCCGGGCCATGCCTTCAGATATTCACTTATGTAATGTTTAATTTAAAAACCCATATAAAGTGTGATAATATTTGCAATTATTACCTTCCAATGTAATAACAATTGGTAATTAATTAGCAATTACCAACAATAACAGTTCTAATAACGTATTGGTTACAAGATATGAAAAAAATATTATTTGAATCATAAGAACAGCAGTGGATAGACTTGGTTGCTAATAATTACATATTTTCAAAAATATTTCGATGAAATTGGCTGTTTAATATTGATGATATGGAAGAGTTGGAAGCATTATGGTGTAACACAGGGTATTTGACCATACTTCACCTCGCTGGTGAGTGCAGGTTGGTGAAGACATAGCGCACCATAGGTTCAGCTATCACTCACCACTGATGTTAGCCATGGCTAGGTATCACACTCTGGTGTACAAGTTTATATTACAATGTGCTAATCACCACTCCACGTCATGAATGTCAAGCTGTGCTAAGTTCACTAAATTCACGCTTAAATAATTGATATATTTAAAAAGTCAGTTAATGTATCACTGGTCTATTGTCTAAATCAGAGAGGGGGAGCGATCGACCGGCTATCCAAAAAGAGCAGCTTTTCTGACGCAATCATGTATCGAGCCGTGAAAACCTACATCATTAAATCAGATTCGTTACTATATTTTAAAAGTGTGTAGATGTATCAATTACACAATTATAATTATTTTGGTCATGACTTACGCTTAAAGTCACGCGTGACCGTGAATTATGATGTTAGCAAGGTGCATAAAGCAGTGCACAAAGGAAAAACAAGACTGTGAAACGAGGACAAATGAATTCCAATGTCCAGCAAAGGCTCCAAAGTGTCCTCCACTTTACAAAGGACAACGGCTAAACTTTCCAATACAGGACCCCTGCTACCAATGTGTTGGGAGTCGGGGATTGTTTTAATTACATATGCCGACACGAGGAGGAAGGTGTTGGTGCCATGGATGGCCAGCACACGGTAGTGCTTCACCACCTCCCCCTCCATCTCATCTCATTGTCAGAACCGCTTAGTCCTGTACAGGGTCGCGGTGAGCCGGAGCCTATCCCAGCAGATACAGGGCGCGAGGCAGGGATATACCCACGATGGGACGCCAGTCCATCACTGGGCACTGAGGGCAATTTAGTCTGCAAGCCAAGTAACCTATGCAGCAGCATGTTTTTGGACTGTGGGAGAAAACCGGAGTACCCGGCGAAAACCCACGCGGACAAGGGGAGAACATGCAAACTCCACACAGAAAGGCACCCGAACCGAGATTCGAACCCAGGACTTTCTTGCTGTGAGGCGACAGCGCTTCCCTGTAAGGGTCGGCAGCGCGACGAATGAGTGGATTCTGTCGTGCGGTGACGACAGCAGGAGGCGAGCAGCAACTTTGGTAAACAACAGTTCTCTTTATTAAAAGGTGCGGGGAGGTACAGCCGACTGGAGTAGTAACACTAGCGTGCGGTAGCGCAGAATGAGGTGAAGTTCCGGCACCGCTCCTATGCGGTAGGTAGGTTCATATAGGGCCCGTGATTACCCTGATTGGGTACCCGTGCACAGGTAAGCGGTTAATTAGACACCCGTGCACCTGTCAGTGAATAATAGGCAGGTGTCCCAATCAGGGCGGAAAGGACCGCCATACAACCCTTAC
>JAZEWT010000002.1:15747442-15759480 GCA_036362905.1 Mordacia mordax | reverse complement strand
TGGAAGGCGGGCCCACGTCGCCATTTCGGGCTGAGCCCGGCCGGGTCCCGTTGGCAAAGACCCGGCCACCAGGCGCTTGCCTGCGAGCCCCAACCCCGGGCTTTTTTATGTTATGATGATGCCAATTGATTTATGGGCGTTTGTTAGTTGTCGGAGGAAAGTGGAGATCCAGGAGAAAACCCGCTTGTTATCACTGCACTACCTCGACGCACGATGTACACATGGCATGGAGGAGGGGTTCATCCAGCAGTGAATTGACAAAGGCCCAAACCATGCACACTTGTCACAGAGTACACAAAGTTGTGGCGTTCGTAGCAGCAATGGCATTTTGTAGCATTATAAGGAACCGGGCATCATTAGCACCAAGCACGACAATTGACGAACACCACCATAATAATAATAATAATAATTGCATTTATAGAGCGCTTTTCATCCGAGGATTACAAAGCGCTGCACAGAGCTGCGGAGAGAACGGCACGTCAACAACGACAGAAGGGAAAATCGGCAACAATAACATTTTTGTTGGTGTTTTTTTGTTGTTGAAAATTTCACATCGTTGCAGAACAACATGTAAAAATGTGATCTGATATGGTTAAAACATTCGATCATGGGAAGTAACCTTTTGTCCTATGAAGTATATACACAATTTCATGTTGCGTGTCTAGTGTTCTGGATATCTGAGTCTATCTAAGCCAATGGCTCTTTAATGACAACCTACTTAAGTCTATGGGTCTCTGTAATCCTATGCCAACACTCCTCACCTTAGTGGGGCTTTCAGTAGCTCAGTTACAAGGCATGTGTCGACTCGACCTGTGGATGTGGTGCTGTACTAGTGTGTGTGGTGCCGTGCCAGCGTGTCTGGTGCTGTGCCAGCGTCGTGGTGGTGCTGTGCCAGCGTCGTGGTGGTGCTGTGCCAGCGTGTGTGCACGCACACCGTAGACATCGTTAATGCAATTCATATCAATGCAACGATGGAATTGATGTCATTACATCTGGCCAAACAGGCTATATATCTCATCTCATCTCATTATCTGAAACCGCTTAATCCTATATAGGGTCACGGTGAAGCCGGAGCCTATCCCGGAAACACAGGGCGCAAGGCAGGAATACACCCGACGACGGGACGCCGGTCCATCGCCAGGCATTGCGGGACAATTTTAGTCTCCGAGCCAATCAACCTATCCAGGAGCATGCTTTTGGACTGTGGGAGGAAACCGGAGTACCCGGCGAAAACCCACGCGGACACGGGGAGAGCATGCAAACTCCACACAGAAAGGCACCGGAGCCGAGAGACTCGAACCCGGGACCTTCTTGCTGTGAGGCGTCAGCGCTAACCACTGCGCCACCGCGCCGCCCAGGCTATATATCGCAATACGATAGTGATTTGATACAAAACACTGTTATTATTTAGTACACTGCCGAGGCATCTCAGAACGGTTACCATTGTGTCTCAAATCAATCATTTTCAAAGGGTACTTTTGCAGTGGCAGTTTTTTGCACAAGGGTAACGGGTGGCGCAGTGGGTAGCGCTGTCGCCCCACAGCAAGAAGCACCCGGGTTCGGTTCCCAGCTCAGGTGCCTTTCTGTGTGGGGTTTTCGTGTTCTCTCCCCTCTCCCCGTGTGTGCGTGGGTTTTTGCTTGGTACTCCGATTTCCTCCAACCGTCCAAAAACATGCTGTACCCTAGGTTAATTGATTGCTGAGTAAATTGTCCCCAGTGCCCTGCGATGTACTGCCGTCACATTCTGGTTATAGCCCCGCCTTGTGCCCTCTGTTTGCCTGGATAGGCTCTGGCCCCCCGCGACGTTGTACAGGATTAAACAGGTATTGATACAGACTGACTAACATAAGTAACTCAGTAAGTATCTCGCCGGCAAATGGACTTTAGTCTGCCAGCAGGGGATGATGTTTGCTGATGTATGTAATCCCAATTTAGTGATTTGTGAAACACAGACTTTCAGGATAAAAAAAACTCATTCCAGACCCAAACATGTTAACTCCCGATTTTAACATTCCTCGAAGACACACTACATCCAAACACCAACAGGTTGATGAGCATATATCGTTTATAAATTATCTATATATCTCTTTTAGGTATCATATCCTACAGGACGTAGGTGACAATGGTCTTCTACAAATCTCTGCTCTTTGAACTTCGAAGAATGTCCACTGTTGATATGTTCATCCATCTCGAGAGACTCTTGACATAAGTCAATATCTGTCACCCACGATCTCGCTTTCCTTGAATTTTTTTCCCAGCTATTACTTGATTTTCAATTTCATCTTTCCTCATAATATGCCCGAGAAATTTCGACCGTCTTATTCTGTCATTCAAAACATTCTTTCTACATCCCATTCGTGACAATTTCTTCATTTGAGGTGTGACTTGTTCAAGATACCTTCAAGACACATCTAAAGAACTACATTTCATTTGCTTCAATACTCTCTAATATACTTGGTGGTATTGTCCAACATTCTAATGCATACGTGTAAACAGGTAATACGTAACAAATTATTTATACATAGTTATTATTGCAGTAGAAATTTTCCAGTGAACTTGCAAGCTCTGAATGCTTGATTCCTACAATACAACAAATGTTCGAACTTACCAACGTAAAAAGTATATAAAATCTCAAGGTAATACATCTAATAAACAGCATTGTCCAAGGATTAAACCCTAACCATCATTATTATGAATTATAATTTAGCAGACGCTCTTATCCAGGGCGACTTACATCATTACAGAGGGGTAGCGAGTAAACTACAGAGAGGCGGGGGGAAGGCATAATCATAAAGTTAATAATAACACAGCATTGCACGGGACAAAAAATATAGTACTTACAATAAATTAATCAGAGACAAGCACGATATTGTAACAATGCAACGGGAATAAATTAAAGAAGCATGTTGCATAATAAAAGGAAAGGGCATATGCAGACGTTCAAACCACCTATGGATTTTTTCAATTGCAGCTAGACAGAAATTTTAATCGGGATCGATAGTGGCTCGTCAAAGCTTTTTTCCCCAAAACTTGAAGTGCATCTAGAAACATTTATCAGACAGGTGGAGTGTCTAAGGTTTAATCTGCTTATTTGTAAGGTCAACAAAACATTTTGCAAACTTGTTGAGTAGGACCTTCAGTATGAATAGGGCTCAGTGAATATTTCTATTATTTAGAGAATTCAATTTTGAGACAATATACAATCTGCAAGGGTGTGTTTTGTAGGGGGCACCCAAAGTTAATAAAAGAGCAGAATAATGTAGTGGGTTAAGTTTATGCAGTAGAGTGCTGAATGCGGATTTATAGATAGTGGAAATGAATGACAAACCATGCTGGGATTGTGGCTGTGCAACCAAAACTATGAACCACACAGCTCCTGGATGCAGAGATAAATTGAGACTCATAGACACAGACATCCATAGAGATGCATAGACATTAAAGACAAGCCAGAGTGTGACTGGCCATGTAGCCCAAACGCCGGTCCAAATGGTAAACCACTATATTCAGTGCTTCCCTAGTAAAGGAGGAATAGCACAACTGCATAGACTCTCTCCGGAAGCCCTTTCATCGTGCTTAGTAGACCTCGACATTGGCACTTAGCTCCTGAACATGTTATTGCATTGCACAGGAATAGAAGAGAAACATAGGGGATCTTTGTCATGTCGCGCAGGCCCACCTCCACTTCCATAGCCTAAACTTTTTGTGTCTCCACCCTTCTGTCTCCAGTACAAGCGTGCATCGTCCGTGCTGGCTGTGGGCGGCATCCGGCAGCAGTTCACCCTGCCCGAGAATATTCACATGTCCATGTATGGGGCCTTCTTTCTGCGCAACATTAAGGTACATAACTGCCAACCATGCATGTGCATTGGCTTTGTACGCGGTCATAGTGTGAAAACCAATGAAGACTGTCATTCAGGTAGATATAATTTGTCAGCATTGATAATGGGACAATGATATACTTGTGGGTGTTGGACATACTGAAAATAAAGTGACGCTCTTCACCCACACTGGGAATGCTGCTGGTGAGTGCCCTGTTATCTACATGTCTAACCATTGGCTTGTTCCGTTAAATGTTTTCATCAACTCTTTGACTTGTTCCATATGTAAGCCAAGTTTTTTAAAACTGTGCATAGATAATCACTTCCCATTAACACCACATACCTATTATTACAATAATTTAGACATTTTCCCCTGTGATGTCACCAGATTTTTGGAACTGTCTCTCACATCACTTCTGCTGCTATCGAGCCTGTATTCATCGTCTGCTTCAGGATCACCTGGCCATTCCGGGTGAGGACCCCCCAGACGTGTTCTTCAACCCGTCCGGATACCTGATGCTGGCCAGTGAAAAGGAGGCAGCTGGCATGGAGGAGAAATACCACAATTTCTTGTGAGAGAAATGGTCTACACCCACAGGCAGCGGGAACGAACGTGGCCCACCGCAGGCCACCTCCGTGGCATGGCTGTGGCTACTGCAAGGGCCCTGTGTTCTGCTTTGGCCCCTCGAGTGAACAGTCGCGTTTTTGTGCAGTCGTCGGTATGGAAATGCCTCTGTTGGTGGTCTGTAAAATTTCTTACTGCAAGATGGTTTCGGTAAAATTAAAAATATGGGTTAAATTGTTTTCCTGCCCAAATGGAACATTGAGCACTGAGCCAGCAGCAGACGATGACACATTATTGTGGCAGATGCCAGTTTGTTTTTGGAACTTTATTTCCCACAAATGTACATACTAATTTTGTAAATGCCGGAAAGATGATCGGTTAAGTAGACTTTCTGCAGAGGATTTGTTATTCATAATGTATTTTGTTAGCACGATGGTGCAGTGGTAACACACGCCCATCACAGTGAGAACGACTTGTGTTCGAGTCCTAACTTGGGTGTCTTTCTCTGTTCCTGCGAAAGTTATTGCCGGGCACTCCAATTTCTTCCCATAGCTAAAAAACCCACAATTTGGCCAATGACATCTGAATATCTATAGGACCCAGTGCCTGGCAAATGTTAGTACTGGCTTACTGCCTGGCTGCCTTCCCCCTTACCCACTTTTTTGAGTTCCTCATGCTTCTCTTAAAAAGTGAACAAATATGCGGACGTTATAAGTAGTAGATTATTATTGTGACACTGAGAAGTTGATACGATTGGAATGCACGGATAGCCACACACATCGTGGCTTCACCCTGCTGTGCTGGTTCTTGCAGGAGAGAGAACTGCAAGGTGGATCTCCTGTCACCTACCCAGCTGAAGGCCAAGTTCCCCTGGATCAACACAGAGGGCGTTACCTTGGCTTCATATGGTAATGTCCTACTGGCTTGGCTTGGCTTGTAACCACTTTATCGGTTCAATGACTAACACTGATTCTGGTACACATGAAACTGTCACCAATTATTTTCAATTTATTGGAAATTACACGTTAAATATTGAATGTTTTCACCTTTAGATTAATGGTATGGCCAAGACCAAACAAGCAATAAATGATTCAAATGATTTGGTGACTCTGAAGACATTTTAAAAATTCATACTATGCAATTGTGACTCCCAATTGGTGTATAGTGGTGGTTATTTACTATTGTAGTCCGATGCCTGGACCCCTGATCAGTCACTGTACCTCCACATCCGATAGGTACTCCACCGGGTGGATCATTACGCCTGAAAATTACCAGTGCACCATCACTTGTGGCTGCCTGCCAAGTGGCTCTTCCCTCCCTGCAGTCCAGACAACTGGGTGGTTTGGCGGTCGGACAATTCACTGCTGGGCCAATTTGTTAGTAGTAATATGTTACAGAAGTAATGAAAGTAAATATATCCAGGAAAGTCTCGCTGAATCTCTGTATCCTTTTTAGGATGGTCCTGTATTACCGATTCATTATTGAGAGTTTCGCGTATTTGACAAAATAGTACTTGGCGAAAACGAACATGTGCTTATGAAATAACTTTACCAAGAATCTTTTGCTGCACTGCCATCTGCTAGTCTCCTCACTACCCAGCAGTTTTGGGAGTCACAGATTAAAGCATATGCCATGCGTGCCTGTGTCACGGTTCAAATTTACCAAAATTATTTCATTATTCGCTAATGAAAAACGAAATAGCTACATTGCCTGCTATTGGCAGACTAATTTCCTCCTCCAGACTGGTGATGTGGTCACCATGTGTAACACAAGGTCAGCTACCACTAGGAGTCCCCTTGATTAGACGGTGCCAGGACATTGGAATGAGATGAAATCAAAGGCACCTTGAGATCGATATTTTGGCAAGCACTCTATTAATGCCATCCTTATCCCTAACGGGCCCTTTCTGACAGTCGTTACTGTGCGGTTTCTGGGCCAGGGCTGGAGAATGAGGGCTGGTTCAACCCCTGGGCCCTGTTGCAGGCGCTGCGCTTGAAAGCGCTCTCCATGGGCGTCTACTACTACAACGGCGAGGTCACCGGTACATCGTAGCATCGTCGAGTAACCTCATCTCATCTCATTGTCAGACCCGCTTAATCCTGTACAGGATCGCGGTGAGCTGGAGCCTATCCCGGCAGACACAGGGCGCAAGGCAGGGATATACCCACGATGAGACGCCAGTCCGTCACCGAGCACTGCGGGCAATTTAGTCTGCAAGTCAATTAACCTGTGCAGCAGCATGTTTTTTTGGACTGTGGGAGGAAACCAGAGCACCCGGCGAAAAACCACTCGGACACGGGGAGAACATGCAAACTCCACAGAGAAAGGCACCTGAGCCGAGATTCAAACCGGGGACCTTCTTGCTGTGAGGCGACAGCGCTACCCACTGGGCCACTGTGCCGCCCATCACCGAGTAACGTTTAATCAAATTACACGTAGTGCTAATATCGTAGTAACAAAATTTGTAACGCCCGATATTTTACAGACGTCAATGACATGACCAGAAGGATGATGATGAGAAGCTAGTAGAGGAAAGAATGAAGGAAGGCAAGATATCCTGTGGCCAGTGATGGTAGACGGCCAGTGGAGGAGGGATTGGGAGGCAAGTGATCTTGTAGCTCACCCTGCTGGTGATCATGGGAATTCTGTGGGTCAGGTGGTGGAGGCAGGAGTTCTTGTTGCTGACCCTGCTTCTGATGTGATGTCTGGGGAGAGTGGAGAAAGAAGAGAGAATATAGCCAAGGATAATGGGTGTTGAGAAAGATGCATACAAAGTGTTTTCCATTATTTATAATAATTATTGCACTTCGAGAGCGCTTTTCACTCGAGGGTCACAAAGCGCTGACAGAGCTACGGACAGAACGACACGTCCGCAACAACAACGATATGTTATCACAGCATGTACATAGATATACTGTAATGTGAATGTTTGTGACGTAAGAACATCTTTTAAGTAGAGAAGACTAGAGTGCTTTGGACAGATTATCAGCCAATCCTTGGCCACGATTCCATAGTTAGCTATGCTGCATTCGGGAGGGAACAGGAAGAGAGGAAGACGGGAAAATGAGGAGATATATTCAGTGATAAAATGTCAAAAGAAAAGACTTGACATTGGTCGGGTGCTAGATTAGCGTCCTTTGTTAGGTCACCAATTAGAAGAATACATCACACGGTGGCCATGCACATCTGCTGCAGCTATATCACTCCTCAGCTTAGATCTCCCGGTAGGCTTGCCTGATGTAATCTGGCTGTTAGGGCCTCGATCCATCCCACATGAAGCCCTAAGAATGGTAAAGGCAGTGAGTCTCGTTCTGCATAACCTTAAGCTTTGATTATTCCTATCATCCCATCACAGGGTTCAAGTTCTCCCATTGGATGGGAAACAACAGTAATCCGATCATTAACAAGGTCTATGTAAGTCTATTACCTCCCCACTCACTGGCTTATACATCTACCAACCTACCTATGCACCCACCAGCCCTACCCATTCGCCTGCTCATGTAGCTGACCATCTACCTACCTACAACACACATGTCCATACAATATAGACTTTTGCTGAACCAATACATCGTTACATACCTGACCCCAACTTACCTACCTTCATATTCGTCTAACTGCTTGTCTGTTTAACAGAACTTACCTAATCAGTCACCTGTCTTTCTACTTTTATAATCAATTTACCAAGCCATCCACCTACCAAGCTACACACCTACCAACACCAATGCTCCTCTACCTGTATACACACCTACCCACCTGCCTATCTACCAGTGCCTATCCACCAGTGTGTGTGTACAAAGGCAGCTAGGTGGGGTACTGGTAACCCACCTCCTCGTGTGTCACATTGACCTCGATAGGTGCTCGCTCATGGTACTTGACCCTACAGTCTGTAGAGTCTAAGGGGGGTTGGGTCCTTGTCTTTGTGAATGTGGGAAGCGGGAGTGTAGCTGTTTATACATTGCACTATGAATATGGCGAATTGAGTTTTAGTCCCGCATATGTTCAGCAATATTTCTGATAATCTAATCCTGTCTTGGACCTTCCCTAGGTCAGCTCCGTCTCAAAATGAGTACCTGATACTCTGTGTAAACATCAGCGCTTGGGAGATAAAGGTGGTAAGGCCTGGTGCTGGCCACCGACCCCTTCATGTGTTGTGCCTTTACAATCTGTTCAGGCTCTGGGGGACCTTTATGGCTTGTGCTAGTGTGTGCGCATGTGTATATGCACATGTCCATGTATGTGCACGTGTCTGCCTGTCTGGATAAGCACGTGTGTGTGCCAGCACATGGGTACATATGTAGATGCGTGGGTGCACGTGTGTGTATGCACGCATGCGTGCAGGTGATGGCACCCAACAGCCGCTTGTACCAGCCTGTGGACTGCTCCATGGTAGTGAACGCGACGGGCGCATGGATGGGACAGGTGGCACGCATGGCCGCGCTGGGTTCGGACGTTCAGGGCCGCGGCATGTACGGCCGCGTGACGCACACACTGCCGGACACGCGGCCCGAATTTGGGCCCCTGCTCCCGCAGCTGCCCATTGGGCCTAAGAAAAGGTTGGTGGTGGTGGGGCGTGGCACGGGCGTGGCATTTCTATCATAACTTCAAGCCGGCGGAAGTGCGTGTGGACCAATGTCACTGCAGTGATCCAATGAAATAGTTCATCATGTTTCTACACCAGCTTGTCCGCATAACAGCATGCATTGGAACACCAGTTATCGCAGGTTGCTTATATTTGGCTAAATTGTGAGTAAACATATAGTTCATAACACGCACAGTAATAATTCAATGTAGAAAGTATTTGTTCGAAGAGCGAATGATTCTTGAAACCGATACTTGTGGTTTTCCTGTCGATTCTATATATGCTACGACAGGCATAAAAATATGCCGGTGTATGTTATGGAGGGGCAACTTCTGCCAGTATTGGTATGGTTATTTGCAGGGTTGCACCTTCACTGTGGCCTGACGATGGTGTAATTGTGACATGCTGTGATATCGTGGCGGTGATGCCACCGCCTATCCAGGTACGTGTTCTCGTTCCACTGCCCCGACGGGCCGGGCTTGCACTGTCCCTTCGTGGTGGATCTGAGTGGCGCCTACTTCAGGAGGCAGGGCCTTGGAGGCAACTATATTGGGGGCATGTCTCCCCCACCGGTATGTGCACGCATATTAATGGTTGTGCGTTCGTCGTTTAACGCTTGATTCTAAAAATGCACTCACTGCAAGCTGACTTGAGCCTTAATGAATGTTAAGCTCAGGGTAATAACAATATCTGCATGATTGTGAGGAGCAGAATGTATGAGATAAATTGGCCATGTTTAGCTCTTGGAACATTGCATCAATGTTTGACAGCGTATCTCCCTCCAATGACGAGGTTTTTCCTGTCAGTTCAGTTGCTGGGAGAACTTCGTAACCTATCCAGTAAACTCGACAAAAGTATATCTTCTTATCAGATCTTCGAAGCTAAGCAGGGTTGGGCTTGAACTGTGCTTGAATGGATGACCACGGCATATGAATACGGGTGCTATCAACAGCACCTGCATGGATCTATTGCCAGCAGCAGGAGTGCAGCAACATATATTTTCTATGGAGCACTGCTTCTATGCTTTTACATCTACACTCCCCGCCTTTACCAACCCATGCTGATCAGCGCAAGGAATTATGATCAACCCACCTACAATGACCTGTGCGGCATAGGGAGGCCATCATCCAGCAATGGGCTGACAAGAAGCCCCGTATATGTTGTACAATACACTTACGAATAATGAATGATATCATAAGGATCAGAAAGTTCACCATGATGTTATCAGAGAAAGCTACAAAGGTCATGAAGTGTACAGCGATGAATAAAATGAAACCATTGATTGCTTGATGCTGTTCTGCTGGCTGTTGTGCACAAGCTCAATTTAAACTGAACATATTTGTCAATAGCACTGGCTTTACAAGGAAATATATATTTTAGGTGACATTTGAGCATATTTATGAAGAATGACCTGAAATGGCATCGATACAGTATATTATATGCAGTCTTCTTGAGGAACGTGTTGTGTTTTTTGAGAGGGACACATTTATGAGAATTGCTCTTGAGAGCTGCTTTTTCAGGATAACCATATCGAGTGTTCCTTCCAGTACACAGTAACAAGAACTGATTTGGAACATGCAAAGTAATCGATAAGATGCAGACATCACTTAGCCAAGTTTAGAACTGCAGGGCATATCAAACGATCACATTAACACTTTACAATGTGCAAACACAAATATCACCCATTAACCCTCAAGAGGAAACAAGGGGGTCGGCAGTATTAAAAATGTACAATTGTTTCAAGGTCACAAAACCATACGTATACTATATATATATATAACGCACCATTTTTCAGCTAGACCCGTCAGAAGCCTGTTGATGCCTCTGATATGTCAGGTAAAATATCACGAAGGAGAGAGGACAAATGCTCAACATGATAATCCAAAGAGAGCAGCTCTTAAGAGCAATTCTCAAACATCATCAGGGTGAAGTAATGTTTTGGTGGTAGTGGTTATGCAAGCCTGTGAAGCAACAGTGTGGAGGCAGTAAAGGTTGGTGGATCACACATGTTGTGAAACTCCCTTCCGCTGAAAATCAAGGAGCCATACCCTTGCTCGCTATAAAAATGTTGTACAGCAAGTGGACATACAGCAAGCCAACAAGCGTGGTGCTGTTGTTACTTTATAATATTTTGCAAAGGCTTTTGAGTTCATCCTCCAGGTGTTGCCCAAAAGAAATGATGTCATCAATAGGCAGCAAGATGTCAATTGAACGATCCGATAAATTACATGCAAAAGCACTCTTTTAAGGCCAAAAATGTAAAAAGATAGGACCATCACTTAACATCTATGAATCCAATCTTGAGGGAATATCAGACCGTAAACAAGACCATGAAAAGAACATGATGTCACATTGCTTTAGGAGTCTCACTGCTACGATGACGGGCGGCGCGGAGGCCCAGTGGTTAGCGCTGATGCCTCACAGCAAGAAGGTCCCGGGTTCGAATCTCTCGGCTCGGGTGCCTTTCTGTGTGGAGTTTGCATGCTCTCCCTGTGTCCGCGTGGGTTTTCGCCGGGTACTCCGGTTTCCTCCCACAGTCCAAAAGCATGCTCCTGGATAGGTTGATTGGCTCGCAGACTAAAAATTGTCCCGCAGTGCCCGGCGATGGACTGGCGTTCCGTCGTCGAGTGTATTCCTGCCTTACGCCCTGTGTTTCCGGGATAGGCTCCGGCTCACCGTGACCCTATATAGGATTAAGCGGTTTCAGATAATGAGATGAGATGAGACTGCTACGATGACTCCTGAATCAAGATTGGCGACTACCACTCAAGATCACTGAATTAGCGACTGTCTCTAGCATAGCCTCACCACATATGTCCAAAATGGCATTAAGAATCATCAACCAAAGTAGTGGTATAGAGGAGACAAGCAGAGCATTGGCAGTTGTACAGGTTGATGTAATAATCATCACAAGTGTGTACGAGGCACCATTATCAGCTTGGCAGAATAAACTTTCCCCATTAATGAGGATATCAATAGCCACTACACAATAATAATTGCATTTATAAGCGCTTTTCACCCGAGGGTCACAAAGCGCAGCACAGAGCTGCGGAGAGAACGGCGCGTCAACAACGAT
>JAZEWT010000002.1:15725381-15746807 GCA_036362905.1 Mordacia mordax | reverse complement strand
GCTACCCACCTCTGCAATACGTCCAAGACACCAACAGATAAAAAAACAGAGGTTTGCAGCCTAAACTCTGCCCAGAGTAAAGTTTTTTTACCGTGCCATTTTTCAGATTAGAAGATCAACAGTGTTCTCTAAAACAAAAAACGAAAAACAGGAAAGCTACTGGAGCTAATAGGATCTATCCTGAGTTCCTCAACAAATTCAGATGAAATGGAAGAAATTGAATGGCTTCTCTCTTCACCACTGTCCACCAAAAAGCTTGATTACTAACTGCTTGTAAACCGTTCAAAGTGGTCGCCTTTCTCAAATACAGAAAAGTGCCAGACATCCCCTCAAGCTACAGGCCCACTGCACTTCTCTCCACAATAGTAAGGTCACAGAGATAGCTTTATTGGTCCAGTTTTCAGACACCATCGAAGAAAGCCTGTCTGCAGACCATACCGATTTTTCGCTGATCCGCAGCATCTGCAAACAGGTCCTCGCATTCTCTTCCAAAATAGCAGCTGGCTTCCAACAAAAACTCAAGACTGGCACAGCCCTAGTTGACCTTCCTGTACCATATGACATCCTATCGTGACATGGTGCCATGTAAAATGGCATGCATCACCAAGTGTCAATATACCATTCAGCTGCTCACCAGAATGCTGGGTGATTGCCAATTCCGCATTCAACATCAACGTTGACAGCAGCCACCATTATACTTCTCAATAACAGCCACCCCGGGGCTCTACACTGGCACCATCACTATGCAATATGTACATCAGTAACATGCTCGTTACTGCATGAACGCAATACATATATGCTGATGATATCGTCCTTACAATCTAGGATGGAAACCTCAACAGTGTCGGTGAGTCACGAACATTCGACCTTACCACACTGTGAGAATACTTCCAGAAATATAAACTGCGCCGGGAACCTGGAAAAAATAGTGGTAACGACCATCCACCTGCACAGCAAGAGCACGACCACACAACTCAATGTAACGTCTATGGCAAAAAGGTCACCCGTGAGGCATAGCCCAATTATGTGGGGGTCACATCAGAATCAGCACTCTCCTTCCAACAACACCTGGAAAAAAACAAACAGATTTATAACGATAATGTTGATGCCGAGGAGAATAAAGAGTGCAAATGACTATGCACTGCAAGAAATTGTAATTGGTACCGGGTTGCATGGGTTTTGTAGGGTGAGGAGCCGAGTGTGGACAACCTGGACGTGGACCATGATTACTTCCAGAAGAAGGTGTGGCCCATCCTGGCGCACCGTGTGCCAGCATTCCAATCACTCAAGGTGAGCCCAGCTCTTGGTTAACGGCTTCGTGTAGCCGTAAACAGACTGTTAGGGCATGGGCTGTTAGCACGCAGCACATATATAGGTCGGCATGGCACACGAGAAGGGGATTGTGTGGGTAGCACCCTGCCCTGTCTTCTTTGTCTCCCCAGTGCTGATGTAATACATTACGCCAGGGTACATATTTAAGATGGAGTTGACTTAAGGGAGACCTAAGACTGGTTCAGATGTAAGCAACACATCCTTACACCAGTGATTGAAGCACTTTTTGGGTATAAGTACACTCGGCTTAGTTCAACTGAAATAACGCTGGCTCCGTTCATAAACCATGAAAGTCGGTTTGGTCAGACTTCATGAGGTCACTTAATCAAACCTCTGCACAAGTGGAAAATGCATTATTGCTGCTTTACATCTCCACCTGTTCTCATTGCTGCTATCTTGTTATGCCTATACATCTTTGCCTTTGCCATCAGGTTCGCAGTGCCTGGGCCGGATACTACGACCATAATGAGTTTGACGCAAACGGGGTGATTGGCATCCTGCCCGAGGTGTCCAATCTGCTGCACGTGGGTGGCTTCAGTGGGCACGGGCTGCAGCATGCGCCGGCCGCGGGGCGTGC
Organism: Mordacia mordax; assembly: GCA_036362905.1. NCBI lineage: Eukaryota > Metazoa > Chordata > Hyperoartia > Petromyzontiformes > Petromyzontidae > Mordacia > Mordacia mordax. The sequence continues at coordinate 15,744,898 of JAZEWT010000002.1, read as the reverse complement.
CGCCGCTGAGATCCTCACGGACGGCGAGCTCACCACACTTGACCTGCGCCGCCTCACGCCCATGCGCATCCAGAAGAACGAGCCATTGCTCGAGAACTACGTCGCGTAATGCATGCTGATGGAGGGGGTGGATAGCTGTAATACTTTGGTGGACCGGAGATGAATCTGATAACTTTGGCAGGCCACCACATGTTAACTCACACCTTAGCCACTTGTGTTATGGGGAGGTTGTGGAGCAGCCTTTTTCTTGTCGATGGCCAAATATGGCTGCCAGGGGTGCGATGGCAATAGATATATTGGTGTTTAGATGTTTATTATTAAAGCAGAAAGTATCCGGTGAGCTTGCAAGCTGTTAATGCGGAATTCCTGCGACAACAAACATTGTTGATCACAATAGGTTTTACCGTATCTGGCGATTATGCAGGTGTTAAGATCCCAAACACCAAAATAGCAAAAAAGTACCCATATTGTTGATCACATGCCCTTCTCTCAACATCCACAGCTATGTGCAGCACTCTGACTTTCGGATGACAGGCGCTTTAAACGTTATCATTAATTATCATGTGTGCCATTCACGATGTGCGCATATTTATTTAAATATCTGAATTCGAAGAGAGAATTACTGAGTGGCGTGAGAAAACCTCAGAGAGGCAGGGAGGGGGGAGGAGGCAGCTACGCAGTTAGCTGGCGCCAGCATTTGCTGGACTGCCTTCTATATATTGTTATCGGCCAATTAATGAATGAGTGTTTCTTGAAACTTGTATTCAGGAGTTCAACGTCAATGACGTAAGGTTGAATGGTTAAGGCATCTTGTAGGTTTAGATGTACATTATCAAAGGAGATGTTGTTCTGGAGACGGGAAGATCGTCGGTCGATGTTTGGTCGGTGGGGTGGTGATGGCATTAGTGATGATTTGTCAACGGAGTGGGCCGTATGAAGGCAGCCAATTTTCATTCCTATTATGAAATAATGATCATATGAACCTGGCTACTTGAGTTCGAGTCCTGTGCCAAGTCATGGATAACGCTATGACTGGGGACGTATCCTTGCCCAAACCTTGGTCAAACTATCGCAAACTACTATGGTTAATTATCTCAATTATCTGGATGTCTTTATCGAGCAGTGGGTGAGCAGGGTGCTGCTCGTTTTTGACCGTTAATGATTCTGCAACGATGTAATCCACAACATAAACAAACAAACACATTGCCATGTCGTTATTATCCACATATGTTAAACGGTTTTGAAACCTTATTTATTATCAGTAGCCAAATTTATCCATTGTTGGATGTCCATGCAACTCGGTTTTTCTTTATTAACTAAATAACGCATTTTATATAGTCGTGGAAGGAAAGAAAGTAATTGGTATTTGTTAATATATTTGAAAATATTAATTGCAAGGTTGATCACACCAGTTGTATTTTGAAATGAAAGGCGATATGTCTACCATTGTACTATCACACCTCGATGCACGTAAGCAGCTGTAAACACATCACCGAACACCCAGTAAATATTTTCCTTTAAGAAGTGTATTGTTTCATTGTTTCGTTTTTTTTCCTCCGTGACAGGACAATGGCACGTTAATTGGGGAAAAAAAACTACAATTTTGTCCAAAGACAAACACCGTTGGCAAGCTTAATTTGTTTGTGAGTAAAGCATAAATACTTCAAACTCATCACACATAGACATATCAGGGCGACACGGTGGCCGAGTGGTTAGCGGTGGCCCAGTGGGTAGCGGTGGCCCAGTGGGTAGCGCTGTTCCCTTATAGCAAGAAGGTCCTGGATTCCAATCTCGGCTCGCGTGCCTTTCTGTGGAGTTTGCATGTTCCCGTGTCTGCGTGGGTTTTCGCCGGGCACTACGGTTTCCTCCCACAGTCCAAAAAACATGCTGCTGCATAGGTTATTGGATTGCAGACTAACTTGCCCGCAGTGCCCGGTGATGGACTGGCGTCCCATCGTGGGTATATCCCTGCCGTGCGCCCTGTGTCTGCCGGGATAGGCTCCGGCTCACGGCGACCCTGTACAGGACCAAGCGGTTTTTGACAATGAGATTCGACGAGACTAAATTGCCGTCAGTGCCCGGTGATGGACTGGCGTCGCATCGTGGGTATTTCCCTGCCTTGCGCCTTGTGTCTGCCGGGATAGGCTCCGGCTCACCGCGACCCTGTACAGGACTAAGCGGTTTCTGGCAATGAGATGAGATGAGACAGACATATCGTGAGAAGACCGCTGGATTAACAGTTCGTTAAGTAAGAGCAATATACTGTTGTAACACAACTACGCCGGTAAATTTAATACTTCGGTTTTAGCGACATGTTATGCTGATTGAACGATTTCTGGAAACTCTACTGATGATTCCGGTTGTAATACGAGTGAAATGTCGGTACCTAATAGTTAATTGTGTGGATTGCGCTTCAAGTTGTATTAGTGATGCTGAAGCAGCAGAAAATTGGCACATAGTAACAATAATAACAATACCCTGCAGTTACCCAGAAAAGCCTCAGTGAGTCAAGAAACCCGAATATACAGCAAAAGCCTGTGCATGTAGGGTATTAGCACTCACACCGCCACACAGACATTTCATAAATCCTTTACGATGCTCTCATTTCCTTGTCACATAGCACAAGTCCTGTAACACCGAGGATTTCCAGGCAGCTTCTCCATCCAGTTACTAACCAGGCGAGCCCCTGCGTAGCTTCTGCAATCTGACGAAATGAAAGCATGAACACTGCTATGTCTCATCTCATTGTCAGAAACCACTTAGTCCTGCACAGGGTCGCGGTGACCGGAGCTTATGCCGGCAGACAGGGCACAAGGCAGGGATATACCCACGATGGGACGCCCGTCCATCACCAGGCACTGCGCGCAATTTACTCTGCAAGTCAATTAACCGATACAGCAGCATATTTTTGGACCGCGGGAGGAAACCGGAGTGCCCGGCGAAAACCCACGCAGACACAGGGGAAATATGCAAGCTCCACAGAAAGGCACCCGAGCCGAGATTCGAACCTGGGACCTGCTGTGAGGCGACAGCGCTACCCACTGGGCCACCGTGCGGCCCAACACTACTATGTGTTGCAAACATTTGTGCAACGCGACATTAACGACTGTGATGGACGCTTGGAGAAGGCCTTTCCTAATCATAGATGTGAATTGCAATAACCTGTGCAGCTTGGCAGCTTGTCATTTGTATTTTTAGGAGGATATTATCCCATTGATTGATTCCCATTGATGCGCGTCTTTGGTTAAAGAGATGACGCTCCAAAACATACGGTCTCATTTGCGGATTGGCATTAATGCAGCTTTCTCTGACGTTTGGAAACGAAACTGACTGAATCGTCACTGCTTCGTGCAGATTATGATGGCCAGTACAGCACATGAGGGGGTGGGTGGCCCGCCGCTTTTGTCTCACGCGTGGCGATTTTAATACACTGCACCAGATGCTCATATGAGGCTGAGTCGATCTTGGGGAGGCCCAGAACCGGTTCAGAAAATCGTCACGTCTTTGCTGTGCATGGGAATAGAACTCGCTCTGGTCGCCAGGTTCATAGAACAGCACTACCGCTCCGCACCACACAACTGCCGTTCCCCACTAATTGTCGGTGACGTCCACACGGCGCCTGTGCCAGGACAGAGGCCACGCGAAATGTCGAAGGCTCCCTGACAGGAGGTCACAGGACAGGCCCAGGTACCATGGGCTGACTGAGATGACTGGCCGAGGCAATACCTGTGCTCTCTGCTGTGCCATCCCGCTGAGTTTTAGCTGCTCGCTGCTTCGTTCGCTGTTGTGAGCACCACTCGTCTGCCTTCTGTTGTTGTTTGAGAGCGACTGCCTCCAACTGCTCAGTAGCGTCCTTCAAGAACCTCCTGCACAGAGGTCGACATTGACGCCAATGGGTACCAATCAGCTCCACATGCTTCTGCACCACGTCAGTCCATTTTTTCTCCAGTCTGTGCTACACCTGTTAATACCCCTCTGTCCGACCAAACAAGTTGCTTGAGCATCCAGTGGTTGGGCATGTGGGCTACATAACCCAGCCAACGCAGACTCGCCTGCCGGAGGTGCTCGCTGATGGGAAAGTGCTCCGATATTTTAAAGCTCCGTGAGTTCCTCAAACAATTCAGTCTGATTAAACCAAGGATGGATCGTAGGCAAGTCAGCGGGAAGGTTTCAAGCCAGCAAAAATGTTCATTCAGAGGCGTCCACGTTGCACAGCCATATAGAAGACGGCATCGCTGTTGCCGAGAAGACCCGAAGCTTTGTCTGGAGAAACATACCAGGCAGCTGCCACACGCCCTTACATATCTGATGAAAGGATAACGTCGCTTGACTGATTCGTAGTGAGACCTCTGCTGCCAAACTGGAACACATAATAAAAGCACTGCCCAGGTTATGGAAACTTCTCCACTCTCTACATCTGTCCCATCACTCTTGGGGAGCTCGAGAAGGTGGAGTGCTTGATGGCACAGAATGTCCAGGCAGGTGCTTAATTTTAGTGGGGCTGATAGTAATTCCGCGTCTGTTAGTGGTGCGTTCTAGGTGCAGTAACAGATCCTCCAACTCCTCAGCAGTAATCAACAGATCATCGTATACATAACATGGTTAACCATCCCTTGACCACACCTGGGCATCGATGAGCCTCCTATTGTACCTTTACCAGATGGAAATTCCACCAAGACATCAACAGAAAGCGTCTCAAGTTACCTGATTGAAGAAGCTATAAAATAATATAGGAGCCATAGGGCATACCTGTCGCATCCCAAGGTGAACAGGAAATGGCTCTGACTCCCGACCAAGTAGCTTTACCAAGGCTTGCCCACCCTCATGAAGGTACCTTATGACTGTAAGCAGATAGGGTCTCCGAATATACGGAGAGGGCGGCGCGGTGGCCCAGTGGTTAGCGCTGACGCCTCACAGCAAGAAGGTCCCGGGTTCGAATATCTCGGCTCGGGTGCCTTTCTGTGTGGAGTTTGCATGCTCTCTCCGTGTCCGCGTGGGTTTTCTCCGGGTACTCCGGTTTCCTCCCACAGTCCAAAAGCATGCTCCTGGATAGGTTGATTGGCTCGCAGACTAAAATTGTCCCGCAATGCCCGGCGATGGACTGGCGTCCCATCGTCGGGTGTATTCCTGCCTTACGCCCTGTGTTTCCGGGATAGGCTCCGGCTCACCGTGACCCTATATAGGATTAAGCGGTTTCAGATAATGAGATGAAATCTGAGCTGTGGAGAGAACGGCACTGCAACAACAAGATCAGAGTAGAGCAATTAATGATAAGCTCTTGATATTATTGCTCATTAACTGCATAATCAACTCTCGCCAACTTCTTCGTGAAGACGAGACACTCTTTGCTATAACGAACAACCGAATCTCTCAAGTGTGATTTTGTGGTGTCCATTTGTCTAATTGAGCCCCCTCGGCTATTGAAAACGGCGATAATTACAACAGAAAAACCCACCTCTACTTGCCCAACACAAATGGTGACCACAGCAGGAATGGACACCAGCAGACAGACAACACTCCCACTCCTAGCGCGCACAGACCCGGCTTCTCCTGGGCATCTCCCAGGCCAAACAGCTCCTCTCTCCCTCTCCAAGCACTCATACTTTCTTTCTCCGGACCATCTCCTTAAAACCCCCTGTCCCTTTAAGGTGTTTATTGAACCCTCGTCACCTCCCTCCAGTTCGCCTTTCAACTTGTATGCTAATTGTCATCGTGGTATGCATTGTTAACGCTATGGGTACTTTTTTGCAGTATACATATATAAGATTACAACAGGTTTTACCGTTTCTGGCAATTATGCAGGTGTAAAGATCTTAACACCTACTTATCATACATGTATACTGGCAAAAAAGTACCCATAGCGTTAACAGCTTCACCTAAGCTACTAAGCATTGATACTGCATTGTCCTGAGCTGACTGCCTTTTGGTATCGATTGACACTGACAATCAGGCTCAAAAGGAAGCCATTGTCTGGTGGAGGCCGGTCAGTTTGAAGGACAATGCATACGTTATGAAATGTACCTGTTTGCATACTTTGCCACTAGTAAGTATGGCTTTTGCAAACAAGACACATTGTGAAATCTGTCTATTTCGGTGTTTGAGATCTTAACACCTGCATGATTGCCTGGCAATTATGCAGGTGTTAAGATTTTAACACCTGCATAATTGCCAGAAATGGTATAACCTGTTCTACTAGTTACTTTATTTAACAATCATTATTTTAAGATTTTATTTTAAGATTTTAACACCTGCATAATTGCCAGAAATGGTATAACCTGTTCTACTAGTTACTTTATTTAACAATCATTTTATCTGTTATTTTATGTCCTTCATTGATTTATGCACATCATTTTGCTGTAATTGATCTATGATGTCGTTGTTGTTAACATGCCGTTCTCTCCACAGTTCCGTACAGTGCTTAGTGACCCTCGGGTGAAAAGCGCCCTCGCAGTGCAATTATTATTATCCGCCAGCGTGCCTGTGCGGGGAGGCAGCTTCAGGGCTGCGCTTCTATCTGCTGGTGACGTCTCCGTCCGCGCGGAAGCGGCCTCCCTGGGAGGCGATGGCTGCTCCGGGCGCTCGCTCCGCGCTACGCGGCCACGGCTGCGGCTGCTTTACCCTCCGCCGTCTCGTCCCCCGGCTTCTCGTCCCAGCGCCCGGGCCGCGCTGCCCTTGCCTGCCCAGGTAACCGCCTCCCTGTGGCTTAGCCTCTCTTCTTGTGCAGGGAGCAGAGAGAGAGAGAGACGAGCTCAAGGTGGCCTTGGAGACGGGCCGAGCGCGTGTGCACTGGCGTCTACAGTGCGTGTACAGTGGCGTCTACAGTGCGTGTACAGTGGCGCGTGCAGTGCGTGTACAGTGGCGTCTACAGTGTCTACAGTGCGTGTACAGTGGCGCGTGCATTGAGTGTACGGTGGCGTGTACAGTGTCTACAGTGCGTGTACAGTGGCGCGTGCATTGAGTGTTCGGTGGCGTGTACAGTGTATACAGTGCGTGTACAGTGGCGTCTACAGTGGCGTCTACAGTGCGTGTACAGTGGCGTGTACAGTGTCTACAGTGCGTGTGCCGTGGCGTCTAGTGTGTGGTGGCGTGTACAGTATCTGTACAGTGCCGTGTACAGTGCGCGGGGTGGGGGGGTAGGGGGGTTGGTGGATCACGCCGCGAGGAGGAGTGCGGTGTGTGCGACCTGGCACGCCGGGAGATACCGATGTAGTCATCAAGTGTTGCTCCCTCGCACGCGTCCGTCAACACTCGTTGAATCGGCCGGTAAGATATCTCCATGTCTCGACCGCAGAGCACGGGCAGCTGTTGGCACCTCCTTACCCCATGGCTGTCCTCCTGCTTGTGTGCGGCACTGTACTGACGTGTCGTTCTCCACACGGCTCCGTGCAGCGCTTTGTGACCCTCGGATGAACAGCGCTCCGTAAGTGCAATTACTATTACTGCCTCTGCAAAAATTGGGCGAATACCGTTCGGCACGTTACAAGTTTAAATAATTATAACTAGTCTGCAGCGTGTACCGAAGGGTGTGTAGTCTACTGTAGGTACAGTACGTACTCTATTTGAGTGTACTGTAGTGTTCAGTGTGTAATGTACGGTGCAGTGTGTACTGTAAGTGCAGTTCGTGGCATAGTCTGCACTGTGTACAGTAGCGACAATGCGTGCGTCCGTGTACTGCGCATTGTGTACTGTCGGTACACTGAGTTCGGTTTAGCCTGTTCAGTAATGTACGCAGGATGATTGGCGCAATGTGAAGTGTTACTGCAGTGTCTCTAAGCATTCTGTTGGTCTACAGTTGCAATGTGTGCCGCATGCATTGTAGTTAATGCGCAGAGAAGATACGGTGTGTGCGGTATGTGTGCTGTGTAGTGCGGTGTGTGCTGTACGCGTACCGTGTAGTGCGGTGTGTGCTGTACGCGTACCGTGTAGTGCGGTGTGTGCTGTACGTGCACCGTGTAGTGCGGTGTGTGCTGTACGCGCACCGTGTAGCGCGGTGTGTGCTGTACGTGTACTGTGTAGCGCGGTGTGTACTGTACGTGCACCGTGTAGTACGGCGTGTGCTGTACGCGCACCGTGTAGTGCGGTGTGCGCTGTACGTGTACTGTGTAGTGCGGTGGGTACTGTACGTGTACTGTGTGGTGCGGTGTGTGCTGTACGTGCCCTGTAATGCAGGTGCAGTGTACTGTATACAATTTGTACTGTGGGGACAATCTACACTTCGTGCAGTTGAACCATTTTACTGTTAACTTTTCGCTTGACCAAAGTATGTACTGTGTTTACAGTAGGTACTGTACGAAGCCCCTTTAAGATCATATGTAAATGTCTAAAACTTGACATTTGAAAAGGTAGTAGGCAATCAACCTGCTTGTTGTACTGTTACCTACTGTTCACCTCGGAATCTTTAAATAGCCAGGAGGAAGAACCCAGCGTAACCCGAGATTACCGATGCACACCGGTGAATGACACCTTCAACAATCGATACACATAGATCAATCAGCATCCGACTTGCTGTACCCCTGTCGGCCACCTTATGGGCCAGTGGGATGGAATTCTGGGCGATCCACACAATTCCATGTCCAAGGTGCTGCTGTGCCAATGAGCAAATGTGCGCAGCCCTTAGGGTTGTCACCATAATGTACATCAAACCAGGATGTTTTATAGAGAGGTTTTGCAATGCCATACGAGAGGGGATTTCCATCTTAATACATTGCCTTACAACTAGGACAGGTCGAAACCCTATCCACTACACCGGGGCAGATTTTGGGTTTGATCTTAAGAGTGTGCCTTATTGCAGGATTTGTTTAAATATATATTTTCAAAAGTTTCACAATTTTTCACGTGCACAGTAATGTAACGATGTAGGTTCAATGTATGAGCACTGCTGTTCATAGCTGTTGTTTCAGGATCACCGTGTCGAGTGTGCCTGCTCTCTCTTTTTTTTTTGTGTGACGATTGCTTCGTGATGCCTGCAACGTGGGAGGCGCGGGAGGTGAAACGTCGTGAAGTATAGGTCAGGAATACTCGAGATCGCAATCCCGAATGAACAGCGACGGAGAGCAATTATCATGCACCAGTATTCGTTAAATGTTGAAGATATTTTTTCTAAGAGAATGACTCAGAGAAGGGAGAAAACCACACAGAGGTGGGGAGGGGAAAGGCAGCCACGTAGTGAGAGCTCGGCTCACCGGTTATTCACTTGAACGATTACTCTACTGATTTTCAGTTCTATTACTGGACTCCCACATGGTCTATCTTTAAAATGTATCCAAACAATTCAGCACAAAAAGGTAGTCACAATATTAATTTTTAATTGAATGAATGGACTGGTTGTCCCAGCTCCAGAGTTGCAGAGTGGTTGAAAAGCGATGTCGATGTTTACGCAGAGCGGGATTCTCGGTGCCTTCGAGGAGCATCACATCCGCTGACAAGGAACTTGCCAGCGCAGTCCTCTCGAAGGCCAAAAAAGCGAACACCAGATATGAGGATTTCCTGAACCGCAACTTCCCTAACTTCTACAGACTCTATTCCACCTTCATGAGAGGTCAGTGCCATCAGCATCTCTTTTTTTTGCTTTTAAGTACATGAGTTCTGATGCTGCTACACATTTCTGAAGAACATTTGTGGCTAATCTACAGTTTGTTTCCCTCCGTTTACTTCTTATTTCCCGATTAAAACAAAACACAGCCCACTTGAACTTGTACCCAACTTTATCTGGCACCTCTTCCTCTCATTATATTTGCACAGTTTTTTCCGTTCACACGTGTTCCATTTCAGACCATTAAGTTCCCTATACTCACTCTTAGCAATATTGGTGTACTATTTGTTTTTCCTGCTGCTATGCTCATGCACCATGGACCTCATTTGTAAAATATCTCGGAAACTGACAAAACAGGACTATCAGTGAAAACAAGTCAACACAAACTCCTAAAACATTTATTGTCGGTGTCAAACAGTTTGTATTTTTTGTTTTAAATGTTCAGTCATTTCATCCGCAACGTGATGCAAAGCCCTTATTACATACAGTTTCTTTTGTTTAATGTCTCAACCAGGGATAGGGGAACTTTTTCATTACTGAAGGCCATGTAGAACCTTCAAATGCTTTTAGCATGGTCACACAGTAACACACAACTGAGCATTATCCTATAATAGTGCAAAAAATAAATGCTCACCTCTTCTTGAGTGTAATACGCAGTGTTGTCCAGTAATTTTTTTGCCATCTTGAACGTGATTAGTGCAGCTAAGCTCTTTGCAACAATGCATAAATACAAATTTTCAACTGCTTAAAAGTGGTAGACCTAGTGTGGCCCAATGTATATATAAGAACGTTCCCCTCTTTGTTTGCTTGCTTGCTTGATCAGGGTAAACTCTGCCAAATCCCAACCAAATCGCACGGGACCTTCGCAGAAAAAACGGCACTCGGTCCCAGACGGGTCTTTGGCACGTTAGTGCGTGCCGACAGGGCCTTCCCTGGCCACCGGGACCGCTTTCTGTGCTTACGCCCGTGCCCTCATGGTACGGTAAGCGGCGCCGCCATTACAATTACAATACCCAGTTAAGATAAAGGGGGCGGGGTTTCAGTGAGCCGGAGCCTATCCCGGCAGACACAGGGCGCAAGGCAGGAATATACCCGCGATGGTACGCCAGTCCATCACCGGACACTGAGGACAATTTAGTCTGCAAGTTAATTAATCTATGCAGCAGCATGTTTATTGGACTTTAGGAGGAAACCGGAGTGCCTGGCCAAAACCCACATGGACACGGGGAGAACATGCAAACTCCACACAGAAAGGCACCCGAGCTGAGATTCGAACCCAGGAACTTCTTGCTGTGAGGCGACAGCGCTAACCACTGGGCCACCGTGCCGGCCACAATTAATATTGTGTACCCAAAAGAGTTGGAGTAGATACATGTGCAGTCAAAGAATTAGATTTTTAGATTTTGTTCATAATGAAAACCCTCTTTAGCTTTTGCTTTCGTACAGCGTTTTGCTCCTTTTTATTGTATGTTTTGTTTTGTCATAATTAATTTCAAGTTCTTTTCTTGCACCGGGCACCATCGGGTTCGTGTTCATGTTCATGAATTTCGCGTTCCTTTTTTGCACGAGTAAACCATAAAATTTACCCGGGCAACGCACATTGATCAACCATCAAATTTACCCGGGCAACGCCGGGTCGCCCCTGCTAGTTACAAATGAATCAATACGTGTAACAGAGATTCACAGTTCAAATGCAGTCGCCTCGCTGATTACTACTACGGGTGTATTAATCATAATAATACCACTCGCCATATGATTCACATTGGATGTTAAAGTTCCCTTCACGTTATTCACAAGAGTAAGCCATTTTGTTTATACCTCGGAGTTCAAATTTGTAAAATCACCTAAAATTACTCAATTGGAATTGCACACAGCAATCATTGCCCCGACTGGAAGACCAATGTCCCAGGCCATTCTTGTAATTAGGACTCATCCTGGTCTGTTGATTTATCACCTGGTTAAATTAGATAACCTGGAAGCCATCAGCATCATCTACAAAATAAAAAAAATCTTTCTTGTTCAAATAGGCATTGTGATGGTGCTCGTGAATTTGTGGCTTCTAGTCAGTTAGAATAATTCCACATTGTCATGCGGGGGTCAGTCTTGCAGAGACACACCCATTGTCGACCACACGTAGAGCGTTAGTTATCAGTTCCAAAATGATAATGAGCCTAATGAATATGAGACCGGGATTTGAAGAATCCAATCAATAAAACTGTTCTATAGCTACAATGCTATCCTGGCAATATTTGTAATAATAATTGCATTTATAGAGCACTTTTCACCCGAGGGTCACAAAGTGCTACACATAGCTGTGGCGAGAACGGCATGTCAATAACGACATAAGCATGGAAAATAAGCAACAATAACGTTGTTTTTGGATTTGTTTTCTTTTACAAATCCGAGCTGTGGATAATAGCAACACATTTTATGACATAAAGTAATGTAATGATGTAGGTTGTTCTTCTAAACAAGAAGGCATAAATGTTCCCGGGCAGGCGCAGCTCAACAGAAAGCGATCATCCCAGCATGACAACATTGAGCTACATCAACAGTCTGAGCCAGAGGGCTTGAAAGCCTTATGGAACAAGTGAGTCTTGAGACGAAATTTGAAGATGCCCAGGGACTCGGCTGACTGAATATCCAATGGAAGGGCATTCCAGAGTCTGGGAGCAGCGCGCAAAACGGCTGTTACCAATTGAATGCAGGTGCGATCTGGGCACATGCAGCAAGCCCGTATTGGAGGATCGAAGTTTTCGTGTTGAGGAGGCTTTGGACCTGAAGAAGTTCATCAGCCCTGGAGGACAAAACTCAGAGATACATCCTGTTTTGTCGACTTCGTCAGAGTCGGTTCTCAGCCCGCTCCACTTCAGCATTAACATACAACCACTTGGCCATATCCTGTGCAGCCTCAATTTCAGCTACCATTGCTATGCCGATGGCATCCAAATCTATATCCACGCAATGCCATCGATTAATGCGTCTGATCTTTGCATGTCGTCCTCACTGTCAACTGTGATGGCTTGGCTCGATTAAAATTTACTGAAATTAAACGGTGACAAAACAGAAGTTTTCCTTGTCGGAACCCCGCACCAATTGTCCAAGGGTGAACCTGTCCAACTGATGCTTGACGAACAGACCATTGAGGTTGTTAATGTGGTACAGAGTCTGGGCGTGACTCTTGATTCCTCACTCAAGTTAGAGAGACATCAACAAGGTGATGAAGGTAGCCCATTTCCATCTCAGAAATATGGCCAGACTGTGCAACATCTTGTCACCCGCTGATGCTGAGAAGCTAATCCACATATTTATCTCCTCACGAATCGATTACTGCAATGCACTGCTCCCTAACACCCCTGCCTACCTGATCAGTCATCTCCAACGTGTGTAGAATGCAGCTGCTAGAGTCCTCACTCGCACACCCATCCACAATCACATAGGCCCGGTACTGATGTCGCTCCATGGATTACCGGTTAAATACAGAATTGAATTCAAGACCTTGCGTCTCATCTCTAAGGCTGTCATTACCGCTGCTCCAACACACATCCGTGACCTACATGAGGCACCCTCCTCAACACGACAACTTTGATCTACCAATTCAAGTTTCCTACATGTGCCCAGATCGCACCTCCATTTGATGGGTGACTGAGCCTTCTCCCATGCTGCTCCCAACAGTCCTTGGGCATTTTCAAATCCCATCTCAAGACTTACTTGTTCCATATAAGGCCTTAAAGTCCTCTGACTAGGACTGTTGATGCTGCTCACTGCTGTGTGTTTAGATAATGGTGTGCTGTTGACCTGTGCCTGCTCAAGAACACGTCTATTTCTATATGTTCTGACGTCAGTGGCTGATGATGTTTTTTGCTGACACAACTGCTTTGACCTGCCCTTTCTTCGTGATGTCTTTTTGGCAATATTACTGCTTCTGAAGTTACAGAAGAGTAATCACTAAGTGTTAAGTGAAACTGAAATACCATATTAAAACCTTGCTGTTGTGCAGATAAAATGTGCACTTGTGAAGAATTTTAACCCGTTACCCTCAGTGTGGACATACATAGAAACATTTGCTCCATTGTAAATAGATGATATTTAGATTAAGGGGACACATGTTCACGTACTGAATTGGCATTTGACAGTATGATGAGTGCTTCGAAAAGCTGCTCTCTCGGAACAGCCGTGTCGATCGCTCCATCTCAGAGGCATCCTCAGCGTCTGAGGATGTCTCTAACGTGTGAGGCGAAACGTCGCGATGGAGGGAGAGGGAGCGATCGATGCGGCTGTCCCGAGAAAGCAGCTTTTGAAGCAATCCACATGCATCGAGCCGTAAAAACCTACATTATTACATTGTGCAGAATGTTTTTCTGCATCTCTTCCACCTGAGCCATGCCAGGTCTAAACCATAAAACTTTGACACCATAAGTCATGTGAATGTGATTTGAAGCCAAGCAGGGCCAGGGGAAAGTTTCATAAGTTGTATTATTTGTCATGTCGGGCACTAGAGTTGAATGTGTGGTGCATGTGACATCATTGGCAGGCCTTGGATTTTGCAGTGGAAAAACTATGTTGTACCTTTGGAAGGCTGTTCCAGGTTGGCTTAGCACAGCGCCCGAATGGCTCAGTGGAACAGTGGTGACGCTGTATCAGGTGGCTTTGTAGTAAATGCTGTCTCCCAATGTTGTTTTGGTTTGCATCATTCAAGGCTTCCGGTTGCTGATGCTGGATGCAAAACAAGTGTTTTTAATCAAGAGGAAGCTGCATTTCGAGGGGCTTCGTTATGAAAACCTCACGTACAGAGATATGGACAAACTAAGAGAGGTAAGGAACTTATGCTCATCTCATCTCATTGTCAGAAACCGCTTAGTCCTGTACAAGGTCGCGGTGAGCCGGAGCCTATCCCGGCAGACACAGGGCGCAAGGCAGGAATATACCCACGATGGGACGCCAATCCATCACCGGGCACTGCGGGCAATTTTGTCTGCAAGCTAATTAACCTATGCAGCAGCATGTTTTTTGGACCGTGGGAGGTAACCAGAGTACCCGGCGAAAACCCACGCGGACACCAGGGGAACGTGCAAACTCCACACAGAAAGGCAAACCGAGCCGAGATTAGAACCTGGGACTTTCTTGCTGTGAGGCGACAGCGCTACCTACTGGCCCATCGTGCCGCCTATATAATTATATAATGATAATACGGTGTTGTTCTTCATCTGGAAAAGCCTCACAGTCTCAAGACTCTCAGCAGCCCCCTGCACTGGAATGTCTGCATTTGAGATGAAACTGAAGTACTGTACCCAGAGAAAACCCGCACATAAAAAGGAAAAGTGCTAGTGGAATCACAAGGTATGGCCAGAGGTCACATACAATGAGTGTTGTACGTCAAAGTCACATATACTTCTTGGCAAGTCGGTATTTGTTACAATGGTCTCAATTTCACAAGCGCTATTTAAAGAGGTTGAGTCAAAATAGAGCTGATACCCAATGGACATGCATGCTGGTTGTACTAATTGTGGGCTTGTAGTAAACCTATATGTAATAACCAACACCTACTGTCCCGTGATGTATGAGAACCAACATCCACTTCATACTAACATACTGTATCAACGACACAGAAACATCTGTACTGATAGGTCAGTGCCTTACTTGTTGTGCTGCCTCGGCAGTTCAAGTTGTTTGAAGTGAGATAATTTCTCTGTGAGTCACCAACCCCCACTTCCAAAGCGCTGCATTACATTTTGCGTATCAGCTCTAGTTTAACTAATTTGTGTTTGCACGTGTGAGGAAATGTTCTCTTATTTCAATTTAGATAATTATCCAGGAAAGCCACACTCAGTTGTAGAATTATTTTTCAGGAGGTTCTTACTACAATGAGCTGTCATTGTAAGACGTTTTGAACTAATTGATGATGAACTTTTACACGAGTTGGAGGAAACCAGAACACCCAGAAAAAAACCTACGTGTGTGAGGCTGAAACACTCTATCCTAGTACAGAGGGAAACCTACGCCAATTAGACCACTTATTATTCTGCCAGTGCCCGCAGAAAACTCACTCACATGAGAGTGCACGGTCACCTGCATAATAGTTACATGGCACTGTCTTGTCTGCCATGGTGTTGTACGAGTTCTCACCTCCACTAGGTTCCAGTGCTGATGAGACGTAGCAGCCAGCCTGGTAGACTGAGTGCTCAACACTGGTGTTGTGTCTCCTCTGTGTCGTTGTCTGGCAGTTCCGCAGGGACATCATTAAAGCCATTCCTCTCGTGGTCCTGTCCATCCCTCCGTTCGCCAATTATGTGGTGTTCGCACTCATGTGAGTTCCCGTGTGCCTACATACCTCTGTAACGTTCTGTACACGTGCAGCTCTTTTGTAAATCCACTGCTGGATGAGGCCCTCCCAACAACTGGGTTATTTGACCATAATTCAGCACGGTGATCATAGCGGGTTGGTGAAGATGGGGAGCTTAGACGTTGGATCATGGTAGATTACAACAGTGGATTTTCCTACACTGTCCTCAGCCGATAACTTAACGTGGCAGCATTACTTATACCACACTTAGAATGACAGCAGCATCTGCTAAATACATGGTGATCACCCATTCCAAACACTCTGTAGGCTTAGGCTTACTTAACTTCCAAGTAAAGGTTTGCTTTAATCACCGAATTGACATAAGCAGACTTCCCTTGCAAGTGGCAGTTTGGCCTTTCAGATCAATATAGCTTATTTGATTGACCACTGTTAAAACCAGTGCTGTGAAACTTTTCAGAGCACATGTCACATTCAGAATCTCCTACCTGTCGGCGAGCCAATGAGATCACGTGGAATTTCTTATTATGATGTCACGTACATGAACGTGACAAGCAAGACTTCAGTAGAAATACTTCAATAAAAGTGTTTTTACATGTTTTGAATTTGATGGTATGTCACCCAGCGGTACAGTAAGCATCTTCGTGGTAGAATGTGAACACCTCTGTTAGAACTCCTTCACCACCGCTAGTAGAATCCAAGCTCCCTTGGAGCAGGTGCGTAGCTATGACATACATGCAGACAGTACAATTGCAATGGGGCCCACCAGCCAGAGTAGTTGGTGTGTAGATGTCTATTATGTAGGTGTTGATGTCAATTGTAGCAGTGAGCTTGCAAGCTCTGTGTGTGGGATTTTTGCTATACAACAAATGCTTGAACTGACTAATGCAACAACATATGAAATCAAACGGTAAATAAACAAACTCACAGCACGAAATTGTGTAAAGATGAAACCCCAATGTTAATCATAAAGTAATCAGTAATACGCAAAATTGCACATCACAAAAATGACACAATTCCTATAAATAAATAAATATAACTGCGGGATGAGAGGGAAGAGACAGTGAGACAGAGAAAAAATGTCGTTCATTGCAGCAGGTCCTGTGCCAAGCATGCTGCGCCATGGCGTTGATGTGATAACTTTCCAGCTCGCAATTACTGTTGTTCTTCGAAGTGATGTCCTTCTAGCTTTGCTGGTGACCTGTGAACTGTGCCACGTGCGCCCGCAGGTATGTCTACCCGCGGCAGTTCCTGATCCGCCAGTTCTGGAGCGAGCAGCAGGAGCGGGAGTTTCTGCAGTTTTACCACGACCTCCGCGCCGCGTCGTATGCGCACGTCATCCCGCTGCTGCTCACCCAGGCCCAGAAGCTGCCCAACACCTACAGGCAGCGGACGCTGTTCGAGATCTGCCACAAGGTGTGCCGGACACCTTTCGACGCCATTATATGGCGTGATGTTATTTCGCGACATCACCGTGCCGCGCGCGCGCGTGTGTGTGCGCGCGTTGATGCGTTCATTATCTATCACCGCATAATCCTATAGAGGATTGCTGTGAGTAAGAGCCTGTCCTAGCAGTATAGGGTGTAAAGCAGGGCTCTACCTTGGATGAGATGCCAGTTGCACGTGGTGAAATTTAGTCAGTGGTCCAATTAACCTAGCAAGCAGGTCAGCAGGGAGTATAGCTGTTGCAACGCTCATGGTCAACACCAGTGACGGTTTCTTGAACTGCTTTTAGGCCTCCTCGAGGTCGACTCAGCCTGAAATGAGTTCCTTGTATTGTGTGTAAACATCTTTACTGGGAACGTGATGCCGGTCAAGCGTGGTGCTGGCCAGCCACTCCCGTGTGTGCCGTGCTGACCTTTGTTTCTGCTCGCAAACAACACTTTCCCTAAAGGTCTATTGTTAGGTTTTATGGGGAATCTCTGTGTTTTTTATGTGGTTGCATAGCTGATCGAGCACTGCACCCAAGCTTGATTCCCAGCTGTGGCTGACATCAGTGGTGATTACCTGAAAAGGTTCAGGGGCTTCCCAAGGTGGACTATACTTTATGGCTGTGCTTTATTTTTTTGTTTTGCTTTTGTCATTTTAGTGACCCAGGTCACTCTGCTAATACAGCTACCTTGGTCTCCTGAGTTCTCACCCGGTTAGACAAATAAAGCTGATGCACCACAGGACCTCACCTCATTCACATGATAATAAAATACTGCCGAGGACAAACGCACAGTGGCAAGCGTAACCGAACCCACTCGTGAGCATGGTTCCTTTTGTCTCTGCGTAGGACTTTCACGTTTGAGCCCACGCGGCTTCCGAGCGCCAATTTGACTCGGTCCTCATCCTTCACAGGTGCAGACCAATGGGCAGCCGAGCGTGAGCGAGCTCCGCATGGTGCAGGCCCTGTTCTCTGAACCTCCCCTGGACATCTCGAGCTTAAAGGCAAATCAGCTGGTAAGTCGCTATTGCATTCAGCTGTGGAGACCGGCTGTGCGTGCGTAGTGGTCGGTTGGGGAACTTTGGCTCAGCGGTAAGCGCACTGGGCTGCAGCGCTCACGGCCAACACCAGTGACGATTTTCTGAACCAGTCCTGGGCCTCCCGTAGGTCGACTCGGCCTCAAACGAGTACCTAATGCAGTGTGTAAACATTGGCACTAGAGAGACAAAGGTGGTCAGACGTGGTACTGGTCACCTACCTCCTCGTGTGCCATGTCGACCTAGATAGGTATTTGCTAACGGCACTTGACCCTACAGTCTGAATGTTATATGGGAGATATTTGTCTTGTCTTTGCAGTGACTGCCTTTGTGTGTGCAGTGTCTGGCTGTGTGTCTCATGAATGTGTGTGTGTGTGTAGTGACTGGCTGTGTGTCTCATGAATGTGTGTGTGTGTGTGTAGTGACTGGTTGTGTGTCTCATGAATGTGTGTGTGTGCTGCTGCTCCACTGGGTTAGAGAACGCTGAGCCGTGTGTTGGCGCTCACGGCACGCATGCCGGCAGCCTATCTCCGCCGCCGCCTCCTCTCTCACGCCACGGAGATCGGCCACCTGGACCGCGCGCTGCTCCGCATGGGGCCACAGCAGCTGACGGACGATGAAGTCCGGAAGGTGAGAGGGAGGAGGAGCTGGCCGTTTGCTGCCGCGGTGCGGGGAGGGGCGGTGATGGGCAATGTGGGTTCCCACCGGCGGTCGCGGTGTCGCGCGCCGCTCACGACCACGCGTGCGGTGTTTGTGGTTCGTCTTGTGTACGTCTGTGTGCGTGGATGGCCGTGTGTGCAGTTTGCTGCGTGTAGTTGGCCGTGTGTGCGGATGGTGGTGTGTGCGGTTGAGTGTGTGCGGTTCATTGAGTGTGTACACTACTCAGTTGTCCACACCACACATTGTGCGACCTCACCACATGTTGTGTCAGAGCCAAGCACAGTTCTAAGTGGAGATCGCATACGCTGTGTGCAGCAAACAAAACCATATATGGTGTGGACGCAGTTTTTTTTTGCGAGCACACAGTTTGTGGTGAAACAACGTGATGGGCGGGCTCCGGGACCGGACGTGGCTGTTACAGCACTACGTTGTGTTAGGATGCGATGGATTGTGGGTCCGACGCGCCGCGAGCAGAGACGCGGCGCAGCTGTGGCGTACGACGCGTCCTGCTGGCGCGGCTGTCACGGCGATCTCGTGACGCGTTGGTGACTCCCCCCC
>JAZEWT010000002.1:15697210-15710002 GCA_036362905.1 Mordacia mordax | reverse complement strand
TGCAAACTCCACATAGAAAGGCACCCGAGCCGAGAGATTCGAACCCGGGACCTTCTTGCTGTGAGGCGACAGCGCTAACCACTGGGCCACCGTGCCGCCCTGCCTCCGGCAGTTTGTTAATAAACCGAGTGGGCGTCCGCGCACCGACATGCAGATCAAGGCACCCCCTCAGCCGCGGTGTTGCTCCCGGCTACATTTCTGGCTGCGGCGGGGGGTCTGGCTCCCCCCTGGCCTCCCCGTGAAGCGGTGAGGTGCTGGAGCTGCCGGTAAACGCGGCGAGCATCTTCACTCTGTTCCACGGAGTCGTCCAGGGACAGGTAGCTGCGAGGGTGATATGTGGGACAGGGTTCAAGCCCCGGGGGCTGGGTGTCTCACAGGGTCTTTACAACGATAATGTTATACGAATCTACCACTTGCAGGGTACACATTCACTCTAATAAACTACTCAGAGGCACGAGGAATGGCAGAGTGGCAGGGGAGAGGGAAGGGAGCCACGCAGTAAAGCCATGCCAACATTTACCTGATAATGCATCTTCAATATATTAAGATGTTATCTGCCAAATGCTGAGTTTTTTTTTAAGCTTTTGGTTGGAAACCAGAGGACCCAGTGAAAACCCATGCGAACACAGAAAACATAAACTCAACACAGACTACTGGGCCATTAATGTTACCACTGCACTACCGTGAAACCCGGCTGTCATACGAACACTAAGCCAGATGCCAGGTTGCAGCTCGAGAACTAGGTGGCCTCTCAGGAGCCGAAATGGCCGTGTCGGAGACATCAAGCCAGCCCAAAGAACCGGCAGTCACATTCACGAAGACACCCTCAGGAACAGCTGCACGCTCGCACGCGTGCACGCTCACCCCAGGCGGCTGCGCGTATTCGCCTGCAGGGCCGACAGCACCTCGGTCAGGGCAGCCAGGCTGCCCAGGTCGCTCTCCTCGGCCTCCAGCGACCGCAGGCTGCAGTTCGACGCGAGGGCGCGGGCGGCCAGACTCGCACCCCGCTCGCCAAGGCGGTTCTCGTCCAGCGCCAGGCGTACCAGCCCACAGCCGGGCAACGCCAGCTCCTCGAAGAGCGGAGCCCATTCCTCGGGAAGAACCTTAGGCAACAAGAACATTGACAACGGACACATCTCGTCCACTGTGGAACCAATCCAGACCTGCCTGGGCCGCGATGAGCCGGCTTGATGCGCTTCACACGGCGCCAGGTTGTTTTTCCACTGCAAAAGAGCCGAGCCGTGCTGCTGACGAGATCAGACGCGCATAGATGCTGCAGTGATACTGTGTCCGCCATATAGACTGACGCTCACATCCACGAGGGATACCACTTAAAAACGGCCCGCAAATGATATTTTAATCCCGACACAGCAAGCATCGTGGCTCCACTAAGTGGATTCAAGAAGGGAATATTTAAAGTTTAGCAGCACTGTTTTTAATTCTAGCGTGCTCAGTCACCTGTACAGATCAATGCCTATTCACGATATTGCGCTATTATTGAATAACGTTGAGATGTGTGCGACTGTGTAGCATGCAGTTGACACGATGTTGACCAGACGGGGAACTTAGTGGGGTACTTTGTCCTTGGTACGGAAACGATTTATCTACTCCTAGTCTACAAGTTTCCAATCGCGAAAACCTGGCAGAGAGAAACACAGCCGTGCCGAGTATGTCTCTGCTCGCCTCCCACGTCAGAAGCCTGGTGATGCCTCCAACGTGGGAGGCAAAACGGAGCGACGTAGAGAGGAGGAACCCTCGACACGGCGAGCCCGAACGAGCAGCCCTTAAGTGCAATTCTCATCAGTGACACGGTCCACGTTGACCACTCGCCGCTGCTCTGGAGGTTGATTTTTTCCCCCGTTATAGAACGTGGCGCGGCGGTGCGTATCACGCACCTCCCGATTCCTGGACAGCCCCAGGTCGGCGAGGGCGGTGTTGGCGCGGAGGTAGGAGGCGACGTCCGACAACGCGACGCCCGTCAGGCAGTTGCCTCCCACGTCGAGCTCCAACAGGCGGCCGCCCTGGCGACACGCGGACACGCGGACAGGCACGGACACGCGGACACGCATGGACAAATAACACCACTCCCCGCCACGTTGCGCGTTGACTGACAGACGAGACGAGACGTGTCTGAGCATTGACACGACTGGCTTCGAGCCCAGGGACGGGGTCTATTATTCTGGGGGCTCATGATGGCTTTCTCAAGCCACCTCGTGATGAGGGTTCTGGTTGAAATGGGAAGGGTTCTGTTTGCATTCGCAAGACACCTGTATTGGATAACGCAGTGACACAGTGAGTAGCGCCGCTGCTTCACAGCAAGAAGTACCCGGGTTTGGTTCCCGGCTTTCTGTGCGAAGTTTGCGTGTTCTCCCCCTATCCACGTGGGTTTTGCCAGGTATTCCGGTTTCCTCCTATCGTAGAAAGACACGCTGCTGCCGAGGTTAATTGTCCTGCTCAGGATTACCCCAAAGTGCTCTGGAATGTACTGGCGTCACATTCTGGGTATTGCCCCGCCTTGCACCCTGTTTTTTGTTTACCGGGAGAGGCTCCGGCGACCCTGTACAGGGTTAAGCAGATACTGATACTGAACTGTATTGGATAAACCAGGGCCTGTGTGTACGATGGATCAGTGTGGAGCGGCTGTGAGCATTTAATTGGTATTTTCATAGCAACAATTATTAGGGTAACGCTTGACACCGAGAACGTGAGATGTACCCGTGCACGTTCTCACCATCGCGATTGCTGACATCAGAGATTTCACCACAGCACAGATGCCCTCATCGCCCATCTGATTACCAAACAACCTGCGGCACAAACATCATCGTCACCACCGTCATCATAGCAATGGTAATGTACCGGGTAGTGCAGATCCTTGCAGTGCCGCACAGCTCTCCACACCAACGAGCGGAGGTTGCGTTAATCCTCATTCTCAGGCGTAGGATGTTGCACACGCTGAAAGTGGGTCTGACCCTTTGTCTTGGCAAGCCGGAACACCTCCTCCATCAGCTAGGGTTTCTGGGGATGTCTGGACCGTGTACCGAGTGCAGCCATTCTAGCTGCATGAGCCACAGCCCTAAACCTCCCCACCATCCCCTCGGCATCAGGAGGAGGGTGGACGATGCCAGCCCCAGATACAAACGATGAAGAAATTCTCGCCTACAGTTTTCATCAGAGAGCCGAGACCAGACCACTGTGGGGTTGAATGGGGTTCTCGTGGACGTTCACTAGCGCCGTGGAAGAATGGCAGGCGCATCTTGCCGATGATATGTCGGTGGTCAGAAGACAAATCAGCTCCGTGACAGGTCCTGGTATCAAAGACATATGCCCGCATCCACTGTTCCGCCACTATAGAGTCCAGCAGATGTTCTTGCTCGGCCCTGGCATGCATCCACGTGCCGATGTTGGAGCAGCGTGATGGTGATTACGAGCCCATGGGCTGCACAAAAGTCTAGCAGCCTCCTATCCTTCTTGTTGAGTTGATCTAACCCAATCACTCCAGCCCAGATGTTTGCATCATGACCCACTCAGGCATTAAAGTCCCCTAACACCCCCGTCCCCCTTTAGCCAGCATCTGAGACAGGAGGTCATAGAAGGTATCTGACCCATCGGCCTTGCCTGCATCCTTCCACTGATGTTCATTTTTGGGCCGTAGTCACCACGACCACTCTTCACCATTTATAGGCAGGCGAGCCCAGAGTAGCCTGGGACTCACAGTCCCAGGCTACGAGCTCCCACATGCCCTTCATTGTTATTCAGAAGAAGAGCCACTCCCTGTTGTTGGACAGTTTCCTGTCCTTAGTGGAGGACTGGAGCCAGAATCAGTTCACCGGACCTCCTGTATACCATAGAGATCCAGGCGGTACCGGTCCAGCTCCCAACAGAGTAGTGGCAGCTTTTCCTCGAGCAAACAAGCGTTCAAACATTCCACGTGGCCGTAAAAAGCAGCAGCTTTTTTGTCGCCTTTGGAGACACAAGCACACAAACAGATATACTCGCGTGCTGCTGCACCACGCACAGCAGGATCTTGAGGCGGCTCTGCGTGACGAGCGCCGGCGCAAGGAGCCGGGCGCCGCGCGCGCCCAGGAGGTTCAGGTTCAGGTTGAGGGTGGAGAGGCGAGAAGGTGTGCGCGCCATGGCCACCGACAGCGGCGAGAAGAGCTCCGCATCCAGACCGCTCCTCCTCAGCACCAGCTCCTCCGCCTGCCCCGACGCCTCTAGGAACGCGCACAGCTGCTGCACCTGGTGCAGGGCGGGAGGCAGGGGTGGATTTAGTGATTCTGGGATCACCAAGGAAAAAAAATCAATGAAGAGATCCTCCCTACCCCCCCCGCCCCCCGACTGACCAATGATTAAAAAAATGGCCTTCAATTTTAATCACAGGTTTAATAGATTTGTTTCAATGGAACACCAAACAGTGACCAAGCATTGTTTTATACAGGAATAACCAACGTGAAACGACTCTGGCATTGTCTGTAGACTGAACGTCTCTCGGCCAGACAGCCTGACTGCTGTAGCGATGTCTGCGGGGGGGGGGGGACTGAAACGACCCCACAATTCATCTCGTCATTTGACAATGGTATACTTAGCTATCGTAATATAATTCTACAATTTATCTCATTATTCAACAGTTCTATGCGTATCCATAATACAAATAGGGTTTCCACATTTTTTTCCCCTCATTTACTGTTATTGGTGATTAAACTACTGTATTCATCTGCTGGGAAGCACGGTGGTGCCTCAGCAAGAAACCTCCCCATTCGATTCCCGGCTTCGGTAAATTACTGCCCAAAGACATGCTGATGGTTAATTGGCTTACTGACTAATTAGCTCCGAGTATCCTGCGGTGGGTCCGCGTCTCATCCTAGGCATGTCCGTTCCTTGCACCCTGTGTCTGCTGGGATAGGCTCCGGTCCCCGCGCGCATTTTACTTGATACCATTCTCGTCGGAGCCGTCATGGAAGCACAGTGTACCGACACGCACGCGGAGTGACCATGCAAACTACACGCAGAAGAGGCACCCGAGCCAGGAATCGAACCCAGGTACTTTCATATTTTGCTGCGAAGCATCAGTGCTGGGCGGAACTGTGGCCCAGTGGGTAGCGCTGTCGTCTCCTCACAGCAAGAAGGTCCCGGGTTCGAATCTCGGCTCGGGTGCCTTTCTCTGTGCAGTTTGCATGTTCTCTCCTCGTGTCCGCGTGGGTTTTCGCCGGGCACTCCGGTTTCCTTCCACAGTCTAAAAAACAAGCTGCTGCATAAGTTAATTGACTTGCAGACTAAATTTCCCTCAGTGCCCGGTGATTGACTGGTGTCCCATCGTGGGTGTATCCCTGCCTTGCGCCCTGTGTCTGCCGGGATAGGCTTCGGCTCACCGCGACCCTGTACAGGATTAAGCGGTTCTGAAAATGAGATGGAGATGAGCGTCAGCGCTACCGGCCATAGCACGATGCCACCTAGCGGTGTCCGTTTCCTGCGCTACCTGTCTCTTCAACCGGTGCCTGGAGGAGCGTCCTCCGCTCTCCTCGCCGCCCACGGTTTGCGCCCGGGACCCGTTCCTTGCCGGGACGGGGGAGTTGCTCCGCGCCTCCATCGGCGCCGCCGCTGTGAACGGCGCAGCACGTGCGGGAGGCACAACGCGGCCGCGGTTTAGGGAGGAAGGGCGCAACTGCTAGGGAGCAGAACGTAGCACCAGGCACGAACACCATCACCAGCTCTGTGATTAAAGCTTGTGACGCACGGGAATAGCTCGGGCGAGAATAGATGGAGCGGCAGACCGTGGAGAAGGCGGTCGCGCGGTCAGCCGGTGCCTAGAATTGTCCAAGCTCTGCAGCCCTCTTTATGTTACCGTATTATTGGCCGATTCATGAATGTCTATTCGTGTGAGGAAAACAGAGTACCCGGAGAAAACCCGCGCCTGTGAGGGAGGCTGCTGCGTTCTCTCCGCTGCAGAAGAGAGTGAGGTTCACATTTGCTGTACTGCACTGCCTCCCCCTGACGAGCCAGGGTATGGCTCCTCCTCGGCACCCACGGGAAGGGAACGTGTTGACACTTCGTGTGATCCACCACCAACCCGCGCCTTCACAGAGTTGGGCGACAGTCGTCTGCCACCACCATTAACCGAAACATTTAGACGCCTAAGAACTCATAGATTTATCAAAATCTTACACACACACAGGGGCGGCGCGGTGGCCCAGTGGTTAGCGCTGACGCCTCACAGCAAGAAGGTCCCGGGTTCGAATCTCTCGGCTCGGGTGCCTTTCTGTGTGGAGTTTGCATGCTCTCCCCGTGTCCGCGTGGGTTTTCGCCGGGTACTCCGGTTTCCTCCCACAGTCCAAAAGCATGCTCCTGGATAGGTTGATTGGCTCGCAGACTAAAATTGTCCCGCAATGCCCGGCGGTGGACTGGCGTCCCGTCGTCGGGTGTATTCCTGCCTTACGCCCTGTGTTTCCGGGATAGGCTCCGGCTCACCGTGAGCCTATATAGGATTAAGCGGTTTCAGATAATGAGATGAGACACACACACACACACATGGCCGAACAGCAAATAATTGATTCGAAGTGTGAGGAAATGCTAGCCACAATTTTGCCCAGTAATTAAAAAAAAACCCAAAAAATGTTATTGTTATTGATTGCCCGCAGTGCCCGGTGTTGGACTGGCGTCCCATCGTCGGTATATCCCTGCCTTGCGTCCTGTATCTGCCGGGATAGGCTCCGGCTCGCCGCGACCCTGTACAGGACTAAGCGGTTTCTGGCAATGAGATGAGATGAGATATTCCGTTCTAGCGCTGTTCTTTTTTGGCGTGCCGTTGTCTCCGCAGCTCTGTGCAGCGCATTGTGACCCTCGGGTGAAACGAGGTCTGTAAATACAATTATTATTATTATTAATAAGCTGACGATCTGATTGAGCAAGACAAAACATAGGTGACAGCACACATCACCGACACCGTACAAACAAGACAAAGCGAAGAGGCAGTTGAGTTAAATTGTGACTCTCCACAGAGTGGCAAATCTGTGAATAGGATGACGTGCGGAGTGAGACGGTGCGCGTTCACTGTGACCCGGAGCGATGAGTTGATGTGTCTGCGAACATCAACTCTCGCATCAAATGATTCCCGCATTAAAGCTGTCGCCGAGAAATCAATCACATTTCGTCATTCGATAATAAAGCAAACAATGTGCGACTTAAAACGTGTGCAGTCTTTGTTTACTCTCGAAGAGATAAGGAACAATTCAGAAGTCCGAGCAACAGCGGAGGCAGTGGTGGGATTCAAGGTCGCCGTGCAGGAACCTGGAGCCGCCACATGTTTGTCCTCTATATATATATGTAGTTTAAATGTTACAGGGAATATAGTGGAGGTTTTTTAAAAAAATCTGTGGCAGCAAAACATAGTACCTGGTATAAACCTGTGTGAACATATAGAGTACACACACACACACTTGACAAAGGCCTTGATCCGGAAATAGAATCCAGGGCCTTCCTGCTGTGAGATGTGACCACGCCATTACGTGCTAATGTACAGATCAATATGAAATATGGAGATGGGTAATGTGACAAAGAACATTGAGTTGTATCCCTCGTGGTGGGCGGAAATAAGAATTGAGTCACTTCTGTTCAATATGATACACGAATTTACCAGCGGGTCACATCTTGATGGCCCTGATGTGTATTAACTTCACAAGTATATCCATAACTCTAGCCCTCTAACTTATAACTCGAACCATGCCCATAGCTGTTGCCTGCTGGCTGTATAGCTCGATGAGAATTTACTTAATCATTAAACCTCTCACTTCAGAACCTTAGCCATAGCCCTCACCAGCCAAACATTCCCTAACACAAGCCCGACCCCTTACCTTAACCCACGCCTTTCCCCGTCTCGTGCATCTCACCTGGCTGTCAATCACGTTTTGTTGTGCACCTATCAGCTTTCTGTGACCGCTCATTGGGAACCCACCTTCGAGGCCAACCAACATCAGCATGGAGTCTCTGGAAGCACTCGGCGTTGCCCCCTTATCGTGTCGTTTCCTGATATTTCTGCTCCCTTTGCCGCTCCCCGATCGCTCTGTTGACGGAGCCCCGTGGGTCTCAACGGATGCCGGGGTCGCTCCGCCATTGGCGTCGGCGGAGGGGGCCTCTGCTCGCCCCGGAGTCGTGTCCATGGGCGCGAGTGTCGCTCGCGGCACCTCTGGGACACGAGCTGGGGTGGATTCGTGGCCCCCGCTCGTGCGTTGGAGCTGCGGGACGTCGGAGGACGATGGTGGAAATCGTGGCACCCCGATGGCAGCGTCGACTTTCAAACCGACCTCTGAGCCAGACTCTTGCGATCGGGGGGATGGCCGAGTTCCTGGAGTTGGGTTTCATACACAAACACAAACGCCTATGACCAACTCACCTGGAATGCACCCGAGATTGTCAAATCTTTGGAGTGAAGCATGGTTGAGCCTGAATTGTGCTTTTTACTGCGGTAATTGTGGCTAGCATTGCGGTAAAATCGATTATTGTACTATACTCCAGTGGTGCCACATCTAAGGTCCCCACTTTCACCAGGTCGCATTGACCAGCCTGGTGAAGAAGTGTGGTTAATGCCAGCAGAGCAGAGCCATACAAAACCAAGACAGAGCATTTCCCCATCCAAACGAATGTGAGTTTTTATTCAAAGCCGTCGTGGGGATCGAGCCATGGTACAGGACGACTATAACAAAGTGCTACTGATTTCATACAATCCAGAGATGTTATAAGCTTCAGTTGACCCCTTTGGGGAATTTAACTCCTTGACTTTCCGATTGCGAGTTTAAGTGCGGGCGGCGCGGTGGCTCAGTGGTTAGCGCTGACGCCTCACAGCAAGAAGGTCCCGGGTTCGAATCTCTCGGCTCGGGTGCCTTTCTGTGTGGAGTTTGCATGCTCTCCCCGTGTCCGCGTGGGTTTTCGCCGGGTACTCCGGTTTCCTCCCACAGTCCAAAAGCATGCTCCTGGATAGGTTGATTGGCTCGCAGACTAAAATTGTCCCGCAATGCCCAGCGATGGACTGGCGTCCCGTCGTCGGGTGTATTCCTGCCTTGTGCCCTGTGTTTCCGGGATAGGCTCCGGCTCACCGTGACCCTATATAGGATTAAGCGGTTTCAGATAATGAGATGAGTTTAAGTGCTGAGTGACGATAGCGCCACCTGCCCTGATGAGGAGATAAACCTGAGTGAGCACACTGCAGATGGCCTTACACATCGACGTGTACGGTCATCTCCAGTGTTAACTTCGCCAGCATTATACAATATTTTGTTGCGACAGACTTGCAAGTCGACAACTTGCGGCATGTTTGTCTGTGGAAGTGCATGGTCATTCTGTTAGTCTGAGTGAAGATGTCTCACACAGCGTAACTAAACTCTCACGTTTCAGCGGCAGAGCATAATATATTTAGTAATCAATGCATTAATGTCATTGTCAGTGCCTATCCTGGTAGACACTGGGCACGAGGCATTGCTGTACCTCTGATGGGACGCCAATCCATTGTAGGACACCGAGAGCGATTAACCTAGACAGCAGCATCAACATGTCTTTGTACCGTCGGAGGAAACCGGAGTACCCGGCAAAAACCCACGTGGACATGAGAACATGCAACTCCACAAAGAAAGGTATCTGAGCCAGGAATCGAACGGAAGAACCTTCTTCGGTTCGATTCGCACAGCACTGCGCGCTGCGCCACCGCGCCGCCCCCTCTGTCAGATAACGTTCCGTGAAAATCACACGTCGTACTTTTCCCGTTGCTTTTACTTTTATGCAGATATCTCGCGTGCCTGCCGCGGGCCCCACCGTCTTCTGAGCTCGAGTCGCTGGGCTCCGGATCCGGGGAGGGCGAGCACACGGCTCGCGACATCCCCGAGAGGCCGGACAGGAGGAGGGTGCGCGCCGGAGACAACACGGGCACTGCGAGGAGATTTCCGCGGAGGCGTCAGCGACGAGGGGTGATTGATGGGAAGGTTATCACACACGCACACACAATACAAACGTCTCCACAATGAAATGGATGAAACGGGCATCGGGACGCTGATCATTACCACGGCTTGGCCAGGGCGAGATTAACTTTAATCGAGGGGGTTCCGTCGTGTTCTCGTTCCTGACCAAGCATGGAATTTGCGTGCGTTATGGATTGTATTAGTATTGAAGCCCCCCCCATCCCAACCCCCAGTTTTCAGAATGTATTTAATTCCACTCCTTTATTATGATGGTACGTTTACATTCAGTAAGAAACCAGAACAGGCATAGAGAAAAAAAAACCCACGTGTGTGACGGAGAAACTATCCAATTGCCTAACATGCCAAGCTACATCCTCTGCAAAGGAGTCTGGAGACTCATTGAGGCTTTCGTGAGCATATAAAGAATCACTTGAATGATGTGAATCCAAATGATTACACGTCATTATTGTTACACGTTATATTTCAACAAACATCCAATTTACTATACACTCATCCAAAAACCTACAGAAAAGTCTCCAAATAACTAACTCACCAAATATGAATGCTTTTAGATTTCACATCGGGTAAAATGTTCGTGCCATGTTATGAATACTGACCCTGGGCAGGAAACTGCCAATCGGAGTTTAGTTTAGGATCACGCGTGGAGACATCTTGCACAGGCCCCCCGCCACCTCCACCTCTACTCATTCTCGTCGCATCTCCATCGCTACTGGAACCACCACCACAGCCATCACGGCTGCGCTCATCTCTCTCCGTGTCATCACTGTTCCGAAAGTCCTCGCCCTCCCCATCAAAAAACCCCGCGCCTCCCTTGACGTCTCCACACCTTCCAGTAAATGCGCCATCTCTGCTCACATCGCTGCCATGTGCGCCGCCGCCACCATTAATGGTATCTTCGTCATCACTAGAAGCAGCAATAGTGGCATCGACACCACCCGCACCACCACCTGTGGCTTTCCTCCACCTTCTACTAAGAACTTCGCCACGTGAGTCATCGACGTGGGCGCGATTGCTCCTCATCTTGTCGTGTCTCCTCCATTTGGGTTCGAGGCCAGCGTCGATGTCCATGCTGCTCTTGCCTCCGGTCCTCGTTCGGTCCCTCGGGATCAACTCCAAATGCCTGGATGATGCAGGCACCTCCTCGGCGCTCTGGTCCTCTTCAAAGCTTCTATCGGGCCTCATGCGCTCCAGAGTTCTGCGCCCGATGTCTGCCATAGTCCTGCCCGTGTAGATGTAACGCGTGTCCTCGCGTCTCAGCGAGCATCGGTCGGTCCACGAGGCCAGGTCGAAGCGACTTCTGTCGGCGGTGGAAGATTTGGCGAGGCTCTCAGGTCTCCTGGAGGCGGCGCGCCGGAGCGAGGGCCGCACCCCGTGGAGGTAGGGGGACCCGTTCCCGGTGAGCGAGAGGTGGTGGGGGAGGAGGCACGAGGACGCGGGGTTTGAGTGAAAGACGCAGCTCGGTTTGTCCAGACTCAGTTCTGTGCTGCACCTGCGGAACAAAATATTAAAGCAGTAATCGCCCGCTACACGTGACGCATTCCTGAGAAATGGTACTGCAGTCAAGATTATTTAAAGCGAACTCTCATTTCCCATAGACGAAATGTTAAAACCAGCGGTTGCGTTTCTAGCCAGAGAGCAGCGGTGGCGATACAGATGCAAAGGGGCATGGTCACCCTGCCTCATCATCTGACTAAGAAGCACTCAACTGTCTAAGCATTTTGTACGGGGTTTTTTTTAACTATAATCTAACGCTACATATTTGTGCATAAAACATGCGACAACACAATTTCTGGCCGCCGGACAGTGGCTGAACATGTGGCGGAGAGATTTCGGTGGTGCGAGCTGTGTAGATACAGTGCGGTGTTACGTGACCCAACAGTGCGTTGTCACTGGCGTCAACCTAAAGATCATACGTACACGCACACACAAAGATCCCCCGTATAGCCAGGGTCAACAAGTGCCGTTGGCGAGCACCCACACACGAAAACAACCACACACACAGGGCGGATTACAAGCTTTAGAGGTCCTAAGCACGGAAAAGATCATGGTGCCTCCCGACCGATATGTAATCAATGTTGTTTTTAATTAAACCTAAAATAGCATATTATTTTTTTGAAATGACCAAAACTTATATGTGTGTTGAAATTAAAATAGCTTGAGTATAGATTTTCTGATTGCAAAATTCTGAATCAGTTCATTGAAGCTGATTCGACGAAGCAGGTCTGCTTCCATACACAGTAGGGAAAGTGAATGACGTTTGTCCTGACACATTGTAGATTGAGGGTTTTTTTTAATCTTCAGTTGAGAAAAAGCTTTCTGCGGAGCAGTTACTAACAATTAATGTTAGAAAAATACGTAGTGTGATCTCTACATTTTCAAAAACATTGTATTCCGTCTTTCACTATAATAATAATAATTGCATTTTCAGAGCGCTTTTCACCCGAGGGTCATAAATCGCTTCACATGAAGATCAGTGATACTGAATTTCTTTTTTCCTGTTTCATGAAACAGGAAAAAAGAAATTCCCCCCACACAAACTCCAAAGACAAAGATTCCCCGTATAACCTAACAGACTTTCGGGTTAAGTGTCATAAGCGAGCACCTATGAAGGTCGACACGGCACACGAGTGGGTGAGTGACCAGTACCACGGCCAGGCCGCTTTTGTCTTCAAAGTGGCAATGTTTACACCCTGCACCAGGTACTCATTTGAGGCTGAGTCGACCTAGGGGAAAATCGTCACTTGTGGTGGCCGTAAGCGAGATTTGATCTGGGATCGCCGGGTTTGTAGCCCGGCGCGCTAACCGCTGAGCCACCGCTTCCCACACACAC
>JAZEWT010000002.1:15670924-15697196 GCA_036362905.1 Mordacia mordax | reverse complement strand
CACGCACACACAGCAGGGGCCGCACCGTGAACAGGGCGCTCCTCCATCGATGCCGGTGATGTGAAAGTGCCCCCCGGGCACGGCGCCCCCACCGCGCAGGGGCAGCTCGCAGCAGGAGGAGACGCGGCCCGCGGGGACCCCCCCAACGTGGAAACTCAGGCTGAGGGGCCGGTGGCAGCGGCGGCGGGAGCAGAACGCGAAGGTGTCTGTGCGGTGGGGTGGCGGCAGCAGCACGAACGCGCTGAGCGACCTCTCCACCGATTGACAATGGCTCGCGCATCTGCTGACACATTGAGCCGCTAGGCTGCGGACGTGGCCTCACATTGAGCACCGATTTTCATCCCGGTGGTAGGAATGGCAGCACCGCAGTCGATTGACAGGTGTCCGTCTAGTGGGGTCAAAGTGTAAATACTCCCATTTCTTCCAGTATGGGGGTCCAGTGTTGAAGAGTCGACCAAATACACTACCACGAGGCGCATCTTTAGAGCTCTCTCTAGTGGAGGTCCTTCCACAAGTATTGTTGTGAACAAGTAATTGCAAAGCTGTACCTTTATCTCTTTTTTTTTTTAACAATTGCACCGCCGAATGGTTTAACGTCACCTCGCAGACGTGACAAATGGCGACCTAACATCGCTTTGTCTTTCAAACACACACAGCACTCGAAGCACTGCACTCACGTGCGTGCCACCAGTCACGTG
Organism: Mordacia mordax; assembly: GCA_036362905.1. Taxonomy (NCBI): domain Eukaryota; kingdom Metazoa; phylum Chordata; class Hyperoartia; order Petromyzontiformes; family Petromyzontidae; genus Mordacia; species Mordacia mordax. Next base: position 15,696,498 of record JAZEWT010000002.1, on the reverse strand, counting down.
CCTTCCTTGCCTTTGGGACACTCTAATTAGCAAGTCTGTCGTGCAACTGGATCCTGCCATTGGATTGAATACGACAACAATGCACGTGTGGTACAGCCTTTCATCAGTTAGCTGGGCGGTGGTGATTATGCACGCAGCCTGCAATCCTGCGCTTTGGAGGCAGTGAGGGTTGGTGGATCACCGCACAGATGTTGTGAAACTCCCTTCCCGTGCATGTCGGGGCTATCGTACCCGTTAGCCAGAAACGTGGACTTCACCTTTCCCGTCTTTATTGAATAGAGTGTCGCTAGTACCCGGTGAGCTTGCAAGCTCTACATGCGCGATTCCTTCAACACAACAAACATCCGAACTGACCGACGCAACAGGCTTAAATACCGAGGAGTAAAGCAACAACGGTGAGCCACGATAGCAGCCACCGTGCGCGTTTGCAGCTGAATATTGTCAATGCCCTGCTGGCTGATGGCGTTCCAGCCAGATTGCTTGTAACTATCCCACGCGGGCCTTCCGATTTTCACCTGTCATGCGAGACTCTTCCAAACGCAACCTACGGCATTGGGCACATTGACCTGATGACGTCACGACCCCTCAACGGTGTGACAAAGGTTTATATATAGCGTATAGTCTTAACACACCGTAGGGCAGGTGATGTTAGCGATTACCTATGAAGCTCAGCACGGCACACGACGGGTGGGTGGTCATCACCACTCCCAGTCGCCTTTGCCGATGTTCACACACCGCACCAGAGATGCATTTGAGGCTCAGTTAACCTATTGGAGGCTCAGGACCGGTTTAGAAAATGGTCAACTGGTGATGGCCGTGACCGGGAATCAAACTCGAGGCGCCGGGTTCGTAGCGCAGAGCGCTGACCGCTGCACTACCGATCCCCACCCTATCTGCGATGGCCACGTAGTAGTCTGTGGACACTCATGCCCAACTCGGCTAAGTTGGCCTTGAAATGCTGTATGGCGCTGTACTCACCGCCAGCTCGGAGCATGCCCCGGTAGGCACACACCACGTTGCCACCCCACGGCTGCTGGTGAATCCGCACGTCCTGCGCCTGCGAACCCCATGGCAGTGTGGATGCTCCCATTGCAGAGCTGTGCCCCAGAGCGGAGATGGGCCCCAGAGCGGAGATGGGCCCCAGAGCGGAGGCGGGTCCCACGGCAGAGCCGAGCCCCATTGTGGAGTTGATCGTGGGCCTGTGTCGCCCGGTTAGTGGGGGCAACCCAGAGCCCAGGTACACGGCCCTTACCTGCACGAGTCATTGTTCTTCGTTCGTTACAGCCCACGGGCGAGCAGCAACACCGCAAACACGGAACGTCAGGCCTACATTGGGGCATTGTTGCGTCCAACGAATCTAACCAAATTTCAACATTACATGCAATGTCAGCAGCTCTGTGCAGCGCTTTGTGACCCTCGGGTGATGGGTGCTCTAGATATGGAATTATTATTATTATAGATTAATGTTACATTGAACCATTTCCCAATATGTGTGACCCTCGGGTGAAAAGCACTCTATAAATGTAATTATTAATTATTATTACATTAATGCAGCAACCCCATATATGCGGCAGCACATCGGTATTAATCTACAAAAAACATCTGTCCAATGGCAAGAAGAGAGGCGTGCCATGCGTTCGTTAGATACTGAGATACTTTAGACGAAGCACTGGTCACAGAAACTCCGGAATAAGGGCCGCAGAGAAAATCAGGCAGGTACTCGGAGACTCGCGCAGAGACACCAATTGACTCCATGCAGGGACTCACAGACTTAGACTCGCCGTGTGCCACTAATTGGCGGAGATGTCACCAGGGCACATGTGCCAGGCCAGGTGCACCTTGAGGAAAGGTGAAGTGTCGAAGGCTCTTTGACATCATGGGACAGACCATGTGCTGAATGAGATGGTTGACAGAGGCACTCACTACCTGTGCTCCATACTGTGCCAACTCACTGAGTTTAACCCGCACGGCGCTCCGTTCGAATTTCATTGTGACCGTTCTATTCACCCTCAGTAATCCACGCACGCACTATGTTGTTACTCTCATCTCATCTCAGTCAGAAACCGCTTAGTCCTGTACAGGGTCGCGGTGAACCGGAGCCTATCCCGGTTGCCACAGGGCGCAAGGCAGGGATATACCCACGATGGGACACCAGTCAATCACCGGGCACTGAGGGAAATTTAGTCTGCAAGTCAATTAACCTATGCAGCAGCTTGTTTTTTAGACTGTGGGAGAAAACCGGAGTGCCCGGCGAAAACCCACGCGGACACGGGGAGAGAACATGCAAACTCCAACCAGAAAGGCACCCGAGCCGAGATTCGAACCCGGGACCTTCTTGCTGTGAGGCGATAGCGCTACCCACTGGGCCACCGTGCTGCTCGTTGCTACTCTCCTGGGCACCAATGTCTGAGTCACAGTCACGGTAACCAAGGCCGTGCCCATCAGCAATGGCACAGCGCATAGCACTGGTCATGCACGCAGCGTACAACCAGTGCATGGTGACTGGTAACCACGTAGGGGTGCCTATGTGTGCCTGGTGTCTCTGTGTACGTCTCTGGGTCTCTGAGAGTCTACGCGTGGGTGAGTGATGGTGATGCGAGGGCATCACCAGCGAGGGCATCACCATCACAAAACAGAACAGATGTTGGTTGGACTCAGTCAGTAGGACGTTGGTGTGAACATTTGAGTTGGAACTTCAGGCACGGTGGCCGGTGCCTAACACCCGTCGCTGCCTCCTCCTTTACCTGTGCCTTGTGAGTGGAGTGGCTGTGGCGGTCTCTCTGGGCAGGGGCTCCATGCGGCCTCATGTCTTCATAAATAGCAGCGCGTGCCCTCTCTCCTTTCTCCAAGCGTCAGCACACAGCAACACACAGGGTCCACCTTGATAACTCTGTGTGAGGTGCAAGCGCTATTGTCAAGGAACACGTGTAGCCCTCCTAAATCCACTGTTGGATGAGGGTCTCTCCTACCCTCACCGTGCAGGATGTTGGGGTGATTTTATCATATTTCAGCACGCCGGTCGGTGCGTGTTAATGAAAGTGGTCAACATAGACGTGGGGACACATGAGTATAGTACAACAGTTCATCTTGCTGCACTGCTGTCTGCTGACCACAATAAAACCCTGCAGTGCCGACAACCCCCCTTGCCCTGTGGCCAGGATCCAAACCTGATTCAGCAGTGATTCGCTCACTCATCCAATAAATAATCCACGCCTCATCCAACGCTAATTTCAATAAATAAAACACAGGTATACAATGCAGTGGTCATATGAACACCACAAATCCTAAATAACAACAACAATAACCGCCATTCGCCACTAAGTGGCGGTGACGTCACCACGGCGCCTGTGCCAGGCCATATGCACCTTGAGGCCACGTGACGTGTCGAAGGCTCGCCGACAGGAGGTTACGGGACAGACCCAGTTGTTATGGGCTGCCTGACTGAGATGACTTGCAGATGCACCACCTACGCTCCCTACTGTGCAAACTAGCTGTGTTTTATCCACCCGACGCTCCGCTCGTTGTTGTGAGCGTCGCTCCTCCGCCATTTGTTGTTGTTGGAGGGCGACTGCCTCCAACTGCCACATAGCATCCTTCACGATCCTCCTCCACAGAGGTCGATCTTGACACCGCTAGTACCAGTCTTCAGCAAGCCAACTCAGCTCCAGGTCCTCCTGTGCCACATCAGTCCATTTCTTCTCTAGCCCGTGCCGCGCCCGTTTAGCCCCCTCTATCCGGCCAAACAGCAACTGCTTTGGCATGCGATGGCTGGGAATGCGGGCTACATGACCCAGCCACCGCAGCCTCGCCTGCCGGAGGAGCTCACCAACAGGACTTTGTCCAGATCTTTCGAGAATTTGTGAGCTCCTTACACAATCCAACCTGGTTAAACCCAGGATGGATCGTAGGCAAGCAAGGCAGAAACTTTCTAGACGGCGCAGGTGTTCTACCAGGGGGGTCCACGTTTCGCAAGCATAGAGAAGAGAGGGCATGACTGCAGCTGAGAAGACCCGAAGCTTCGTGTCGAGTGACAGGCCAGCCAGCTTTCGGAACGAGACCTCCGCTGTCAAACCGGAACCGGCCATAAGGGTACTGTCTAGGTATGTAAATGTGTCCACTATCTCCACAACCGCCCCGTCACTCATGGAAAGCTGAGGAAGTGGAGTACCTGGTGGCACCAAATACCCAGACAGATGTTTGTTTTGGTGGGACTGATGGTAAGACCCCACCTTTTTGTGGCGTTCTCCAGGTTCAACAGCAGAGCCTCCAACTCCTCCTCAGAATGAGCAGCAATTACCAAATCATCGGCATAGATAACAGTTGGCCAATAGGGAGCGATCCCTTGACCACACCTGGGCATCAATCAGCCTCCCATTGTACCTGTACCAGATGGAAATTCCACTGAACATCCATGGAAAGCCTCTCGAACTACGTGGTCAAAAAAGATGTTGAATAATGTAGGAGCCAGAAGACATCCTTGTCGCACCCCAAGGTGAACAAGGAATGGCTCTGACTCCCGACCACGTAACTTTACCCAGGCTTGCCCACCGTCATGAAAGTCCTTAATGATGGTGAGCAGGGTGTCAGGGATCCCTAAAGCACGAAGAACAATCCACAGCCCTGGCCTACTGATGGTATCGTAGGCCTTGGCCAGGTCAATAAAGCTGAGATGCAGGTTCTGTTGGAATTTCTTACATCTCTGCTGTAGCAACCGGACAGAGAATATGGCGTCTGTGCAAGACCGCCCCGACCTGAAACCACATTGGTGTTCCGCAGGCCTCTCCTCAGCGTGCCTAGCAAGGCGATGTTGAATGATCCTTGGTAGGACCTTTCCCGGCACACTGAGGAGCAAGATGCCGCTGTAATTATTACAATTGGTGTGGTCCTCCTTCTTAAAGAGGGGGACCACTAGGGCATCCTTCCATTCTTGCAGGACCCTTCCTGTGCTCCATACGGTTTTAATGATGTCGTAAAAGGCAGTCTGTACACAAGCACGACCTTCCCTCAGCATTTCGCTTGGAAGATTATCTCTGCCCGGTGCTTTTCCTGGTCTCAGGCTCTGGACTTTACAAAAATGCTCTTGCAAATCTGCAAACTTGTTTCTGGATGTCGGAGATAGGATCATCATTTTCCCCTTTAAGAAGGGTAATCGGTGCAGCGTTGAAAGTCAATCTTTTGATGGAATTAATGAGTGATTTTTGATCACGGGCTGCCGAGGCAGACTCAATCTCCTCAGCAGCCCGCGACCACCACTCATCCTTACCACACCGCACAGCTCTCCGAACCTATGAGCGAAGGCTGCGGTAAACCTCCTCGTTCTCGGGCGTGGGATGTTGTAGGCGGTGGGAGTAGGCCTGCTGTTTTTTCTTGGATAGCTTGAACACCTCCTCTATCAACCAGGGTTTCTGGGTAGGTCTGGACCGTGTACCCAGTGCAGCAATTCCAGCTGCATGAGCCACAGTGCTAATCCTCACCCATTTCCCCTCAGCATTGAGAGGAGTGGGGGACGATGTCAGCCCCAGCTGAAAACAATGATGAAATTCTCTTCTACAGCTTTCCTCAGCTAGCCAAGACAAGGCCACTGTGGGTTTGAATGGGGTCCTTGGTGGACGCCCACCACTGCCGTGGAAGAATGGCAGGTGGATCTTAGAGATGACAAGCCGATGGTCAGAGGTCAGATCAGCTCCTCGGTAGATCCTGGTGTCAAGGACATAAGCCCGCATCCGCTGCTCTTGCAATATGTAGTCCAACAGATGGTCTTGCTTGGACCTGGCATGCACCCAAAAAATTGTGTGGATGCGCCAATGACGGAACAGCGTGTTGGTTATTACGAGCCCATGGGCTGCACAGAAGTCTATCAGCCTCCTTCCGTTGTTGCTAAGCTGATCTAGCCCATGCCTTCTAATCAGTCCAGCCGAGGTGTCTGCATCATGATCCACTCAGGCATTAAAGTCACCTAAAACGATGACTCTATCCCGAGGGGCCACTTTAGCCAACACCTGGGGCGGGAGGTCATAGATGGCATCTTACTCATCGGCCTTACCTGCATCCATCCACTGATGTTGATCTTCAGTGGGAGCGTAAGCCACCACCACCATCCCTCGCCTCCCATTTACAGGGATGCGAGCCCACAGTAACCTGGGACTCACAGGTTCCCACACCTGACCGCCACGTTTCCATGCCCCCTTCATTCTTTTATTAAGAAGAAGAGCTACTCCCTGTTGCTTGACAGTTTCCTGTCTCGAGTGGAGGACTGTCCACCCCTCCTGATGACTTGAGTCAGAAAAAGTCCACTGGACCTCCTGTATCCCACCGAGGTCCAGGCGGTACTGGTCCAGCTCCCGCCAGAGGAGTGGCAGCCTCTCCGCAGCAAGTGTTCTAACATTCCACGTGGCCACACGCAGTGGCTTCTTGTTGTTTCTGGAGGAACCCCGGGGGTTGAAACTCAGTCTCCTGGCTCCACCAAATGGGGTTTGGCTAGGAGACATCATAAGCGCCTGTCCCCCCAGGGTCTACGGCACAAACTTGAGTTTTTCTTTTTGATTGCGTGGTAAAGTGGTAATTAAATGGAAGGTGGGGAGGGTTACCAGCCCCCCGTACCCGTCCAGAGCCCCCTTGGCTGCTGTGGAAACTATGAGAGCAGCAACCACAGCGTTACCGACTGGCATCAGTAGGAGCGGGGTTGTTTTGCCAATCCACACCTCATCCGATGCTGAATTTAATTAAAATAACACGGGTATACAATACAGTGGTAATATGAACCCCACGAATTCTAAATAACACACACTTTGTTACAGACCTAGCAAAAAGTACACGCCATTGCTAGTGACTAATGTAACAAATAAACTATAAATGTGTGGTTAATCAGCAAACACGATACCGGATAAATCAGGGTTTATGTCCAACATTCAGTGCGCCATGTGACCAGTGTTTTCCATCAGAGCATATTTAAACAAAAATAACACACGGTCCGATTTGTCCTTCTCAGTATCTCTCGAGTTCACCATTCGGGCGGCACGGTGGCGCAGTAAGTCGAGCTGTCACCTCTTAACAACGGTTCCATTGCCGGCCCGGGTGCCTATTTGGAGCTTGCATGTTTTGCCCGTGTTTGTGTGGGTTTTCGCCGTTTACTCCGGTGTCACCTTACACTTCAAAGACAAGCTGCCTAGGTTAATTGGTCTAAATTACCATAGGCGCCCTGTGATGAACTAGTGTCTCATCAAGGTATAGTCCCGTCCTGCGCTCCGTGTCTGCCGGGAGAGTCTCTGCGCCCCACCCACCGGCAACCCTTTATAGAATTGAACGGGTACTGATAATGAAGCGATGAGTTCACTACTGGTTTATTACTCGAGTACAGCCCTTTCAGCTATACGGTACATCTCATCTTCACGGGCGACTCGGCTGGCAGGCCGCTTGAATCCCGTACAAGCACCGTCATGACCTATTGCAACACATCACACTTTCGCAGACAGCGCAGCACCGTTCGCAGAATACAATGGGAGCCCGCATCACGCCGCGTGTATACGTACCTGCAGCACTTGCCGCCTGGTTAAACGCCCTAGCTCTCCACCCAAAACGTTATATTTTGGCAAAAGAGCGGCTCAACATTGTCCCTGTCTCGAGGTCACTCGCCCGTGAGCCAGCGTCGCAGCAGCCACATCGTACTCGGTAGTAAACGTCGCAACCACGAAAGCAGATACGTCCCAAGTGCGTTCGGCTGCCCACTCCCAAGTGTGAATTCGACTCGGCAGCTCCTGAATATTTTACCGACGCATTCGTTATTCAGTGGCGTTGTATTTTCCATCCCAAGGAGACCGCTCGCGAACACGAAAACACAACGACGCACGCACACCGGCCACCCTTCCTCGAGTGGTGGGAGATACTCGAGGTGGCTGAACGTCACGTTATCGAACTGACGCGTCTTCTGATAACATTGCAACATTATCCTGTGCGGATGTCGAGGCGATTAACTCGTTCAGAGGCCTCTGTGGAGGCTTTATGAATGTCGAATATTTTACCCGGCCTCATTCCTTATCGACACACGCGTCACAACCATATCCACGCTCACGGTTTTCTTGTCACTTATTAATTAGTATTATTAATTTTTATTTCGCAGACGCCCTTATTCAGGGCGACTTACATCATTATAGAGGTGCGAGAAAAACCACAGGGCGGCGAGGGGAAGGCAGCCATGCATTCAGCCGGCGCTATTTTATCCAAGGTGAAAACGGTTATTAACGCCACCCGTGCGGTCAACCAATGTTGTCAAAAAGTAACGCTGGCCCTTGCCGCACATCTGTGGAATTATTAACGCACTGGTTAAGTGCCACCAAGAATTCATTAAATTGAATTGTCGAAACTTATTTGTTCCTTCATTTGTTTAACAATTCATTTTATTTCTTGTTTTATGTACTTCTCTGAATCATAGCCATTATTTTACTTTTAATTTATCTACTCTGGTGTTGTTGTTGACATGCCGTTCTCTCCACAGCCCAGATTTGTAACAAAAACAAAAATGTTATTGTTGTTGATATGCCTTCATATGTGCTTGTTGTTATGTCGTTCTTTCCACAGCTGTGCAGCGCTTTGTGACCCTCGGGTGATCAGCGCTCGAGAAGTGCAATTCATTACCCGGTTTATACTATAGACTCCAGAGGATAACTATGAAGCCACAGCATATCCTCAGACAGAGCTATACTCAGGTCTATATCCAAGATAGGATGCCAGTTCACTGTGTGGCATTGAAGGAAATATTGTCAGCAAGCCACTTAACCTAGGCAGGATGTTTTTGGACCGTGTTAGATAACCAGAATACCCGGTGAAATCCCACGCAAACACGGGGAGAACATGTACACTCCCAGTGACACGATCCAGAACCTGGGTCCGTCCGGTTGTGACGGCAGCGCTAATAACTGTGCCACCGTGCCACCCTGGACCAACAATATCTCCAATAAATACATAAATTAAATCCCTTTGAAAATTCACAGCTGGACTAAGGTATCCCCGGAGTTATAATTTGTGTGGTTGACTATCAGCAATAATTTACTGCTTATAACGAGCCCAGTAGTTGCGTAGTTTCAATCACTCACGATGAGAACTACTCAGAGGCATGATGACCCAGAGCTGCGGGGGAGGGGGTGTGGGGGAGCCACGCAGTAAGCCGGCGCCAGCATGTCAGACACTGTATCCTCTATAGGTAAAAGATGTTTTCGAAGAACTAGTGAGCTTCTTACTTAGTACGGGAGTATTTAGCGAAAACGCATGTGGCCACAGAGAAACGAATGTGAACGCAGAGAACACGAAAATACTCCATCTCCGCAGTGAAAGACACCTGAGCCAGGAATCGAACCCAGACGTTTCTTGCTGTGAGGCGGCTTACCACCGTGATCGTTCTATCTATTCAAGGTCCAAGTTGCCTCCAGTCCCCGCGTCGACCTCGTTCCATTTGTTACCTTGGTCCCCCTTCTTAATCAGGCCAATCTCCTTGACTCCCAGATTCTCTACCTAGGTCGTCAGCCCTTCCCAGCTCTCCCGATCTCAGTAGCTTTTGGAACCCATTCAATAGGTTCTACCAACCTTCAGGCCAGTCCTCTTATCAACACAGATCAATTGGATGAACCCATCCATGTATAATGGTATTTTTCACCGATCGATCGGGGCCACAGATAGTAGCAAACAAACATAGTAGGGTCGTGGAAGGCGAGATGTATTTATCTCGATATTTTGAATGGAAATTAACAAAATGCATGAATAAAAAATGCAACAAAATCGTTTATTTTTGTATTGTGCATACGCATCATGTACTTTGCCATACATTTCAGGTAAACTCACTACACATAGACAAAAAAAACACGTTTGCATACAATCACATTACGTACGATCATACACGCGTCATTGTATCTCGAGCACACGAGGCAACACACTTTATCGCCAGAGCCAATTAGCATACACCAGCCTTAGTATATATTTTTTTTAAATATTAAGTGTTCGTGAACACTCGTGCAACAGTGGTGCAAATAAGTCAGCAGTTTATAAATCTGAAGTTGAGAGTTCAGCACTACTTGAACAAAAACTTTCAACGAAGCATTGCGAAGGCTTGCAGTAGTAAGTGACCTCTCTGCCCACCCGACATACATTAGTGTTGTAATGCCGATGGGTCCGCGACCCTAAAGCACGGCGTTTTAGGAAGTGCTGTTAACAAAATTACCCAACTGCACAATGTACCCAATCGCGTCATATTTTCGAAGCTAAGCAACTTTGAGCTTGGTTAATCGTGGATGAGCAACCACCGCACACTTTCCAGGCTGTCGTTGGAGGCTATGAAGTTGTGCTACGTCAAGGTTAGTATAACGTGGTGCAGAAAAATTCACTGCTGTATTACATTTCATTCATCCCACGTTTCCATCGCTCAATTTTTTTCAGCGTACATTGATCAACGTGGTGGCAGTAGAAGTAGCTTCATGCACTATCCCTTCGGCCAACACGGCGTGGGGGAGGCCCCCATCCAGCAATGGATTGACTGAAAGATTGTAGGTGTGCATACAACTGCAGCAATAATCCAGCTCGGTCAGAACTTTGACAATTTTACTATCGATGTAATGATGTAGGTTTTCACGGCTCGATGCATGATGATTGCTTCTAAAAGCTGCTCTCTCGGGACAGCCGCGTCGATGGCGCTCTCTCCACCTCGCGACGTTTGTGTAAGGCGAAACGTCGCGAGGAGAGGAGAGGGAGCCATCGACGCGGCTGTCCCGAGAGAGCAGCTTTTCGAAGCAATCATCAATTTTACTATCATTATAAACCAAAAGAAAATGCAGAATTTCTAGCGATAAACCACCACCCAACAATTGTTAAGAGCTGGGAGATACGATATTAATTTAGTGCCATTCGCATATTTAGTGGTTCCGTTATTGTATGCACTTACTTTAGAAAGTGATCGTTCGTCCAGCAAATGTGCTACGGCACATACACGAGGTCAATGGCTATGCCTATAGAAAAAAAAACAGCTGAGTGTCTTAAAAGTATGCACTAACATTGAGCTCTATTGTCATACACGGCATGGCTTTTTGGCTGCTGTGCCACTGCAGGCCACATAACGTTTAATGTCACAACTTGAGAACGTGTGATCCAGGTGGCACACCGCACAAGCATTACAGTTGATTATGTAGTCCGTGAGCATTTATTCACCGCCATAGCCCCACATACATTAGTGCAGCAACAGTGTTTGACCTAATTTATACAATGTGTTTTGATTACCGTAGTATATAGTTTAACCATACGTATATTGGTCAAAATTACGGGGATGGGGGTTTGGGCTTACACAATATGTGTAGTCTGTCAGCTGATTGCTAGATATTTTAGAATTAATGTAACAATAAGCCAATATTTTGCATTTTCAAATGAATACAGAGCATCCCTACCTCGTTATATTTATATTGTCAATATGGCAAATCAAAATGTTAGTTAATGTCACATCTGCGTTCACAGCAATATGCTGTGATTTGAGGATGTGGTGATTCGTGTGCACTGCCCGCTGGTGTCCTTGCACCAAGTCAAAAATAAAACACGTGGACACCATTCAGTCTGTGTGAATGTGCAAAAAAACCATCGATGTTTCTGCAGAACTGCACCGCGACCTCCAGACCGACTTGACTCTAGTCTTAGGTGATCATCAAAGTAAATTTGAGCAAATGTTACCGACTGACGGCAGCACCTGATAAACCACTGTGACACAGTTTAATTCTTGTTGGGCTCATAAGCACAGTAGTCACCGATGCTCAATGCTGCAAAGTCTGCCTCTGGACACCATGTATGGGGCACCNCCCCCCCCCCCCCCTATGTTCCACCGTGAAATGTCTCATCTCATTGTCAGAAACCGCTTAGTCCTGTACAGGGTCGCGGTGAGCCGAAGCCTATCCCGGCAGACACAGGGTGTAAGGCAGGCATATACCCACAATGGGACGCCAGTCCATCAACGGGCGCTGCAGGCAATTTAGTCTGCAAGCCAATTAACCTATGCAGCAGCATGTTTTTGGACTGTGGGAGGAAACCGGAGTGCCCGGCGAAAATCCACACAAACACGGAGAGAACATGCAAACTCCACACAGAAAAGCACCCGAACCGAGACTCGAACCAAGGTTTCTTGCTGTGAGGCGACAGCGCTACCCACTGGGCCACCGTGCCACCCCGGAATGTGAACATTTGCGTTCAATTTGTGCAAGTTACAAAATTAATCATGAATGACGTCACATTTCCTCCGATTTATGTTGGCGGTGACCTAAAACAAGAGGCCCACAATGCACTTCTGCAGGAACTGCCGACTGGTTTTGCACAATGCATCGAGGCCTGTGTGTGCTCTGTACAAGTGCCTAAATGTGGTTAGACACTCGCAGTTTGCAAAGCATGCACTGGTATGAAAACCGGGTTTTCTCATCATTTACAGGTTTAATTATCCCAAGCTACTGACAGAATCACTTCCCCCTGTTGAATGTATTTTATATTTTGTTACATATTTGGAATTTAAAATAATATAACTCATCAGCACAAACTGAGTAAATGCACAGTGTAAATGATGAAGTTATCAGTAGTTCAGGAATGACAGACTTGAATAGCCACATTAAAATACAATTGTATTAAGTTATCCTATCTAAATGTATCTGTCCAGAACGTAAAACAAATATACCATGTATGACTTATCCTGTAACAGTGGGTACACGTATTTAAATTCACAATACATGTTACATTCATACATAAAGACAAACTACTTTTAGATATAAACCACCTTTCTGTGTATCTTGGCTATGCCTCAGTAACGGCTTCATGTGTCACTGTGGCTATGGCTGTTACAGTTGTTAGATAAAGTTCGTGAATCCTTTAGAATTGGCTGTACTTCTACATAAAGTTGACCTAAAATGTGATCAGATCTTCATCCAAGTCCAAGTAATAGATAAATAGAAGCTGATTAAACAAAGAAGTAATCATACAGTCTAGATTGCACCAGCAAATTCTAGACTGCCAGGGCATCCGTTCGTGAGCTCAAGCTTAATGGAACATGAGTCACGCAGCAAGCCAATGATTCTAAATACATAAGTAAATCTACAACTGAATGGCTGCAGCCGAAGAGATTTCATGTTTGGAATGCCTAAATCAAAGTCCAGACCATAATATAATTGAAATGTTTTAGCAGAACTCAAAGAGTACAGTTCATGCAAAAAATCCCACATATATCTGAGCTGAAGAAGTTATGTACGGAGGAATGGACCAATATTCATCCAAACCGATGTGCAGGACTGATCATTAGTTTCAGGAAACATTTGGTTGACGTTATAACTGCTCAAGGGGGGTGCCACCAGCTACCGAGTGTAAAGGTTCACATACTTTTTCTGACAAAGAAATTGAATGTTGGATCATTTTGCTCAATAAGTAAATGAAAACATATATGTTCGTGGGCTATTTGTGTAATCAGGTTCTCGACCCATTATTAGAAGGCACATGATGCTCTCATCACATTGTCAAATTTATGTAGAAATATAGAAAATTCTGAAGGGTTCACAAACTTTCTTTCAGCAGAGTAGAAGATTATAATTTCATTTATTGGTCACACGGTGGTTTAATTTGGCCTATCATCTGTCTAGAGTTGTTAAAATTAGTACCAATTTGTGGCAGGCAAACAGTGGTTATCCTTATAACAGTCGGATTTCCCCTGCCAATTTAGAGCCCCCCATGGAGATCATTTTAACCTCACGTTTGTTTAAGTAGGGAGAGCATTTTTACCATTTTAGCACTTTTTCTGATTTTTAGTTTTCAGTTAAAAGTACATTTTTTGGCAGTTTCAGTTAAATTAAATGATAAAGGTGCAGTCCTGCAATTGTTTGCTCCCACCACTGCTGGTGGAAGGGCGCCCACTAAGGTGAGCTCTAGAAAAGCCCCTTAATAGGTTATTTTAGCCTAATCTTCCAGACTGACCAGACGTCTTGAAAGAGGTGGAATAACCCATGCTTACACAAGACCTGCTGAACAACTGTGGTGAACCCAGTTATATTGCTGGGTAGGTACAGGCTGGCAGGGGGGTGGGTGGGTGGTGACGGGTTTAAGAAACTTGCCTTTTGTTTCAACTGCCATGTGAGATTGAACCAGTTAACCTACTGTGAGCCCAGTGTGTTAATAATAAAGTTATAATGTTATATATGTATTTCCTATTCAACATCAGTTGGCTCCAGGAACACTAGTGCTTGGGCTGTTCATACCCACACAAGAAACCAACCAACAAATACACACAGCACCATACACTCTGGTTAAGGCATGTATCCAGGTAAAGTTCACGCAACACAGGAGAAGATGGCAATAATGTGAAGCGTCTAGTAGTGTGCCTTCAGATAAGACTTATCACGTTTTATATACAACTTCTCTCAGCTTGTGAAACAGTGTGTTTTCATGATGACCAACTAAGTACCACGGGCATTATAAAAGTAAAGACAGAGGCCAAAATAACCTTTGTCATGGAATCCCAGAAGCCCGCAGAATATCGCGTGAACAGACCTGGAAGAAACGCAACTGAACAACTTCAATCAGCCTCTTCATCCCATACCTTTACAGATTTTAGTCAGCGCTTGTCTGAATTGCCCAGAATCCACGTGGAGTGATGTTTTTTTTCCCCCGACAGTCTTTGTTGATCAAATTGAGACTCAGCAATTCGTTGGAACTGAAACCCCCGATTTAAATCAAACGTGACTGGAACCCGCACTCAAACTCTGGATTCCAGTTGTGCCACCTCAGTGGCTGTCATGCAGTTAAGAAGTGTTCCACACAATCTTGGTTAACTCAAAGTAATCGATTTTCGAATATTCACACGTTGACCACATAAAATGCATAACTAAATGTCACTTAGTAGGTTATTAAATTACGTCTTAAACTAGATATCACTGTGTATTTTATATAATATAAAAAAATAGCTTACAAAAAATAAGTTATATTTAACATTCAAGCTGCCAAGCTTGCTGCATATCAAAGTCCAGTGCTATACAATACATTTTCATGCATACGCAGACGAAACACATACCTCACACACCCACCCACCTACGGATGGTATTGCACACAAACAAAACCCAAATAAAAAAACTTTTCTGGACACTCTAAACTTGATCGATGGACACCAGCGACCCTTTTATGTTAATCGCACGATTGCTATGCATTGCTAGCCGTGAAGCAGGTTGACACGAATAGCGGTACAAAGTCGGTTGCGTGCAGAGCAATAAACGCGTATCGGTAATGCATCGCGGGATTGCTCGCGACGTAGGGTATCGGGGTTAAACGAGAGGGGAATTCAGAGGAGGGGCGGTTTCCTACATAGACACGGCACGATCTCGCAACTTGGGCTGTCCCACGTGCGTTTAACGCGGTCGAGTTTCTCGGTGCTCAGGCGAGTGGAGGAGATGATCGGTGCTTCATGGGAAGTGACTGCTTCTCTGTGCTCTGTCTCTCCACGAGCAATCTGCTCTGCTGACTCCAATCCCCATCCCTCCATCTCAATCATCTCTCATTTTATCTAAGTTTCAACAGGGCGAGGCAGTCGACCGGTTCACGCTTAAGACGTTTTATTTGAAAATGCCCTTTGTTCTATCGGGGATGATAAAGTGGTTGGCACTATGAGGAATGCCCGAGAGTTTACAAAAAAACATGTAAAGTTCCCACCCCTGGGCTGGGCATGCCAACAGAGATGAGCCCTGCTAAATTACATATCAATCTGGCATGTTAATTCAGTAATAATCTCTCTACATATCCAGCCTGATTGTGCCTGTAGCAGAGCAGTGAACCTATCAATCAAAAAGTTGCAAACTCAACTTCTAGCCGGCAAGGGCCGACTGAGTGCACCATCCTTAAACAAGCACTTGTGTGCAGGCGTTCATTAGTGGTCACCCGATGCAGAGGCTGGGCTCCCCCAAAGGAATGTGGAATTTTCGTAATTGATGAAAAACATCAATGGTGACGAGTTCCACGCCACACTCGTTTGAACACGGAGATACTTTTTGTCTTGACAAGAACCCCCCCCCTCTTACCCACATACCCTGCTGCGACAATTCCCCATCCTGCTCGAGACACCGACCGTCACGCTCACATGCTGATGCTGCGCTGGTGCTGCTTGCTGCCCCGCACCCAAAGCACCGAGCCCGCTGCACCCGCAGCCGCCTGCGCCTCCGCCTCCGTCGTCCCCCCCACCGCCACCGCCGACATCCCTCTTCGCCCCTCGCTTCCTGCCCTCGGCCCCGCCGCTCCTTCGTTCCCGCACAGGCTCAGGGTGTCGGCCAGCCCGGCCAGATGGTCCACCGAGTCGCACTTCTGCAGGTCGGACGCAAAGCTGCGAAGGCTCCCGAGTGACAGCGAGTCGCCGTCCGGCTCAGGCCACATGTCGTGCGGCAGCGCTAGCTCCGATTCCGTGGAGTGGAAATTCAGCGCAAAGTCGAGGTCGGCGTCGAAGCGGACGGCGTTGAGCGCCGCGAGGGATCGTGCCATGCCACCTTCCGATCTGTCGTGGAACAGCGGGGGTGTGGCCTGGCCTTCCGCCCCCAAGACATCGCGCACACTCCAGTCGGGCTGCTTCTTGCCTTGCCGCGGTGGCAAGCTGTCCCAGTCCACGACGTTCTTCTCCTCCACCTCCTCGTCTTGCGGCAGGAAAAACTCGCCAACAGCATCAAGCTCGGGAACGCAGGTGAGTGTCGGTATTCTCACTTGCACCTCAACAAGATCCTCATCTGAGCCAGACTCCGAGGTGATACCGGTCTCCGCGCGGCTCAACTTGATGGTGGGGACCGCGGAGAGTGGAGCCACACCCAAGGGATCATGGGAATCCCACTCTGGGGATGCAGTTCCATCTTCAGGACTCCCTGCCTCCCCATTGTTGCATTGTCCCAGCTGGGTTTTCTGCTGGCTCTTTGTTTGTGGTGCAGACTCAGTTCCGTGAATTTGCCTTTGCACAGACTTCTGTTGCTGTTGTTGGTTAGTGACTGACTCCTGTTGGCTGACACTATTTACCTGGTGCCGACCGTTGTTCCGTTTAGCGCTTTGTTCCCGGTCTCGTCGAAGGTCATTTGGCTGCTCTTGATGCCTATGTTCTTTAATCTGCTCGTTCGGTTGATCAGGTTCCTGTTGCTTGTTCGGCAGCTGGCCGGGCTGTGGGGATGGCTGCTTCTGCTGGGATCGAAGCTGCCGCTCCTTGTGCATCTCCTCACTGATCTTCTCAAGGCTCCGCAGGGCAGCTGCATAGCGAGTTTTGGCATCGCGGGCCTTCTTTTCCAGCAGCGTCACCTTTAATTTTTGCTCCTGCAATGTACCAGAGAGAAGAATGCTTAACACAAACATGAACCGAACTCCATAAAATGTTATAAAGTTTGCTGGAGGTGGACTGGATAGCTCAGAAGGCTCATAATGGCTGTTTCACCACAACCTCTACTTCTTGAGGACAGCCACAACACTTTATTGCCATGTTCTACTCCCAAGTTTGAAATTGATTACCCTATCCTTTTACAAAATCCCCAGCATCTGGTTAATGCACGTGTCCTTAAAAGGCCAGAGGCTTCTTTACTCGTGATTTTTATAAAGGGTTTCACCCACGACAATATACATTTCCAACTTATAAAGACAATGCTTTGCTGCCACGTTCAATTGCAAACATTCAAGTCACTATCCCCTATCCTTTACCAGGAAATTAAGAACACTCAGACCTCAAGCTGAGTTCCGAGCGTGGCCTTGAGAGTGAAGTATGGGCGCGATTTCATCACCGCACGGCGCAGCGACGACGCCAACTGCTGCAAGTGGCGCTCGGCATTCTGGGAGCGGAGCGCCCGGCTCTGGTGCTCCCTCTCGCTGTGCAAACGGTCAGCCTCTGCATCATTCACCTGCAGTGCACACGTGGGGACGACGACAAATATTAATGAAGGTTACGTGTTTAGAGATGCAGCCATACAGACCACAGGGCAGGGGCAGGGCAGGGTTAATACCGAGAAGGCATCAAATAGCGCAGCTTTGCACTTTGGTGTTTGGTGGCTGGCAGGGCACCTCTCTCCCATTGTTGTGTGCCACTGGCCTATGGAAAACTTCATCTACCGTTTGCAGCTACGCTGAATTAAGCATTGGGAATTAAGTGCTTCGGACAAACGTTTCTCATTTTGTCTCCCCGGTGTCGATGATTACTTTGTCTCCCTGGTGTCTATGTTCAGACACCACAATAGGCACTCATTTGAGACTGTGTTGACCAAGGGAGCCTTCCTAGGACCAGTTCACAAACATATCATGGACATTGGCCGTGGGAGGAAGTGAACTCAGGTTGCCAGGTTTATGGCAGAATGTGCCAACTGCTACGTTACCACTCCTCACACATACACACACACAGTAAAAATGTATTATATTCGTATATAGTAACACCTTTGACCCAGAGCTCCAAGGTGGGAGGCAGCCACATGATTTCCCAGCACGAACCTACCAGACACTCTGCCCCTATATATCATGATGTTATAGACCAATTAATGAATTAGTACTTTTTAGTTTTACAGAACCTGGAGAAAACCCAAGTAGAGCAGGGGAAGAATAAACAAACTATGCAGTGAAAGGCACCCAAGGGGGAACTCAAACCACTCGGGAAGGAACTTCTTTGTGTGTCACCCTGCCACTCAACACCTTGATGGTAGCATGGTTCAGCATTTCCTGCCAGGCTGGATCGAGGACGCCGCCCCTGCAGGCCAGACCTTGCTCGGCCACACACACCATCTCCCTGGCGGCCGCGTGCATGCTAACGGCGCGCTCGTACCGAAGCGCCGCACGCTGCGCCTCCGCTTGGGCCTAACATGCGCGCGCACACACACGCACGTGTACACACACACGTGTACACACACACGTGTACATACACACGTGTACACACACCCATGTACACACACATGTACACACACACGTGTACACACACACCCACGTGTACACACACACCCACGTGTACACACAAAGATTCCCCGTATAGCCTTAACAGACTGTAGGGTCAAGTGCCATTAGCGAGCACCTATGAAGGTCGACATGACACATGAGGAGGTGGGTGACCAGCACCACGCCCGGCCGCCTTTGTCTCCTTAGTGATAATGTTTACACACCGCACTAGGTAGTCATTTAAAGCTGAGTCGGCCTAGGGGAGGCCCAGAACTGATTCATAAAATCGTCACTAGCTTTGGCCATGAGTGGAATTCAAACGCGGGTCGCCTAATTCGTAGCACAGAGTGCTAACCACTCTAACCACCGCTATTAACAAACATACACACACACACACGCCTTTCCACACACATACTTTCAGACAAAGTACTGACCTCTTTGGCTTGCCGTCTGGCCTCATAATAGGGCCGTGCCCGCTCCACACAGCTGCCCAACTTCGTTGCGCACACATTTAGCTTCTTGGCCGATTCAGACAGCACCCTCAAGTACTCAGCTCTGGTAGCCTGGGGGCAAAAACGGGCACACGTTAAGATGTGCTGGCAAAAGACAAAGATCCCCATACATCCTTGACAGACTGTAGGGTCAAGTGCTATTTGTGAGCACCTTTGACGGTCGACAAGGCACAGGAGGGGGTGGGTGACTAATACCACGTCCGGCGGCCTTGGTCTCCCGAGTGGCAGTATTTACACATTGCACTCGGTACTCATTTCTGGCTGACTCGACCTCAGGGAGGCCCAGGACCGGTTCAGAAACTCGTCACTGGTGTTCGCCGTGAGAAGGATTTGAATTCGGGTAGCTGGGTTCGTAGCCAAGCAAGCGCGCTAACCACTGAGCCACCGCTCCCCATACGTCAACACAAACATTGCAGGCATACGTACACACCCCCGCCCACAGACAAATACACAAGGACGACAAACACCCAAGCATACAGACACGGGTGGGTAGGCAGATATACTCACACGTGCACATATATACCCAAATATATATTCACCAAACTACCACATTCAGACGCCTGGGGTTGCTTCAAGCAATAAGCTAAAAAAAACCGCACGAGGAATGCTCTTAACAGATATCCTGAAATAGCAGAACTTGGGAGACACTCAACCCAATTATAAGTAAACAAACGCAAACACACGTAGAGAACGCTCACTCGATAAACGCTCTGGAAAAGGGCGTCTGCTAAACAATAATAATAATAGACACACACATACAGACACACGCGCCAATTGTCAAGGGGTCCAGATAATGAAGCCTGTGATTGCTCTATATGCCCACATTGCGAGTGTGACTTGGTGAGAAATAGGGTGAGAGAGAGGGAGAGCAGTTACGTGGTACGCTAATGCCAACATGTGCCGGGCACTGTGTTCTCTATATATTAAGATGTTGTAATGATGTAGGTTTTCACGGCTCGATGCATGATAATTGCTTCGAAAAGCTGCTCTCTCGGGACAGCCGCATCGATCAAGGGAGCGATCGACGCGGCTGTCCCCAGATAGCAGCTTTTCGAAGCAATCATCATAGTAAGATGTTATCAGCCAAACAGAGCGGGGTTTTTTTTAGCTATGGGAGCAAACGAAGTACCTGGCAAAAACCTTGAGAGGACAGAGATATCACAAAAAAACGTCACATTAAGAGACGTTCGAGTCAAGCATTGAACCCTGGACTTTCGTGTGAGCGTTATCACTGCAACACCATGCTGCCCGGAGGCAACTCGGTGATCAAAATACTGAAAGCAGTCATACCATTCCAACTCTTATACCGAGTGAGTACTGTGCCTGCCTCTACACGTCTGTCTGCGAAGAAGTGCTGCAAGCATGCATCTATAATGAGATAATCATTTGCAAACAAGTTGTGACTTATAGATTGAACAAATATATTTGCTCATAAAAAATGACGGGGTGCAAGGAATGCATTTTGTTGATTAACAAGTCAAAAAGCTTGATTTTTTTTCAGCACGCGAAACAAAGGTTTATTTAGTAATCGTTGAAGATGTTATAGTACTTCATTGTAAATCACAATCTTGGTGAACACCTCATAATTGTTGGTTAGAGCTTCTTGCTTGGCTGTATCAGGGCCACCTTCACTTGTGCATCTTGTTGGATCTTAATTGTGATTCAGTAAAGAAGATCTTGTCCAAATAGAAGCAACCATGTTATTAAGCTTGTATGGCAGCTAATCGTTCCCAAATTCAGATCGGAGTCAAACAAAATCGTAAGCAAATGATAGTATTGAGCCAAATTTTGAGGGCAATCGCCTAAGCAGTTTTCACGTTAGAACCACTTGACTTTTAGATTATTATAATAATTGCACTTCGAGAGCGCTTTTCACCCGATGGTCACCGAGTGATGCACTGAGCTGATGTCAGCAACAACAAAGACATGCAAGAGGTCTCCCTTTGCCTCTTACATGTTGCCTCACCCGCCCCAACCCCCACATTGTGTCCCGGCACCTTTGAGCACGTGAGTGATTACATCACAACCTTCCTATATAAACGGACCCAAAACAGGAGCAGTTTTCCGAGCTGCTCGCCCGGGTTTGGCGCGGGTGCCTGATGATGCTGATTGCAATTATCAGCAAAACGTCGTGTAAGCCATTATATAATACTGTGGGTTCGCTCTCCCACACACCGTTGTGCTGAGATAGTGAAGGAAATGGCACGTTCTGTTCACGTGACAAACCTTACTAATTGGCCGTGTCGGGTAGTGGAGGGTTAAACGACACTCTTTTTTACGTGACCTGACCCAGAAAAATGGATGTCATCGACTCCCTATGCCACTGCACAAAGGTCAGTACAATTTGGTCAAGGTATGCGACCAGGACCAGTTCAGATTTCAACCATCACATTGTTAGTCATGGCTGAGAATAGAACTCAAGACTCCGTTGACTTACGGTGAGTTTCACTTCCAGCTCATTGATTTCTTCACTTGCTTGGTTTAATTTCTCGAGTTCCTCCTGGAAAAAAAAGTGCGAAAAGGGGCAGTGATTAACAATCCTGTGACTTAAATCCCCTCTCGTGCAAATCTGAGTGTATTTCCTCATTTATTTAACACTTGTCTGCACTTGTCTCCAATCGATATCCCCCTTCGTTTTCTCCGGCGGAGGAGGAGGGGGGAGGATAGACAATTGTTTGAGAGAGAACTGCGTGTCGGGTGGGGTGGTAGCATTAAAGAAATTGAGGGCATAGTCCGCGCCCCTCCCCCAGCCTTTCTAATAAAATCGTCGGTGGTCTGTTTCTTGAATCCTGTTATGTATCGAGTCAGACGGTTTCCCTGCTCAAACAAGAAATTGGGCAGCGCTCATCTCTATTGGCAACGCCCAGCCTGTTATCATAATTTGTTCCTTTCTTGTTTGTTTAAGAATTCTTTTTTTTCTCTGCTGCCTTTATGGCCTATAATTTATCGCTACTATTTGACTTTCAGTTGAACTGTTCTGATGTTGTTGTTGACATGGCGTTCTCTCCACAGCTCGGATTTGTAAAAAAAATAAAAAACCCAAAAAAAGTTGTTGTTGCTGATTTTCCGTTCTCTGTCTTTATTGACGTGCCGTTCTTTCCGCAGCTCTGTGAAGCGCTTTGTGACCCTCGGGTAAAAAGCGCTCTATAAATGCTATTATTATTAATTATTATTATAATATTCAATTCCCATGGCAGGCACCAGTCTCTCTGCGGAACATAGATAACTGAATTGACTTCCCACAAAAAGTTATTAATTGTATTGTATTCAAAGGGCACATGGACTGAGTAGATCCCTCACCGGCATTTTTAATAGGTGAATTGCATATAAATGATAATAATAATAATAATTGCACTTCTAGAGTATTTTTCACCCGGGGGTCACAAAGCGCTGCACAGAACTGTGGAGAAAACGGCATGTAAGCAACAACAAATGAACGGCAAATCAACAATAACAAAAATATGTTTCGCTGTTGGTTTTTTGTTTATAATCCTGTCTGTGCAATGGATTGCACCAATAGTGTTGTCTGAGGACAAGTAAACACAAACCTCTCGCTGTTGGTCCTCTACCTTCCTCTTATTAACCATTGTCTCTCCTCCCTTCAGTTGACATCCTGTCCTTTGTTGGCGAATACACACTTTGGAAGTGTTTGGTCTTCCAGTATCGTTGTCAACGACTTACCCGTACAGTACACGACGCATTAGAGCACGGCCTGCAGTGCAACATGACTACATGCACAATGAAATACTGAACGTGTTTTAATATTTCCTTATCAGTGTTCAGAGCGACCCCGTACAGGATTAAGCGGTTTCTGACAATGAGCTGATAGGAGATCAGTGTTGCCAATACACAAACACCTAACCTCGGATAACCATCTTCAAGTGACACAGATGATGTCCTATGGAGCCATGCCCAACCATAAATACTTAATTTCCACAGCTGGTTCAGGACTGCCTACAGGAGCTGACCACTGCCACATACTTTAGTGGAAGGGTAAAAAAACGTCGTTGTATGCATTTGGTGATATCCTGCAGAGGTCTATCACAACCATTACACGGCACGCTTTAGTTGTGTGGAAGAGTGGTTCACTCAATGGCAATCTGTTCAAGATTTTTTGCTCAAATCTCATTACACCGAAAAGCCAAATGTAAACATATGTTGTTTGTTTAATTAATACTGCCTAGCATGTGCCTATCAACCCACTCCAATCGAGAACAGGGATATATTAGAGGCAGCTGACTGGATTTGAACCCAGGACCTCAGCTGTGGTTGAGTGCTCAGACATCGGGATTAGTCTCTAAGCTGTTGAACGTCTCAATAGATGTAATCCTTGAACTGAAATGATTTAATTCACTGTACATTTCTTCTATAATTCTTTATACCTAATGTACAATTTAACAAAATAGCTAATAATATATTGCATAAAGCTTACTACCACATACTACTGTATTTTATTCTCTTTAATACCTGCTCAAGGCATGTATTTTTCGAGGTCTCCATTAAAAAAACATTGCCTCACTGGAATCACGTCTCTTAAAGGATATGCACATTGCATTTGTAGCGCTATGCACATATATTGTAGTTATAATGTACAGTATATTAGTACTATAGCACTACTATATCAAGTATCAAAACTCATGCAACTGTACGTTTTTCCAGCCAAAGAATCGCACTGTCTGAATGGGATTTTACATTCTTAATGTATCCTGAAATGTAGTAATAATGGTAATAATATTTGTGCTTCCAGAGTATTGCACTTCCAGAGTAGTATGTTAATTAATATTTTATTACCGTTTGTTGGTCCAGGAAAGCCAAACAGACTCATGCATGGTTTCTTCTTCGAAGAATCTTGTCAATTTTTTTTAAATAAAAAGAAAACTGATATTCCAATTGAGTAATTGTTTAAATTCGGAGCATGACGCTGAGACACAATGTCCTACCCTTGCGAAATACGTCACGGGATCTCAAACGTCCACTGTGCATAAGAGAGTGCATTGTATTTTGTCGGTTAATACACATTCACGATTAACCAGGGTGGTCTCTGGATTCCCTATTGCCAGAGTTTTGGTCCAGGGATTGGGTCGTCGAGGCCCCCCGCCACTTCTGCTACCCAAACCACATTGCACCGGCCCCTCATGGACCTTCCTGTGGGTGGTGAGCCTACTGGAAGGCGGGCCCACGTCGCCATTTCGGGCTGAGCCCGGCCGAGTCCCGTGGGCAAAGACCGGCCACCAGGCACTCGCCTGCGAGCCCCAGCCCTGGGCCTGGCTCCAGGGTGGGGCCCCGGTAATGCCAATTCGGGCGACGTAACGGTCCTTGTTGGTCTTATTTTCATGAAGGGCTTGTGAACCGCTTTTAGTCTGGCCCATCACCTAGGACCTGTTTGCCATGGGAGACCCTACCAGGGGCGTAAAGCCCCCGCCAACATAGCTCCTAGGATCATTCGGGCACACAAACCCCTCCACCACAGTAAGGTGGTGGTTCCTGGACGCCTCCCTCGGGAGGTGTTCCAGACATGTCCCACCGGGAGGAGGCCCCGGGGAAGACCAGGACACGCTGGAGAGACTATGTCTCTCAGCTGGCCTGGGAACGCCTCGGGGTTCCCCCGGAAGAGCTGGAGGAAGTGTCTGGGGTGAAGGAAATCTGGGCATCGCTGCTCAGACTGTTGCCTCCGCGACCCGGTCCCGGATAAGTGGATGAAGATGGATGGATGGATGGTCTCTGGATTCAAACCTTGAACCTCTGCAACAAAACGTGTTATCGCTAGAGACACCCTCATAGGCCTCCTATTTTTTCCGAATCACGTTTTATTTCTTAGAAATAGAAGTTACTTCTTCCTTTTGTAACACTTAAAATTATTTTTAAAAAATTAATCCGTGTTTGGTGAACGTGTCCATACTTGCTGATGGCAGAATGCATTCTGCAACAAGACAATGCCACACTACACACGAGCCTGGGGTCATCACGGACCATAACCCCGTTTGCTCTCTCCACTATGCAGCCCTGTTTTGCCCTCCTCACAATTTCATCTAGGGCGGCACGGTGGCCCAGTGTGTGGCGCTGACGCCTCACAGCAAGAAGGTCCCGGGTTCGAATCTCTCGGCTCGGGTGCCTTTCTGTGTGGAGTTTGCATGCTCTCCCCGTGTCCGCGTGGGT
>JAZEWT010000002.1:15621504-15669408 GCA_036362905.1 Mordacia mordax | reverse complement strand
CACCACGAATGTTTTAAAGTCAAAACGTCAGAAAAGTTAGTTCAGAATATGTGCCATATATTGAGTGCCATCGAGATTTAATATCGTTTGAAATCAACAACAATCAAGCGTGGCAACAATGAAAAATTCCACAAAGTGATGAAGGCATAAATACACTGTTTTTATTTTAGAATCAAATTTGAAATTCAGACCCCATGTTGACTAGATTGCCAACAAGATGAAAATCGTAAATTGCCTTTATCTACAGACGTAAACATTGTTTCCCAACCAAGTTCAACTTAGACTTGTAAAAGGCGACTATGTAGAGTTTGCGTGTTTTCTCCCCGTGCCCGTGTGGGTTTTCTCCGCGTTCTCCAGTTTCCTCCCACCGTCCAAAGACACGCTGCTGTCTAGGTTAATTGGCCTGCGGATTATATATTGCCCTGATTAAACTTGCCTCACATCCTGAGTATCCCCTCGTCCCGCGCTCTCGGTTGGCCGGCTTCCCGTGGCCATATACAGGATTAAAGGGGTATCCCATACGTGGATGAGATATTTGTACTCATAGGTAGGGGCAGCACGGTGGCCCAGTAGGTAGCGCTGTCGCCTCACAGCAAGAAGGTCCGGGGTTCGAATCTCGGTTCGGGTGCCTTTCTGTGTGGAGTTTGCATGTTCTCCCCGTGCCCGCGTTGGTTTTCACCAGGCACTCCGGTTTCCTCCCACAGTCCAAAAAACACGCTGCTGCATAGGTTTATTGGCTTGCAGACTAAATTGCCCGCAATTCCCAGGATGGACTGGCGTCCCATCGTGGGTATATCCCTGCCTTGCACCCTGTGTTTGCCGGGATAGGCTCTGGCTCACCGCGACCACGTTTAGGACTAAGCGGTTTCTGACAATGAGATGAGGTAGGGTAGATTATTAATAGGTTCCGTGTAATAGGATTACATATTAACAAGCCCAAACAATAGGACCTGGATGGATGTAGATGTAAACCAGCGTAAAGGATCCCACCTCTCTGCTCTTTCAAACATTAACCCTTGCCCTGGCCTCACACCTCGCATATCCCCATTAATTTATTATCAATACAGCTTGGTCCGTCAGCTGTCTGTTTTCATAAAAGTAAAACCAATTTGTGGCATTGGACGCTCCGCCCACGGAGGGCGGGGTCTCGAGTCCCCACCCATCTGTACTTGACGAAGCATTCCCAAGTCATTAGCAGAGAAGTCATCTATTATATCGTTAGTGACGAACCTATTGTTTTAAATCTACGCCAAGTTTCACCAAAATGTATTGCTTGTAAGGGGCGGAGCCTCGTGTATAGGAAGCCCCTCCCGGAGGAGGAGCCTCGCGTTTTTTGTACGCTTCGTCATTGATTTTGAGTAATTACTTTAATTGACCTATTCTGATGTTGTTGTTGACATGCCGTTATCGCCACAGCTCTGCGCAGCGCTTTGTGACCCTCGGGTGAAAAGCGCTTCAGAAGTGCAATTATTTTTATTACACTTGTCGTGTACAGTGCAGGAGGCTCGCTCCCTGATCCCCTAGGCGGGGGGGGGGGGCTTAGTAGGAGGCGGAGCGATGTCTTCTACCTGCATTGGAAGCCCCACCCCCTGGTCCGGAAGAGCGGGTGGGAGGGGGGGGAGGGCGTATGGGCGGAGCGTCGTGTCCCATACACCTGTATAGGAAACCCCTTCCCCCGGTTTCGGAGTGGGGAGGGCCTTAGCAGGAGGCGGAGCGAGTGTGAAAGGAGTGCGAGCGAGTGTCAGAGCCGCGCTCCCTCGTCATCCTGCGCTCATGCTTATTTTATTTTATTCTGCTTGTTATCCTCTGCGCGCGCGTTGATCGGGATTCGTGCCGCGGCCTCCGCCACCGCCAGCATGAACTGGGGCCTGGAGCTGTGGGTGAGTGGCAACTGTGGTCAAAGTAACTTATGTTTCTTGCAGGTGCGCTCATAACAGCTCCTTTCCCACCTGTACCGTACTCATTGGTTCGACCGCCGTAATGGCTCGCACCGATTTTCGCGTCTGAGTGCGGGACACAGCGCGGTGGAGTGGAGGTGTGAGTTGTGGAGCGCACGCACGCACACATACACGCGCTACCTGCTGCGCCACCACTGCCCACCCCCAC
Source organism: Mordacia mordax (assembly GCA_036362905.1). Classification (NCBI taxonomy): domain Eukaryota; kingdom Metazoa; phylum Chordata; class Hyperoartia; order Petromyzontiformes; family Petromyzontidae; genus Mordacia; species Mordacia mordax. The sequence goes on along the minus strand of JAZEWT010000002.1, from coordinate 15,667,302 downwards.
ACACTGCGCGCCAACCGCTGCGCCACCGCTCCCCACACACACACAGCGCGCTAACTGCTGCGCCACCACCCTCCCCATACACAGAGCACGCTGACCGCTGCGCCACGACCGTCCACACACACACACACAGCGCGCCAACCTCTGGAAGGGCTGAGTTCCAACTGTGCGTCGCACCTGCAGGAAGGCGAGGCCTGAAACTGCAGATGGTGGCGCGTGACTCGTTAGATTGCCCCGGGTTCGACTCAGATTATTATCGATTGCATCATCACCAGCATCAACTCCACCATCATCAACTTCGCGAACCTTACTGTCTCGCGGCACTGTGCCGTATGAGGTATGGCTGTAGCCTTATCGTGACAAGGACCCGGGTTCGATTCCCACCTCTGGTGTTTTTCTTTGTGGAGTTCGCGTGCTGTCCTATTTCCTCCCATTTCCTCCCACCGTTCATAAAGATTCTACCTTCGTTCATTGGTTTGATTAATTCTCCCCCAGTGTCCCGGGATGGAATGGCATCCTATCCTCGGCATATCCCTGCTTTACGTCCCGTGTGCCCAGAAGTAATCTAGAACCGTGCGACCGCGCACAGGATTAATCCCAGATTCAGAATGATGATGACCATCATCGCTAACAACCTTATCATCGCCAACTTAACGTAATTATCACCACCACCTTCATCCACCTCATCCGCACCATCAGCAACCTCGTCAACATCATCATCACCATTGTCATCATCTTCATAATCATCAACACCATAATCATCACCACCATAATCATCATCTCCATCCTTGGCATCATCATCAGCATCATACCCAGGACCACATTGGAATGATACTAACCTAGTCTCTTGAGTTAGTGATTAAACAAACATCATTTCTCTTGGGGTCTATCTATCTGCCTATGTAGCCAGAGTGGCTTTGCGTCAGTGTTCGCTCATACAAAGTGCACCAACATCATCACCATTCTGTGGAATCCATCAGTGGCTGTTCAATGGAAAATCTGACCCTCATCGCGGCTGTATAATTTCAGCAAATTGCTATAGACCACTCAATTTTGAGCAGCATGCAATGTATAGTTATTTCATGCGTGTAATGCAGGGATATGTGTAAAGCAAGAATGTGTACAGTAGGGAAAATTAATTCTTGCACGAACTGAGCACAGCACGGGTCACTGAAAGAACATTTCATCCCATGATTCAGGAGCACGTGATGAACATCATCCATACCTGATAAACATCAGCATCAACACAAAATAATAATAATATCTCATCTCATCTCATTATCTGAAACCGCTTAATCCTATATTGGGTCACTGTGAGCCCTAGCCTATCTCAGAAACACAGGGCGTAAGGCAGGAATACACCCGACGACGGGACGCCAGTCCATCGCCGGGCATTGCGGGACAATTTTAGTCTGCGAGCCAATGAACCTATCCAGGAGCATGCTTTTGGACTGTGGGAGGAAACCGGAGTACCCGGCGAAAACCCACGTGGACACGGGGAGAGCATGCAAACTCCACACAGAAAGGCACCCGAGCCGAGAGATTCGAACCCGGGACCTTCTTGCTGTGCGGCGTCAGCGCTAACCACTGGGCCACCGTGCCGCCCCAATAATAATATACGGCAATACCCAATTTCACACGCACACTGAAATCTACATTCTGCGGAATTCCTGCTACACAATAAGCTGTAGGTTTCTGTGTGGGTCGCTGCGTATCTTTGGGTTTTTCTGCGAGTCTACACATCTCTCTGTTGCTCTGTGGGTTTCTCTACCGGTCACTGTGAGTTTATATATGAGCCTTTGCGTCTCTGTGTGGGTTTCTTTGGTCTCCGGCTCTGTATGGGCATTAAACATTTTATAACCGAAGTTCAGAAAAAAACTAGTGCACACCTGTTGACAGTCATCGTATAATTAATAACACCTGCAACAATAAAATCCTTTATCAGTAAGCGATGCAAAACAAAGACGGAGATCTACCGTGTGGGCCTTTCACGCACTGTTGGGCAAAGTGCTCATGGCGAGCCCTTATTCAGGCCATCGTTATGGGCCCCTAGTGTCCCCATATTTACACACGATGCCATGTAACCAGTATAGTTGTGCCAACATTGGGCCAAAGTTACATGCTTACTGGGAGGCCCATGGAAGGTTGCCACCTGTCCGATATAGTCCCATCATCGAGCTTTTGTTGAGATAGCTGCTGACATTGAGTCCCGATTTCAGTAATCTTAACAATCGAATGACACCACTCAAGAGAATGCATTGACACGCAGTTGTCGCCCGTTATTTTTTGTCAGATACAGTATTGATGATTGCTTCGAAAAGCTGCTCTCTCGGGACAGCCGCGTCAATCGCTTCCTCTCCACCTCGCGACGTTTCGCCTCACACGTTAGATGCATGCTCACTGCGCGGCTGTCCCGAGAGAGCAGCTTTTCGAAGCAATCATCATGCATCGAGCCGTGAAAACCTACATCGGATACAGTATTGTACTCCGATGGTGTTTTCTGTTTAATTGTATCACAGAGGTGACAACTCTAGAGTCTGGACCTGTTCAGCTGTCGGTCACGAAAGCCGTTATCGAGGGCAGAGATTCAAAGTCAGCCCAGCCTAAAACGGCTCGTGTCGCAAGTGCTGCTTCGAGCACCTATGAGGGCAGGCACTGCACACGAGGCCAGAATCACGCCCAGATGCCTTTGTCTCCCGAGTACCTGATACAATGGGTGTGTATCAGACGCTTCACCCTTTTTCCCTGTCCTGTTAAATGTGTATTCAACCTTGTTTTGTTCTTGCACCGAGGACCATGAGAAACGTTATTTCGTTCATCTATAATACCGCAATTGTACACGGATGGGATGCAAATAAAGTTTATAGATTTATCAAATTGTAATGCTGAGTCGACCTAAGCAATGCCCAGGACTGCTTAAAATACCAGTCGTGAGTGGGAATCGAACTTTGGTGGCTGCTCTCCACACACACACACAATGCAGTGTTCATCTTGGCAGCACCTTTGGAGAGGCCACGTTAAAGTGGTCCCGCGGGCTCAGAGGCAGGAGAGGCCATTGAGAAAAATGTGGCGTCAGTCTGAGCCAAAGTAATCGCACAATGTGACCAGTGTCTCTGCGGTTGTCACAGCGATGTGATGCCCTTGCCACTGTGTGCAGTGACTGCAGCGTTAATTAATTAGGCGTTCGCATGGACTCTAGTTATTTCAAGATCAAATAAGTGTTCAGTTAGCGTGTGTGTGTGTGGGGAGCGGTGGCACAGTGGTTGGTGCACTGCGCTACAAACTCACGATCAAAGTTCTATTCCCCCTCCACCAGTGACAGTTTCCTGAACTGTTCCTGAGCCTCCCCTTGGTCGACTCGACCTCAAATGAGTGTCTGGTGTGATGTGTCAACATCACCAGTAGGGAGACAAAGGCGGCCGGGCGTGCTGCTGACCACCGACAACCTCGTATGCCATGCTGGTCGTCATAGGTGCTCGCTAATGACACAGGGCCCAACAGTGAATGAACGGCGACACAGGGCCCAACAGTGAATGAACGGCGACACAGGCGATCTTTGTCTTTGTGTACACGAGCATTCAACACTTCATGCGGTCTCAAATTGTACCTAGCCTGGCATGAGTGTTGCGGTGACGTCATCTTCACTTTGTGGTGAATGTAGCGTGTGTTTTTGTTCATAGAGTCTGGTTTATGCCGCAGAGGAAGGAGAGCAAGCCTGTCGTTTCGGTCAGGAAAGCTTCGCGGCTATTTTCTGTCCCAAGGTTTTGTTTTGGGGGTTCTTGGCTAGTTTGTGTTATTTATTCTTGAACACGTAGTTGCGCGCATCACGGACCGCGTGCTTGACGCTTAAGTAAAACAAACAATACAGTATGCTTTCCATCCAATTTATATCAAATGATCCCTGCCATAGGAACGTGGAATATCCACACGTGGTTTGATATAATCGGTGCAGAGGAGCAGGGCGGCACGGTGGCCCAGTGGTTAGCGCTGTCGCCTCACAGCAAGAAGGTCCCGGGTTCGAATCTCTCGGCTCGGGTGCCTTTCTGTGTGGAGTTTGCATGCTCTCCCCGTGTCCGCGTGGGTTTTCGCCGGGCACTCCGGTTTCCTCCCACAGTCCAAAAAGCATGCTGCTGCATAGGTTAATTGGCTCGCAGGCTAAATTGCCCCGCAGTGCCCGGCGATGTACTGGCGTCCCATCGTCGGGATATCCTTGCCTTGCGCCCTGTGTCTGCCGGGATAGGCTCCGGCTTCACCGTGACCCTGTATAGGACTAAGCGGTTTCAGACTGAGATGAGATGAGATGCAGAGGAGCCGCTGCCCGGTGTCCAAGTAGCAATCTGAGTTTATAAATCCACTTTTTGTGTATAGCGTGCGGTAAGTGAATTCGCGCTTCCATGCATTATGTAAGGAATTACGTTGGGAGCTGTGTTCCTTGCCGAGGGCCAAAATGGCACTTTCAAATACCTCGACAACTCCTGTTATTGCAAGAAGCTCTCGCCTTGACACGAGTGGCTTTAGCATTGATCTAAAATTAGAGATGGCCTTTGCTTGCCAAGTCGATTAGCGCGGCTCAGGTGCTCGCAGTGACGAACTCGTCTCGCCTACATGGGGCCATTTTCACCTCAGCGTCCGCTCCCCCCTCCCTCCCTCTGCTCCCCCCTCCCTCCCTCTGCTCCTGTCACGACGCGCTCATGGATTCTCATCTTTTGTGCTGACCTGAGCTCGTGGTGGATGGTGGATGTTTACGTTGCAAGGGCCGTTCCCTCCATCAGACGAGCGGTGCCGGCATGGCCCTGCCCTCATTACGTTTGATCAGAGAGCGCCCTGTGCTCTCACTGAGAAACAGCCTCATTAAAGCTTGTAAGCCAGTCCATAAGTCGTCTGACTGCATGTACACTGATTGCTGCTGCCGCATAATCTGTGCACCGCGCTGCATGTGTACCCTGCTTATCTGTAGACAGGTCGACACCAGATGCTCATAAATGTAAAGACCATCTCTGGACGTGTTTTAGGTGGCCTGGTACAGTTTTATGACTGTGTCAAGAAGTTAATCTTCAACGAGCCAAGCCCGCCCCCTCTGAGCTGGACGATGTCTGACATTGTAATATTGTAGCCTATTGCTGCACTGTTCGTGAGCTCCGTGCCAGAGTCAAGGTGTGCCAGCCACAACTAGAGAGCCCTTCAGTAGAGAATACGTGTATTTTTGATATATGGTCCATTGATTGGCCACATTCGCACAATGAGCGTGGTCATAACGGAGTGGAAGTGATCCTCTTCTTTCCCGGTGATCGTAACACGACTGTCCTGATGCAGGGTCGCCATTCAAGTGAAGACTCGCTCTTTTTCCAAAATGAAACCTATAACTACTATATGTGTGCCATAGCGCCAGCCACGATGTATCCCCTGCTGAACGAATGCATTTCCAAGAAACAATCACCATCTCTCGTGGCATCGCGATGATACGGCAGCAACGTGCACGCAAGATGATATCAGTGCTCCGTCTCTGCTCTGGACGTCCTCACTCGAGTGTTTTCATTTCTCCAGCTGCCGCCCTGTCGTTAGTTTTGACTGCTGCTTATCGTTCCATTAACAAACCTTTATCCTGTCCAAGCCCCCCCTTAACATTTCATAACATTTTATGCGATGCTTCTAACTTGCGTGTGTTGTCCAATCTACGTGTGGCTTATGTCTGTCGGTGTATTTGCAAACGTGCGCCACTTGCAGACGTGATCTACTCTGATGTTGTTGTTGTTGACGTGTCGTTATTTTCACAGCTCAGATTTGTAACAAAAAATGATGTTGATATGCCCTTCATATGTCGCTGTTGTTGTTGTTGTGCTGACATGCTATTCTCTCCACAGCTCTGTGCAGCGCTTTGTGACCCTCGGGTGAAAAGCGCTCTAGAAGGGCAACTATTGTTATTACTTGCATACGTCTGTTGTAATCGATGGGCGAGTAATCGTGTGTGTAGTATGCTGCACCTCAAACTCTCCGGGTTTATATCCCCGTTATTCACGATAGCGAGTCGTGAAAATTTCCATCACAACCTGTCTTGGGCCCTCACTTAAGTTGGCTCGGCCTAAAGTGAGTTGTACTTCTTCAAGTCATTTGTTTATTATACATCAATGCCAGGGAGACTAAAGTGGCCCGGAGTCGACAGTACTGAGCACACCATCATCTATCTCGTGTACTGCACCTGACATTAATAGGTGCTCGCTGACATAACTTTCATCAAGAGTCCGTAAGGCTGAGGCAGAGATGTGGGTTTATATTTGGTCGGATGGAATGGAAGCAGTCTTTACCACACAGGGTCGTAAATTCAAATCCAGTTTTGAGGTCCACCCTGGAGGTCACTAGATGGATTACACTTAGTAGACCATCAATAGCCATTGTACCTTGGAGAAACTATCCTCACCAAGCAAATTAGAAGTGTCCGTCACTCGCTCAGGGTAGCCAGTGCCCACATTCACTTAAAACTTGATGTACGTGGCACTGTGCGGTGCTTGTGTGCACATGTGTGCATACGCTGATTAACGTTTACACAATGTTCAAACATTGGCAGGAGGCTCTTCCAGTGTTAAGGACTACAAACGGGATGCAGCGTTTTTGTTTTTGAATCGCAATGACGCATCGCTCAATGTCACTTCTTAGGGTGCCACGCTTATGTCACCTGGTGTCAACCACGGGCACCTGGTTTTGGTGACAGCCACGTATGACGGAGATCACCAAGAGCTTTACTCAGATCCTGTGACGCACACACGCAGTGCCGCACTGACCACTGGTGATAAGTGACAAATCACCAAGCTGAAGAGGGGCTTTGCAATAACCGATTGTGACCAGCGTCTCCCCTTCGTTGTGTTTTCTTCACCGCTCCGTCATCAAGTGGTCAAAAACATAATTCTGTAAAAATCTAGCTTCATGCAGTTTAGTAATACTATTAGCGAATCACTAAGAGGGTTGTTTGATCAAACGCCATGGCTTGCCTGAATTGATGCCGATGAATTGCCGACCTCACAAGTAAGGCGCCTTTCATTAATTCATAATAATAATGGCATTTTATTCTTTCATTAATTCATTATCAATACCCGCTTCATTCTGTATAGGGTCGCGGGGGGGCGGAGCCTATCCTATCCTGGCTGACAGAGGGCGCAAGGCGGCGGAATACCCAGGATGTAACGCCAGTACATCGCAGGGCACACGTTGTTTGGGCAATTTGCTCAGCAGTCCAGTTGACCTAGGCAGCAGCGTGTCTTTGGACGGTGGGAGTAAACCGGAGAACCCGGCAAAAATCCAACGCGGGCACGGGGAGAGAGAGAGAGAAAACGCAAACTCCACAGAGAAAGGCACTCCGAGCCGGGAATCGAACCCGGGGAGCTTTTTGCTGTGAGGTGACAGCGCTAGCCACTGGACCACCGCGCTGCGACTGCGTTTATTATATGGGTCCTAGTTGGACGCCATTGTATAACACATAACTCAAGCATAGCCCTGCTGATGGTGACACTGTAGAGTGAACGACGCCCACTGTTTTATTTGTACTCTACTTAACCAATGCTGCTGACATGATGCACTCCCAGAAGTCCCTGAAGCTTAGGGGAAATGTAAGAATAAATATTTATTTATTTATTTTCGACAAGGTCGTCCAAGTGTAGTAATGAATTGCATGCCATTCTTAAAGAGGCAAGCGTCCACGCTTCATTGAGGAGCGCTAAAGTCAACGAACTCCCACAATCATGTAGACAGAATTAAAAACAAACAAAACAAGCTGCACCAACCGGTACAACTAGTGAGCCTCGCAAACCGCAAAGGTGCCTGTGATAGTCACACCAATATTGAACCACTGACTTCATTTTTTTAAAGACATTGAATACATTTTCAGCGCCTACGAACAAATCATCGCAGAAGCCGCCCGACATCTTCAGATTTCGGAAGCTCAGCAGGATTGAGCCTGGATACCGGGTGCGTTGATGGGTGACCACAGTGCACAAACAGGTTGTCATCTGCTAGGCTGCTGGATCATTTGTCAGCAGAGGGTAGCGCAACAAAGTCCATAGTCATGATCAACCCTCATTGACCAGCGTGGTGAAGTATGCTCAAATTACACCCATAACCCGCGTGGCAGGGGGAGGGAAGCCATCAATTGGCAGTGGATTGAAAACAGAACTCCACTTGTACTGTTCTTCAGTAAATTAGTGTGGTCCAGCTGTATCGTGACTCCTATTTAATTTACACATAACACATTTTCCTTTGCTCATTCATTTCTGTTTGAAATAACCCCTATTTACGAGCATTCATAACAATGCTATTTATTTCAAATGATTAAAGTTTACATATGTCAACGTTATATTGCTGACATTACATTTCACACATTGGGTGTACGAAAATCTTGAGCTTTTTAGAATTAAGTGTGGGTCACGAGACATGTGGACCACCCTGTACAGTGCTCTGTAGCTTTGGAGCGATGAGTTACGACTTGAAACCAGTTTCCACGCTGTCGTGGGATGTCACAAAGGGAGCTATGTGGGTCCCCGTCCCTGCCACAGTCGACTGCCGCTGGGCGTTAACGTAACGACTCAATGAAGTTTGGCGACAGCCCGCTCGGAGAGCTCCGTCTCAAACGCGTGAGCTTAGTCGATGCCTCTCATCAGCAGACAGGGAAACGTGCAGGGGTGCGTGTTGGCTGTTCCAGCTGAGCATTCTGAATCGTCTGCAGGATGGCTTACATTGTGGCGTGACCCATTTAAAATTACCAATGTTTTTTTGGTTTCCTTTGATCACTATTTTTTAAGTTATATAACCCTCATTTCAGCTTGATAATGTTTGCACGTGCCGTATTTACAGTGCTTATATTGCACACATCTTGGTATGCAAACATGTTGAGGTTTTAGAGACGTATGGGGGGGTCACAAGACATCTGGACCACCATGTATATCCTTGAGGGTGTGTGAATGGGTATCTGTTGTGTCGCACGGATCACGTATCTCGAGCTTGCGAACTCCCTGGGTACATTCTGCTGTAATAATAAACATCTGCCCACGTGACATTCACAAATGGGCTGCTCACACCAGACAAATGATTGCCTGTACATCCTGTTGGGGCAAGTGCTTTCAGCGAGCACCTACAGGTTGGCACGGCAGATCAGCGGGTGGGTGGCTAACACCACGCCCGACCGCCTTTGTCTCCCCCAGTGTTTATGTTTACACATCCTACTGTACTAACCTCAGGCCGAGTCGATCTCGGGGAGATCGAGGACCGCTGAAGATATTCGTCACTCACGTCGGCCATGAGCGGGATTTGCGCAGGATCGGCAGCGAGTGATGGCGGTTGAGCAAGCAGTAGGTAGATGTTTAGATTTATACGTTCATATGTCTGATACGGCACGGTGGCCAAGTCGGTAGCGCTGTCGCCTCACAGCAAGAAGGCCCCGGGTTCGGATCTCGGCTCGGGTGCCTTTCTGTGTGGAGTTTGCATGCTCTCCCCGTGTCCGCGTGGGTTTTCGCCGGGCACTTCGGTTTCCTTCCACAGTCCAAAAAACATGCCGCTGCATAGGTTAATTGGCTTGCAGTCTAAATTGCCCGCAGTGCCTGGTGATGGACTGGCGTCCCATCGTGCGTATATCCCTACCTTGTGCCCTGTGTTTGCCGGGATAGGCGCCGGCTTACCGCGGCTCTGCACAGGACTAAGCGGTTTCTGACAATGCGATGAGATGATGTTTGTTATTACAGCAGAAAGTACTCAGTGAGCTGGCAAGCACTAGACGGGGGATTCCTGTGACACAATACATGTCTGGACATGACCAATGTAACAATAAGTATAATATTTGCATTTCTAATGGGCCTTTCACCCGAGGGCCACAAAGCGCTGAACAAACCTATGGAGAGAACGGCATGTCAACACCATCATAATAGATAATTTCAATAAAATATTGACTATAAATCAATTAAGGATATAAAACAGACAAAACTATGTTTTAACGTTCCGAAGAATAATACAAAGTGGGAAGTAAAGCTGAAATAACACAAGCCTTTGGGGTTTTGCAGATTAAATCAGCACTTATGAAGGATTCAACCCCAGCACATTCAATGCGGACATACATTAAACGTGAAAACACTTTCTCCATTATATACAAATCATTATAAATATGGGGCACATTCCGAAACCTTTAAATTTAGGACCGCTTTGCGTGAGCCCACGTGGTCACCCGTGCGGGTTTGAATTGTGCGCATGTGTGCACGAGAATGATATTAAAGGCAGATCACCTTAGGCCTTAGGGCAACAATCTCACGTAGGGAAAAGAGCTGGAGGTGACCTGTAATCTACTCCTGCTCAAGCCTGACATTACGCAACCGAATGCAATTATTTGATTTTAAAAATTCGGGTGTAGGGCGCCGCGGTGGCCCAGTGGGTTGCGCTATTGCCGCACAGCAAGAAGGTCCCGGGTTCGAATGTCTCGGCTCGGGTGCCTTTCTGTGTGGAGTTTGCGAGTTCTCCCCGTGTCCGCGTTGGTTTCCGCCGGGCACTGACAATGAGCTGAGATGAGGTGAAAATTCATGTGTAGGTATATGCAACACTCTGTTTATCCACTGCTGGATGAGGGCCTGACCATGCGGTGCGAGTAATGGGGATTGTTCGACTGTTTCACCACACAAGTCAGTCCGGGTTGGTGAATGAGCACGTAGGTTATTCAGTATGTTACAGTATATTACAGTATACCAATCTTCTGACACAATATCCCTTCTCAAACACGTGCTGTATGCATCCAAGCAATCTGCAGGCTCAATTCTGCTTAGCTTTTTGAAATATTATGAGGTTAAGCGCATTCTGGTTAAAATTTCTAAAGGGATTTTTCGTAATATGAACGTTGCTTGTACAGCAATGCCTTATATAAAGACATAAAGGAGATTTCTGTGTTTGGTATAATTCTCCTTTAATACTTTACCGTTTACAAAGAGCAAAGGCATTGTAAGTAAGCCAGCACTAGTTTTGTATTTACAGTACACGTGGTTTACGATATAAGAACTCAAGGGAGGAGGGTACATCTCATTTGGAGTGATGGCTGCTATTATGTAGTTGCTATTACATTGGAATTTGGCAAAGTTGGGCGCTAATGCCGGAACATAGTAGTCGACTCTTCCGAACGACGCCACGAGAGTCTTAACGTCGGGTGTGAATCATACAGCGCAGTAATAACCAGGGCAGCCGCTAGAATCGAACCGCGAACCTCTGCAACAAGCGGTGTCGCCTTCCCGTTCTGCCGCGTCAGCCTCAGTTTGGTATCTCATCTCATCTCATTGTCAGAACCGCTTAATCCTGTACAGGGTCGCGGTGAGCCGGAGCCTATCCCGGCAGACACAGGGCGCAAGGCAGGGATACACCCACGATCGGACGCCAGTCAATCACCGGGCACTGAGGGCAATTTAGTCTACAAGCCAATTAACCTATGCACCAGTATGCTTTTTTGGACTGTGGCAGGAAACCGGAGTGCCCGGTGAAAACCCACGCGGACACGGGAAGAACATGCAAACTCCACACAGAAAAGCACCCGAGCCGAGATTCGAACCCGGAACCTTCTTGCTCTAAGGCGACAGCGCTACCCACTGGGCTACTGTGCCGCCCCAGTTCAGTATCAATACTCGCATAATCATGCACAGGGTCGCAGGAGGCTGGAGCCAATTCCGGCAGATACAAGGCACAAGGCGGGGCTTACACCCAGGGTGAACGCCAGTACATTGCAGGACACTTTTTTGGTGGAGCAATTTACACAGCAATCTGGGCAGCATCCTGACTATGGACGATGGGAGGAAAACGGAGCACCCGACGAAAACCCACGCGGACACGGGGAGAACACGCAAACTCCATACAGGAATGTGTCTGAGAATCGAACCTTGTTGCTGTGAGGTGGCAGCGCTACTGAGCACGCCACCGTGCCACCCACACCGTGTATTGAGCCAGGGCCCTTCTTACTGTGAGGTGGCAGCTCTACCCGCTATGCTACCCGATGCTCATCATCATCTTCGTCATCATCTCCACATGAATCGCGATGGTCGTGGCGATGTCATTAATGCCTCCTCGGCTGCCAAACTCACTACGTTCGTCACCTGTCCTTTACTGTTTACGTCAGGCGTTGTGCCAGCTCGTTTTATTTTAGCTCGACAGCGTTACGGTGTTTGTCTATGTTGGGTTGTCCTACACCAGTAGTCTCCTCCCGTTCTTGGCTTGTGTCCAGACTGAGCTGACCCCCACTTTTATAAATCATGTGGACATCACTCGTACAACGACCATCGTCATAACAAACAAAAAAAGGCTCAGACAGTAAGTACAGCAGAAAAATAATTGTGCTTAGCAAATAAGAGTGCAGTTAGACGCAATGTCGTGTTCAACGTACAATGCATTCTGCTGTGCATTATAAACCAGTCTGCTGAAAGTAGAAAACTTTTGCTTCTGTCAAGAGACAATATGAATAGTTAATGCCGGTTGTTGGTCTCTCAGCAGCAGTAGCCAAACCGGTCTGGTAGGTGAGCCCCCCCCCTCCTCCCCCCGTTATGCTTGCATTATAAAGCAAGGCAAATAGTTGCTGTCTATGCCCCTCTTAAGCCTCGGTGTGGTTTAATTCTAATCCTATTGTATGAAGCACCAGCGCAAAGCGGTGTACAAGACCCCCGTTCTTAACCGGTGGGTCGCGGGCCATCAGTCGGTCGCGAGTGCCACCTCGTAGTCCGTGGAGACCAGACCCAAATGGGCCTTGAGGTGCCAAATGTTTGGAATCCCTGGTCCCTCGGTTGAGGAGCGCTCTAGAAGTGCAATTATTATTATTATAGATAAATGTTACATTAGCCATTTCCCAATATATGTATTTTAAACACTGATCATTTTGCATTTTACATTTTTAGTTGAAATATAATATTTTATACGTTGTTCTGCAACGACGTGTATATATATATATAAAATCACAAAACTGGTATTGTTACTGATTTTTCCGATCTAATGTCGTTGTTGACGTGCCGTTCTCTGCAGCTCTGTGCAGCACTTTGTGACCCTCGGGTCAAAAGCGCTCTAGAAATGCAATTATTATTACAAGACACAACTGCAGAAGACCACTCAACACAACAATACCTTGAGGAAATAGAAAATGCCGAAATAATAGAATTCTTACAACAACAACAAAATCTATTTTCTAAATTGAATTCCTGGCTTGGGTACCTTTCTATGTGGAGTTTGCGTGTTCTCCCCGTACCAGCGTGGGGTTTTGCCGGGTACTCCGGTTTCCTCCTACCGTCCAAAGATTTGCTGCTGTCTAGGTTACTTTGTCTGCTCAGTAAATTGCCCCAAGAAGTATGCCCTGTGATGTACTGGCGTCAGATCCTGGGTATTCCCCCGCCTTGCACCCTCTGTCGGCCGGGATAGGCTCCGGCTCCCCCCGGGCATTGATAATGAATGTACGAATTAGCAACAAGTCAAATAAACGAAATGTGGACGTTTTGAGCGTTGTTCCCTTGCATCTACATGATGTGTTTTCTCTGGGTATTTGCGTTGCTTCCCACACACGAGACACCTCGTTAAAATCTCTCATCTCATTGTCAGAAACCGCTTAGTCCTGTACAGGGTCGCGGTGAGCTGGAGCCCATCCCGGCAGACACAAAGCGCAAGGCAGGGAAATACCCACGATGGGACGTCAGTCCATCACCCGGGCACTGAGGACAATTTAGTCTGAAAGCAAATTAACCTATGCAGCAGCATGTTTATTTGGACTGTTGGAGGAAACTGGACACGGGGAGAACACGCAAACTTCACACAGAAAAGCACCCGAGCCGAGATTCGAACCCGGGACCTTCTTGCTGCGAGGCGACAGCGCTGTCCACAGGGCCACCGTGCCGCCCCCCTCTTTAAGTTAAAGTCACATAAACATCTCAGAGGCCTCTGCTTATCACGGCCTTCCTTCGTTTTCGCTCTGTACGTAATATTACCCAAGAGCTTTGCTGTAAATGCTCCTCCGATTGTTTCAGTTGTCGATGTAAGTTAGGTCACTGTCATCGCCAGCTTATCGTACCTATCATATCCAAACATCCCAGTGAAGGACTCTCCTTAAAAACAGAAGTCTTTTAGGCTTAGTGAGGCTGTCCTGTTTACGTAAATTACATTGTTTTTGCTTTCGAGTGGGGTTCCTACTTGAGATGTTTGGGCAATATCTTGTGAATACTAGCAGAGTACCAGTGCTACGGGCGATCTTGTCCCAAGTGTGTTACACGTTGTCCTGACTTCGGTTGTTAATCACGCTTTCCGTTGACAACTGCTTTGACGTGAATTTATTCCTGATGCCCCTTTGGCAATATTGCGGATGCTCTGAAGTTTCAGAATAGTAATAAACAAGTCGGAATTGAAGCTTAAGTAAGACACGATAGCCCCAGTGCTGTGCAGCTAAATCGCGTGCTTGTGAAGGATTTTCCCTCAGTGCAGACATACGTTTAAAAAAAACACCGCTTTCTCCATTGTGTATAGATTTCCCTGCGTCTATGACCAAATCATCCAGGATGCATCTGATGCCATCGGATGTTATAAGTTCTCCAGCGTTGAGGCTGGGTAGTGCCCGGACGAGCGACCACTTCGCATAGCGGGAATAACGGGCATAGCGGGCATAGCGGGCATAACGGGCATAGCGGGCATCACCGGCCGTGAGGCTGCCACACCAGCACGCAACACAGGGCAGTGCAGCAGACACTCGTCGTTGTACTGCACTGTATCTATGCTCCTACATCTGTGCACTTGCCCACATTCCTAAATGTACACGAACCGACAGGGTGATGTGTGAGCAAGGAGCGCTCACGATCTACATTGCATGGGGAATTATCTTCATCCAGCGGTGGGTTTAAACAGCGGTCTACATGTGCGAGCGTGCGTTCTAGTAATGCCACGACTGTTGTCAATGGATGCGGACAGAAGCGATGTAATGACCAAACCTTACGGCAGCCATCTACGGCAATACTTTGAGAGAGGCCACGGTGTTTTTTCCCGATATTGAGTCCGTGCAGTACAATAGGTAACGTATGTCGATGTGCACGTGTATATGTGTGCACTGGGAAGACAAAGGCGGCCAGGTGTAATGCCAGCTACCCATTCTGCGTGTGCCGTGTGGCCTGTAAATAGGTGTTTGCAGTCAGCACTCTCTCTACCTGTTGCCGGTTTACCTGTGTTGACCAGTTGCCCCCCAGTGATGCCAACTCCCTTCAGTTAGACGCTCTTCAGATCGTTGTTAGTCTGGAACCTTCCCGCAGACTGCTTTGCCAAGTGAGACCTGAGCAGGAGTGCTGGACTCCAGGCGACAAAGCTGCGGGGGTTCATTGGGAAGATGCAAACCTCTCCACCACGGTGAGGCTACGATCCGTGCGCGAGACTTGTCCCAACAGTTGGCTTTAACGGCTGCACGGGTGATCAGTGTGTGTGGGATGGGGAGCGGTGGCGCCAGTGTGTGTGTGTGTGGGATGGGGAGCGGTGGCGCAGTGTGTGTGTGTGTGTGTGGGATGGGGAGCGGTGGCGCAGTAGTTGGCGCGCTGCCCTACGAACCCAGGGCCCTGGAATAAAATTCCGCTCGCGGCCAACACAAGTGACAATTTTGTGATCCGGTCCTGGACCTCCCCTACAGGCGACTCAGCCTCACCTGGTGTGATGTGTAACCATCACCACTAGGGAAACAAAGGCGGTCGGTGCGTGGTCCCGGCCACTCCACCCGCTCGTGTTTTGTACTGGCCTTCACAGGCTCCTCGCTAACAGGACTTGACCGGACGATCCGTCTAAGGCTCTACGGGGGGTGGGGGGGGGGGCGACTTTGTCTTTGCAGGACCAGCTGGACAATGTGGAGAAGCACACGGCGTGGGGGCTGGAGTTCGTCGACAAACTGACCAAGTTTGCGCGGGAGAAGGCGGACATCGAGCTGGCCTACGCCAAGCAGCTGCGGTGAGGTCACTTGTACGGCGGGAGCCGCCGCTACCACATTTCTCGACACCGTGTCACGCCCGTTTGTATTCCATCGCTCAGCCATTCGTCAGCGGTTAGCCACTTAATCTTGTGGCTAACCACCACACGTTGCAGTGAGCTCTGGCTCACTACTACAAGATATCTTGTAGATATCTTGTAGTAGTGAGCCAGAGCCTGTCCTGGCAGTCACAAGACCCAAGGCAAGGCTATACCTAAGATTGGACACCAGTACATCAGAGGGCACTGGGCACACTTTGTCAGGACAATTATCTTCGGCAGCAGCATGTCCTTGGACGGTCGGAGGAAACCGGTGTACCCGGTAAAAACCCACGTGGACACGGGGATAACACGCAAACTCCGCATAGAAAGCCATCCAAGCAGGGACTCAAACACCGGCTCGCGTTGCTTGAGGAGCGAGTGTTACTGCGCCACATTGCCACCCCATTTACCATTTTCCACGGTTGTCAATTTTATCCGAGAAAAGCGTTAATGTCGCCACTACTGCGTCTTGTATCAGCCCTGTCGGTCACGTGTGTCCACCAGAATGGGGGTGGGGGGGGCTGCATGAGACAACTGAACGCCTTTGTGGCTGTCTGTCCACGTGTGTCTGTCCACACGTGTGTCTGTGTCTGTCCACACGTGTGTCTGTGTCTGTCCACATGTGTGTGTCTGTCCACATGTGTGTGTCTGTCCACATGTGTGTCTGTGTCTGTCCACATGTGTGTCTGTGTCTGTCCACATGTGTGTCTGTCCACATGTGTGTGTGTCTGTCCACATGTGTGTGTGTCTGTCCACATGTGTGTCTGCGCATCCATGCGGTAACGCATGCGTGTGTCTGCCACTGTGAGGCAGCCGCAGCGTTGTCATGAGCACGCTTGATACAAGTTCGATTCCCGCTCACGGCCGACGTCAGTGACGATTTAAAAAAAACTCCCCTAGGTTGACTCAGACTCAAACGAGTACCTGGTGCCGTTTACGCTATGGTACTTTTTTTGCCAGTGTACATATGTAATGAGCAGAACAGGTTTTTTCCATTCTTCGCAATGTGTCCGTTTGGTGTTTTGACATCTTAACACCTGCATAATTGCCAGGAATGGTAGAAACCTGTTCCGCTAATTACCTGGTGCCGTGTATAAACATTGCGGCGAGAGAGACAAAGGCGGCCAGTCGTGGTGCTGACCACACACCCCATGTGTGCCCTGCCTGCGTTCGTAGGCGTTCGCTGACTATTCTTGCCACTAATCCGTCAGAGGCTATGTGGGAACTTTGTCTTTAAATAATTGATTGGTCTTTTTGAAGGGTGATATATTCTCTTTCCTATCATTGTGCTAAACATTGACATTGTTCTCAAGCCACTGTTGCTCTTATCTATTATTAATTGATTGTGTTGCGCAATATTGAGTGGCCGCTGCTCACTTCTTCATTATGGTTGGGGTTTCATCTTTGCACATGTTGGTGTTGTGGGTTTCCTTAATTGCCTATCACTGTTTATTTGCATGATTACAGTGAGCGTTTCATGCGTGCATGTTTCGTTGCTACGAGTGTTTTGCCCGGGATGCACGGTGGCCCAGTGGGTAGCGCTGTCGCCTCACAGCAAGAGGGTCCCGGGTTCGAAGTTCGGTTCGGGTGTTTTTCTCTGTGCAGTTTGCGAGTTCTCGCCCCGTGTTCGCGTGGGTTTTCGCCGGGCACTCTGGTTACCTCCCACAGTCCAAAAAACATGCTGCTGCATAGGTTAATTGGCTTGCAGACTAAATTGTCCGCGGTTCCCGGTGACGGACTGGCGTCCCATCGTGGGTGTATCCCTGTCCTGGGTCCTGTTTCTGCCGGGATAGGCTCCGTCTCACCGCGATCCTGTACAGGACTAAGCGGTTTCTGACGATGAGATGAGCGTTTTGCCCTCTGGCTGTATGCGTTGTTACATTAGCCATTTCGGACGTTTGTGTGTCGCAGGAATGCCACATCTAGAACTTGCAAACTCACTGGGTACTTAATGCTGCAATAACACATATCGACGTGGCATTGTTTAACGTGTGCGTGCGTCTGTGCGGAACCCCAAAGTCGATGTTGCGGTTGTTGTGGGCGGCGTCGCACACGTGTTTGATGCTGCAGAGGGCTCGGTGTACACACACACGCACACAGAGGATGTCCACTCGTTGAACCTCCAATGTCTTCCCGTACGAACTCTCACCCCCCTGCTCCTCCCTTTGCACACTGCAGCACAAGTCGTTAGTCGACAACGGCGAGCGGCTCTGTCAACATCCGTTCCGTGCAGAACAATGGAGCCACACAGCTCGTAATGCAAGTTGTCCATTGTTCATAATGGGGCTGCTCTCTCGCATCATCGTCATTAATTATTATTATGTTTGGCAGACGGTTTCATCCAGGACATGCCCTTTAACATACCTGCTCTCCTTCCACATCGCTGATCACTGTAAGGTTATGCAAGAGCAAATTATAGCTCCGTACACCGGTGCAGCATGCATGGTCTGCATTGGCTTTAATAGATGCTCGCTAACTATTAGTACATTAACGAACTGAATCCGTTTGCCAACAGCATTGCCTTGAAGTAAATTATGTACATACTTGGTGACGTTACAGGTAATGCCTCTAATTCATAGTATGTAAAATGACTCGTAGTAGTGTGTGTCGGCCAAATGGAGGAATTGTGTGTGTCTGTCTGTATACATTAATTAATTCATTATCAATACCCGATTAATCCTGTACAGAGTTGTGGAGGGGCCAAAGCCTATTCCGGCCGGCAAAGGACGCAAAGCCAAGAGGGATACCCAGGATGTGACGCCAGTACATCGCGGGGCACACTTTTTTTGAGGCAATTTACTCAGCAGACCAATTAACCTGGGCAGCAACGTGTCTTTGGACGGTGGGAGCAAACCGGAGTACCCGACGAAAACCCACGCAGAAACGGGGGGGGGGGGGGAGAGAGATAGAGTTAAGACGCAAATTCCGCACAGAAAGGCACCCGAGCCGGCAATCGAACCTGGAGACCTGCTTGCTGTGAGGCAGCATTGTCTGTATATTGTGTACATATTGTGTGTGTGCATATTGTGTACATATTGTGTCTGTCTCTTGAGTAGGGAGCGGTGGTGGATTGTTTCCTGCACTGCACCACGAATCAGGCGACCCGCGTTTGATTCCCAGTTGCAGCGGAAAACAGTGGTGATGATCTGAACCGGTCTTGGGTCGATGCAGCCTTAGCACATGTGACTGGTGCGGTGTATGAGCATCGGCACTAAGGAGACAAAGGCGGCTGGGCGTGACGCTGGCCGCCCACCTGCTCGTGTGCTGTGCGGGCCTTCATAGCTGCTCGCTAACACCGCTTGCTCCAAATGTCTGTTAAAGCATTGCAGGGTGCCTAGATAGATTGTGATCTGCATGTACTTGAACCTTAACATAGGTTAATTGGTCTGCTGAATAAATTTCCCCAAAAAGTGTGCCCTATAATGTACTGGCGTTACATTGAGTATTTCCCCGCCTTACGCCCTCTGTCGGCCGGGATAGGATCAGCCCTGTCAACGCGACCATCATTGTCTGTACAGTATAGATAATCTCGTCTCATCTCTTTGTCAGAAACGACTTAGTCCTGTACAGGGTCGCGGTGCGCCAGAGCCTATCCCGGCAGACACAGGGCAAAGGGAAGGAATATGCCCACGATGGGACGCCAGTCCATCACCGGACACTGCGGGAAATGTAGTCTGCAAGCCAACTAACCTATGCAGCAGCATGTTTTTTCGGCTGTGGGAGGAAGCCGGAGTGCCCGGCGAAAACCCACGCCGACACGGGGAGAGCATGCAAACTCCACACAGAAAGGCACCCGAGCCGAGATTCGAACCCAGGACTGTCTTGCTGTGAGGCGACAGCGCTACCCACTGAGCCACCGCGCCGCCCAGTATAGAAAATGATGGTGGGGGGTTTTGCCCGTTCGTTTCCCTTTTAAATAACGCTTACTTATTTTATATTTGTACAGTTTGTACACTTTCTGTATTGCTTACATTGCTTTACACATCTATTTGGTGCACAAAAGCATGAGGTTCTTTATAGCATTAAACGGGGGTCACAAGACATCTGGACCACGCAGGGCATGGGCTTTTCAGAATAGGTGCAATCGTGCTTGCGTTGAAACGCGTTCACGACCCACGTTCTTTTCTGCGTCACTCAGAAATCCCCTCCAACCTGTCCTTCAGCTTCGGCTTCTCACCTCTCACCGCCCTGCAGGCATCACCTGAACACCCAGAGAAAGGCCCCACAGGTGGTAGCTCCTTCCAGACTCTCGGAGCAAGTGTTATTGGCCAGTGTCGATTGAATCCGTGGACGAGGGGGGTATGGTCGTGTGGCCAGCACACGTACCCGGCCGCTTTTGCCTCCCCAAATGCTGATGTTCACACGCCGGTCGTAGGAAAGGCGTTAAGCATTACGCCCATATGCCTACGGAGGGTTTGACTGAGCGAGCCACGATTGGCGGGATGAGATGGAAGGGACCCGCTCGCTGGCGAGTGAGCAGAGGAGGCAGCGAGCGATTGACGCGTGGCACGAGGGTTCCACCAACTCATCGCTCCTTGCGGCCGGGTGCTCGCTAAACCGTGACCTCCGCTCTGTGTCACGCACGCGGGAGCTGTCGACCTGTGGCCTGACTGAAGACGGGGGAATCGTCAGAGTGACCATGGTAGTTTTTGAGCAGGTGGCCAGCCCAGGATGTTGCTAATATCCGATGTTCCGATGTTCTAATATCCGGTGTTCAGCCATTGCTGGAAATTCAACATTCCTGTGGTGGGCGTGTGACGTCGGGGGGTGGGGGGATAGGGAACAGTGCCTCCTCATTATGGCCACAGTTCCCAAACAAATGTGTGGCGATTTGATCAACTAGGCTGAGTCCGACCCTGACCAAAATTAAATTTGCAGCCCAACAACTGCAATGTTGAGCCGATTACTTGTCCAGATTACTTGGGCTAACGATAAAACAGATTGAAGTGCTTATAGATCAGTCTCTACAATACCCGCTCAGATGGTTCTGTTTCAGTTAATCGTTTGATTCAAAACCCGTTTAATCTTGTTGACATGTAGGCTGCGTCGGGCATTCACTCAAGTGAATGCTGGTGCAGTGGTAATAACATCTGCACCTCAAAGAAAAAAAAGTACTGCCCCACGCGGTTCGATTCCCGCCCAGGGCGCCTTTCTGTGTGGAGTTTGTGTGTTCTCCCCCTGTTCTGCGTGGGTTTCCTCCCACATACAAATACTCATTAATGAATTGGCTGATAACATCAAAATATAACGCCGTGTCTGGCAAATGTTGGCGCTGGCTGACTGCATGTCTGCCTTCCCCTCGCCTCTCTGTGGTTT
Organism: Mordacia mordax; assembly: GCA_036362905.1. Lineage (NCBI taxonomy): Eukaryota > Metazoa > Chordata > Hyperoartia > Petromyzontiformes > Petromyzontidae > Mordacia > Mordacia mordax. The sequence continues at coordinate 15,645,984 of JAZEWT010000002.1, read as the reverse complement.
CCTCACACCTCTATAAAGTGGCAAGTCGCCCAAGATAAGGGCGTCTGCTAAATAATAAATAATAATGATATAATATTACTCATTGTCGGCATTGTCATGTTGGTCTTGAAAGCGCGAGCCAATTTGAACACACGGGCAGCACAGAGATCAGAGAGCGATGTAGAAACCTCGCGCGCGAAAGAGAGATTGAGTGAAACGCAGAGATCCAATTGAAAATCTGAAGACACAGCGTGGATATTCTTCGGGTACTCCGGTTTTCTCCCACCGTCCAAAGACACGCTACTGCCTAGATTAATTGGCGTCACACTCTGGGTATTTTCTCGCCTTGCGCCCTCTGAAGGCCGGGATAGGCTCCAGTCTCCCGTAACATTATGCAGGATTAAGCGGGTTTTGATACTGAATGAATAAAAAAACGGGCTACACGGTGGTCCAGTGGGAAGCGCTGTCGCCTCACAGCAAGAGGGTCCCGGGTTCGAATCTCGGCTCGGGTGCCTTTCTGTGTGGAGTTTGCATGTTCTCTCCCCGTGTCGGCGTGGGTTTTCGCCGGGCACCCCGGTTTCCTCCCACAGTCCAAAAAACATGCTGCTGCATAGGTTAATTGGCTTGCATACTAAATTGTCCTCAGTGCCCTGTGATGAATTGGCGTCCCCTCGTGGGTGTATCCCTGCCTTGCACTCTCTGTCTGCCGGAATAAGCTTCGGCTCACCGCGACCCTGTACAGAATTAAGTGGTTCTGAAAATGAGATGAGATAAGTGTTTTTTGTCTGATTTTTGTTTACTTCACTGCCACACTTGTTTTTGATTGTAATCATGGAGGTTCTCGCGTCAAGCATGCATGAGAATTGCTCTCCAGAGCTGCTCTGTTTAGATAGCGGTGTCACACCTGCATCCTCTCTCTTTTGAAACGTGTCTGTCTGTCTCTTTGGTGATCCAGGTTCATTCTTGCAAATACGACTCTCACTGGCGTTACAAATTCTCACCTGGTTAAACAAGATAGACTTGAAGCGAGACACTTGTGGTTTGTCTCAACACATGGACACATTTGACTTTACCCTCTCTTGGTCATACCCTCTGATATTGTTGTTGACATGCCGTTCTCTCCACAGCTCCATGCAGCGCATTGTGACCCTCGGGTGAAAAGTGCTCTAGAAATGCAAATATTATGATTATTATAGGTCCAGATATCTCCTCATCTCATCTCATTATCTGAAACCGCTTAGTCCTATACAGGGTCACGGTGAAGCCAGAGCCTTTCCCGGCAGACACAGGGCGTAAGGCAAGGATATACCGACGATGGGACGCCAGTCCATCGCCGGGCACTGCGGGGCAATTTAGCCTGCGAGCCAATTAACCTATGTAGCAGCATGCTTTTTGGACTGTGGGAGGAAACCGGAGTGCCCGGCGAAAACCCACGCGGGCACGGGGAGAGCATGCAAACTCCACACAGAAAGGCACCCGAGCCGAGAGATTCGAACCCGGGACCTTCTTGCTGTGAGGCGACAGCGCTACCCACTGGGTCACCGTGCCGCCCAGGTCCAGATATATCGATACTATTTGAGCTGCACAAGACAATGGCTTGCAAGTGTGCACTGCTGGTGGACTGCTGGTGCACTGTTGGTGCACACTTGCAATCCATTGTCTTGTACAGAAGGGTGTTGGACCACGCGAGGAGCAAGCAGACTATGTCCCTGTCATGTCTTGCATGAGATCACAGCGGCAGCCCGTTTCCTGAACAGCTCACTTCGGCCGTGATGTCATCACAGGGCCCTGACTTATTGAGTTTTATTCAACGCTTGTCCTCTACGTAATGTGCTTATCGGTAATCGATTCCTATGGATGGATAATGGAATCAACTTCAATGCTAGCCAATGGGGAATTGAACGGTAGTAGTCGGGTAATCTATTCAGTTGATCGGGTCGATATCATTGCTGTGTGCCTCAGCTCAAAGCTGGAGTTACGAGTTGTCACCCTCTTAAATAAGTCGTTTTGTTTGTCGAAAATCTCAGCATCGTCTCTTTACCAGGCAGCAAACAAGTGCAAGCTCACACTCATAAACAATTGCAATTCGTGCTTCTTTATGAAGCAAGGTGGAGTTAGACGTTGTAGCCCGGCTCTGCGTTTGTGCGGCAGCATTGGTTGACTTTTTCTGTACAGCCACCTTGCGATGCCCTGTTCAGCAAGGAGAGAAGAGCACTGGTGACTGGAACCTGGGGCACCGGGATTATCTCATCTCATCTCATTGTCTGAAACCGCTTAGTCCTATACAGGGTCACGGTGAAGCCGGAGCCTATCCCGGCAGACACAGGGCGTAAGGCAAAGATATACCGACGATGGGACGCCAGTCCATCGCCGGGCACTGCGGGGCAACTTAGCCTGCGAGCCAATTAACCTATATAGCAGCATGCTTTTTGGACTGTGGGAGGAAACCGGAGTGCCCGGCGAAAACCCACGCGGACACGGGGAGAGCATGCAAACTCCACACAGAAAGGCACCCGAGCGGAGAGATTCGAACCCGGGACCTTCTTGCTGTGAGGCGACAGCGCTAACCACTGGGCCACCGTGCCGCCCCACCGGGATTATGTCAACATGTAGGCATTCACCCACAGAAAGGTCATCGTATAGCCTTGTACATTTCAGGAGTAGTTGCTGTTCGTGAGCACCTGTTTGGGATAACATTTTGCATGAAAGTTTTGTGTGTCCACACAAAAGCATGCTTTAATGTCCCCACTGCTAGTGTCTGTCCACTCCAACATGTTACTGGGTTGAGGCTGAAACAACTTATGCGAGACCTGTTCCAGGTATAAACACAACGAGCCAACTGTTATTGCACGGTTTACTGTGCCACTGTTGCTCATTTGGCACTCGAGGGGCACACGCATTGTTGCATCTATCCGACAAATACAAATATTCCCCAGACAGCCTTTAACGGACCGTGTGGGCAGGTGCGATTTGCGAGCACACATGAAAGCCGGTACAGGGCATGATGGTGTTGTTGGGCAACATGCCCATCCACCTTTAGCCTCCAAAGTGCTGTCATTTGCACACTGCGTCAGGTGAATATTTAAGGAAGAGTCGATCTAGGGGAAGCCCCGCACTGGTTCCGATATTCACCACTGTTATTGGTTGTGAGCGGCAATCAAATTCAGGGCACAGGGTTCGTGGCACAGTGCACTAACTGCTGCGTGACTACTCCCTAAGCACCTATCCACTCACGTTTTCACATTCGTGCCATAATGGAGAATGTCGCGGTTATACAATTGTTGGCGGTATGACAACACCTCGACTAAAGCATTCAGTGTCCTCCTGAACACATGTATGGTCGTGCAGCAGCGCATTCTGCCATTGATCCAGCCGTGGAATTTCCACGTTTCCATGACGTGGACACGCCTGTTGTCAAAAAAGATCACCGTTAATTTTCCACATTCAAGTTATCCAACGAAGAGGGAAGATGGGCAGAGTAAATCCCTGGGATAGCGTGGTGAAGACTGTAAGCTGTCCAGTGCATTAATGGTGGAATTTGAGGAATGCCCGTGCGTGGTATGAATTGCCCCTGCTGGCTCTGTGCGTGACATTTCATTGCATGTGGAGGCGTCTGTGTTTAAGAGACAACCGCATGGCCTGGTTTCTAAGTAAGCGCGCATTGTTGCGCTAACGATGGGCCATTTGGTTGTGACCGTTGGCCCAAATTGGGGCCAATACTTCCACTCGGTGCACCGGTACCTGGGCTTTTCGTTTAAGCCCGACTGATCATGTCATCGTCATCATCAACGTTGTCACCATGTTAGGTGTGTCGTTGGAAAGTAGCGGAGCATGCCGGTAATCCAGTCACTTGGAGGGTGAGGTTGATGGATTACACGGTGATTGAGCCACAAGCTGCTGCCCGGAGTAATTGTCTCGGCTGAGGCGCCAATGACCACGCATTAAAGGTGTGCATTTCTTGAGTTATTGATTAAAGCACTTGCATAGAACCACACTTAATAATGTTATAAGAGAATGCGGTCTTGTGTTCGGTAAGCGAGATCTATGAAAGCGACTCCAAAGAAGCAAGCTTAGCGTCGGTTGTTTTTAATTTCGTTTTGTAGGTCCATGAAATAAATCTTGATAGCACGTTCTTATCGCTGACCTCACGGGGCTGCCATCAATTCTGCAAACTGGTGGCGCTGACGCCCCAGGGCATGATATGACCGCTCCACCACCGGCCGCCGATATATCCTCAGTGTTTATAAAATGTACTCATATTAAGTTGAGCCCACCCAGGGGAAAGGTGCGTGGCTTTCATTGTTTCATTAATCTTCATTGTGGCTGAGATATAATATCAGGTCGCCGAGTTCACGGCGCAGTGTTTATAAACTGCGCGTCCGCTCTCCTTCCCACTTAAAATCGAGTTCTCCTGTCCTCTTTTTAGTTTCAAATGTAACTCTAAAAAGTGCTTTGCTGTTAAATTAGTAATTTTGTAAATTCTGATTTTGCTCTGCCACTAATTACCGCACAGGTGACGTGAGCTGGGCTGATGGTACGTGTGTGTGCGTGTGTGGCTTCGCTGTTGTTGTCTGTAGTCAACAGGGTGGGCCCTTTTGAGATGTCATCTCTCGTGATGCAGAGCCCTGCCCACGCAATGTTGCTCGAGGACAGTTGTTCGAGCAGGGACTTGTTTTTAAGTTTCATTTGGTCCACGTGTGGCCCGAGTGAGTCTTTAAGCAAATGAGCCTCATAGGGTTAATCGTCTCACTCTCTCTCTGTTGCTCTAAGCCGGTGGTGGAAATTCCCCATTACAATGGCAGGTGCCAGCTTGTCCCTTCTCATAATGCCAGCCACGGTTGACACCTCACATGCGTTGCCCATACTTTTGCACATAGTGATGTGAAAGGGTCTACAATATTGCGTTTTACACGGCTGGCGTTCATTACTAATTCCCAGGAGAAATCACCTGCTGTTTACCATTCTAAGCTCAAGAATAGCTACGCTTCATTATTCACAGCAATTCAACACAAGTGCCACAGATCAGTGATACTGAACTGAATATGCCACCAGCGCCACGCAGGTGTACAGCGTATTCAAACAACAACAGTAATAACTGCCTCCTTTCCTACGCCCCTTTCCACATTTCCTAATTAGATACATGTATGTTTTACTTGTGTATTGTTTCTCACCAATATAACCGTAATAAAGGTCGAGACTACAGTCGGCTCTATCGATCCATTTTTTTCATTTCTTTCTTCTGGGGGTCAGGCGGTGGGGAGGGGCGGTTACAAGAAAATGAGGTCGAACAGCATAGGGAGGCAGGGAGGGGGCACGTGGCTGGTGGGGGGGGGAGGCAAGGCAGGGATCCCTCCATGCGTAGGGGGAGAGGGTGCGATTTGATTCTTAAACCGATTGTTTTACTTTCCCGTTTTCCATCTCATTGTTATTGTCTCTCACCTTGGATCTTCGGTGCTCCATTGGTGGAAATGTAATCTGCAATAATCGTGAATAATTGGTTGTCAGAGGCCCCAGTTTTTTGTATCATGAGCATTGGCTTAATTATAGTCAATTAACCAATGCATTTTAATGCGTATTACCTGCTGTGATGTATGGTTAAGAGAAACTATCTATATTCACGATCAAAGGATATTGAACAGAAGCTGAATGGTGTGCAAATAAAGTTGGAGCGATGCATTCTTCGTATTATTGTAAAAGAGGAACACATGGTCGTAATAGAGAACATACGCAGGTTAATGACATCACCCAAACTGTTGATAAAAGTATGCGGTGCTTCAGCCAGACGCGTCACGGCTAGGAGGTATGACGGATGATGGTCAAGCAGAGTAACGAGCGGCAGCCAAGGTATGGAACGCGTCAGAAAGAACTTCCACCTAGGCTCTTCAGCAACAAATTCCGTATCACGTGCAGGTCCTGGATAGATATTTCCTTCGCAGGACCATGAGAGATGACCGTGGCAGCTTAGGGAGGCCTTTATCCAGCAGTGGAGTGATCTTGGCAGATATTTACCGTGAACCGATGCCTCGATAGACTTCCAGTTGAGCTCATCAATGCTGGCATGGTGACACGTGCTATCGCTAAGCCACTCAGCCTCCCAATTTATATTCTACTGCATTTGCTGCTGCTAACGACGGTGTGTGTGTGTGTGCGCGCATAGGTCACTTGCCAAGAAATACCAGCCCAAGAAGAATGCGAAGGAGGACGATGAGATTCGGTACGTTAAGTCAAGGGAAGGTAAAAGTAAAGTGGGGAAAACTATATTTTATCCATTTGTTGTCCGTCAAAACACGAGCCAGTTTATGAACTTTGCGAGGGAGGCTTGGAACATTGCGGGCGGTGTGGGGAACTGCTTTAAGAAACGTGTCACTCTTAACGGGTTCAGTGTCAATGTCTGTTGGGGCGCCACAGAAACTAAACACTTTGCAGCTTACATTTGCGCCGGCAAGACCCTTGCAATGGGGACGATGGGTTTACACGCTGACATTAATGACTTTGCTTAACACCAGCAATAGAGTGGCATTTGGGTCTGAAAATTGATGCATTGTTGAAACGGCAGCAAGAGTGCGATCGAGGTTGTTGTGTAAATGCTAAGCGGTCGACTGCAAGCGGGTTTGACAGCAGTACCATCGACACCGATCCCGCGGATTAAGAGTGTAACCTCCGCTATCGATGTGCAAGGAAGGCATTGTTGTAGCTATCGGCGCAGGCGCGATTGCGTTCCGTCACGTTACACATTAGCAGTGCACGCGGTCAGAGCATTAGACGTGCGCTCCAAATGTTGCTCGGTCGATCCACCGTTTGAAACTAGTGGCAGGGTGCCCTTCCGACGGGCGATCCTGTTCCAAGCCCGTGACACATAATGACGTCTTTTGTTAATGATGTTTTCTGCGGACACGACCGATTTGACCGGGAAATTTTCCCGGAATGAGAGGTTAAGATGGTTGATGGCAATGTCGTGCAAACGTGGGAATTTAAAGCGAAACTCGAGTGAAGGTTTCAGAAGAGTAATCAGTAAGTGGGTAGTGAAGCTGATATTAGATGTAAATGCCTTCTTGTTATGCATTATAAAATATGGGCTTATGAAGCATTCCAACCAGGTTCCTTCAGCACAAACATATTTATATAAACACTTACTCCATTATATACAGATGCTACGAGTTTATTTCAATCCCCCCCTGTCACCACTTTACTGCACTTAGTAGCCTACAGTATGGGTCTCATCTCATCTCATTGTCTGAAACCGCTTAGTCCTATACAGGGTCACGGTGAAACCGGAGCCTATCCCGGCAGACACAGGGCGCAAGGCAGGGGCATTCCCACGATGGGACGCAAGTCCATCACTGGACACTGCGGGCAATTTAGTCTGCAAGCCAATTAACCTATGCAGCAGCATGTTTTTTGGACTCTAGGAGGAAACCGGAGTGGTCGTCGAAAACACATGCGGACACGGGGAGAGCATGCAAACTCCACACAGAAAGGCACCCGAGCCGAGATTCGAGCCCGGGACCTTCTTGCTGTGCGGCGACAGCGCTACCCACTGGGCCACCGTGCCGCCCCTATAGTGTGGGTGCTCCAGACTTTTGCTATACCGCCATCTAGTGTCTGTTTTATGACACTGGTCACATCTCGTTCGAGTCCCATGAGATGTGATTGCGTTGTCGCCTGACAGCAAGAAGGACCCGGGTTCGGATCTCGGCTCGGGCGCCTTTCTGTGTGCAGTTTGCATGTTCTCTCCCCGTGTCCGCGTGGGTTTTCGCCGGGCACTCCGGTTTCCTCCCACAGTCCATAAAACCTGCTGCCGGGATAGGTTCCGGCTCACCGCGACCCTGTACAGGACTGAGCGGTTGCTGACAATGAGCTGAGATGGCATTGGGTCACGTCAACGAACAAAGACTTGGCCACATTGTTGCTGCCTCACCCGAGAGCCGGTTCCCGCAGTGCTCAAATCCGCACGATGAGGAAGAGCTATGACGGGCGTGGGATGCGCACGCCTGTAATTGGGCTGTTTGGAGACGTGGAGTTGGTCATAACGAAGAGGCTCATAGCCAGGAGGTGACAGTACAGCAAGCTGGTTTTTAAAGCCTGCTGAAGGGACTTATTTCATCCAATGTACTCGTCGGTTGCAACGGTCATAATAATAATATTAATAATTGCGCTTCTAGAGAACTTTTCATCCGGGGGTCACAAAGCGTTGCACAGAGCTGTGGAGAGAAAGGCATGCCAGAAACAACAACAACGACATGTGAACTGCAAATCGACAACAATAACATTTTTTTCTGCTTTTTTTTTTGCATTTATTTCGTAACAAATCTGAGGTGTGGAGAGAATGCAATGTCAGCAAAAAACATCACAGCAGTTTAATTAACAGTCAAAAATGGCTATTATTTAGAGAAGGGCGAAAAAAAATGGAAAACAATTATTGCTAAACAAACGAATTATCTCGGTGGTTTGGTTTGGCTGCTTGCCTCCAGTGGTGGGGATATTGGAGGAGAATTTTATAGTCGGATGCCCTTCTCGACAGCAACCTCGTTCAGTCGTAGAGTCTTCGGATCGTGATTTGTCTAGAATCTCCCCTCATATCTGTTGACCGGTTCCTGGTGCTTACTGAAAGACACAAACCCCTCCACCACAATCAGGTTATGTTCCAGGGGGCCTCCTTGCGATGAAATTGATCACACAGCTCCATGATCCTGCCCAGGTGTAATAATCAGCGTACAGGGCTTGCAAAGCGGTCCTCGCCCATTCTATCTCCCGGCGTGGCAGTTAAAACACCGGTCGCCTCTGCCCACCCAGCAGCATCAGTGGGTACACCACAGTTCAGTCGATCGGCAGTTTGTGTATGGTGGGGTAAAATGTGGGTACTCCCACCTCTGTCCTGTAGAGACCCTTCCCCAGTATTGATGCAGGTTTTCACAACGTACAACAATTGCTCTTAAGAGCTGCTCATTCGGGAAAGCCGCACCACGCGTTCGTCCTCTCTCCACGACATTTCGCCTCCGATATTGGAGGCGACATCAGAAGCGAAATATCGATGAGCAAGCGATTGCAGGGCTGCAACTTTATCCCAGGGGAGACAGGCGGGTACGTTTGACGCTCGCCGGGTGGCGTGACGTGTGCGTCGCCCCCGCCGCCACCGCCGCGTTCCCCCGTCGCAGGTTCACGTACGTGTGCGCGATGGAGAATCTGACGAACGAGGTGGGCGACTTCGCGGGCCAGAGGGAGCTCGTGGCAGAGACGCTCACGGGCAAGGTGGCAACGGAGCTGCTGCGAGTCCACGCGCACGTCAAGCAAGAGCGCAAGCTGGTGAGAGACACGCACGCACGCACAACAACAGTCACCGTTCGGCGGTGGTGACGTCGCTACGACACTTGTACCGGGCTAGATGTGCATGTGAAGTGCGGAAGGCTCGTTGCTGGCAGGAGTACATGGGACAGAGCCAGGTGCCACGGGCTGACAGCCTGTGCCCCCCCCCACTGTCCCAGCTTGGTCAGTTTCATCCACGCGGTATTAGCGTTCCTTCTCCGCTGTTGCTGGAGGATGACTGCCCCCGGCCATCCTCCAGCGTCCTTCACAGGGCTTCTCCAAAGAGACCGATCCCAAATGCACTGGTGCCAGTCCTATGAATGCCAATGCAACGTACAATAACAACAACACATAGACACATGCACGCACGCACGCACGCATGTTAAGCACTGTTAGGATGATGAAAGGCATCCACACACAAAAACCTACACAAAGACAAAAACATCCCGTGCATCCTTAGCACACTGTAGGGCCTAGGGCTGTTAGCGAGCACCTATGAATGTCGACATGGCACACGAGGAGGTGGGTGAGAGACATGCCGACTAAAAAACATGTCGAGCAATCCGAAATGTTTAATCTTCCCAGCTGGAATATTATAAATTATTAATAATAATAAGTTTACATTTATAACGCGCACATATTCGTTCACTGTCAAAGGTATTCATTCGACAGAGAACGACTCAGAGGTGCGAGGAAAGCACAGAGAGGCGGAGGAGGCAGCCAGGCCGTTTGCAGGCGCCACATTGCCATGCACTGCTTCCTATACATTAGGATGTCATCGGTCAATTAATTAATGAGTATTTTTTTTTTAAGTTGTGGGAGGAAAGCGGAGAACCTGGAGGAAACCCACGCAGTACAGGGGGAGAATACACAAACTCCACACAGAAAGGTGCCAAAGGCGGGGATCGAACCTGCTCGGGCAAGACCATTCTTTCTGGTGAAATGGGCGGCTCAGAGAGCGGAGATTCAAGATATGAGCCGGCAGTCTCCAAATTAAAATCTGGATAGTTGCTTAATGGGGCGGCAGGGTGGCACAGATATTACCACTGGCACAGATGTTACCACTGCGCCACCCTGCTACCCCATTAAGCGACTATCCAGATTTTAATTTAGATTCTGCCAGCTCAGATCTTGAATCTCCGCTCTCTAAGCCGCCCGTTTTACCTGGAGAATCACGGTACGCGCGCGAGAGTGCTTTTGTCACCATGTTGAGACGCTGTCGCTAACCGTGGTTTGCGCGGAACCTTCTCGTTTGCCTGCGTGTTTGTGCGCGAGTTTTAGCTTTTAACGGAAGGAAAGCGCCAGCAGCAAAACTTGGAGAACTGCGGAAAGCAGCTGGAAGTGGTGAGATACGCGTTTACACTCTCAGCAGCAGCATCGGCACCAATCGCATCCGCGCCAGTCGAGCCACATCGGGCGTAGAGCCAGCACGCGTGGAGAGGTCTTTGTTTTTGCTATCGAAGAGAGAGAATGACTCACAGGCGAGAGGGGAAACCTCCAATAAGAGTGAAATGCAGCAGCCATGTAGTTCTGTGGTGCCAAGTTTTGCAGTCCTTTACATATTGAGGTGTTTTGGGCCATCCAGTCAGCGGTTGCACGTAAGATGAAATCGCAGTACAGATGGAACGGGAAGATTTCCCTTGAGGTGTTCCACATTTACCTGGTGAGCGATAGTATAGCTCCTCCTCACTGCTTACGGAAATAGAATTTTACTACGTCTGTGTGGTGATCCACCAACCCTCGGTGCTACCTCCACAACTAGGGGCAGCATAATCACAACCGCCACCCAGCTAAATCAGTGTTTTTTATATTGTGCACATGTGTGTACATATAACAAATCTTAATTTTCCTCATTTACATTCTTTGGCCATGTCTTGAGGCCATGTTGCAGGAACTCCTGTTCCCCTATTGCTATGAAGAGTATATGTACAAATTATTTACATAAAGTTGTGACCAGCGTCCATGACACTGTTTTGGATGGTATATAAGCACTGTTTATTGTCTACTATTGGCAGTGAATTCTTTTGTGGGTTTGATGTACGTAATTTTTTTGTCTGTGCTCTTGTTAGCGTACACATTCCTTCTACCCTGCAATGTCCTATAATTGCAACGACTGCTGACGGGCCTAGGGCCCTGATCATCCTTGTGAAATAGCTGCCTGGCTCCATGGGGCCTTACCAACTGAAATATGGCCTTGAGCTTGAGTGTCCGTTCTCCTTCACGTGCATGTCTAAATGATTCTAACACCGTGCGCGTTATGTGCTGTCGCGTGCAGGCCAGGAAACGTTACGAGCGCGAGTTCCGCGATTGGGAGAAAGCTCAGCAGTTCCTGGAGAAAACGGAATCGGAGGGGGTCAAGGCAGAGATTGATAAGGTAAAGAGAACTGTAAGCAGTGGCTGAATGAACCTGACTGAGGCGTAGTGCTGGACAAGGCCGTTAATCGTGATTTTATCCTGAACGGAAACTCGCCTTAGTCTTGAGACTCCGAGACGCTGTGGTTGGGTGTCATAAATGTATCGACCGGTTTCATTTGCCACATCCTCCATCCATCCTCGACTCGCGTCCACCTGCGCTCCTTTTTTCTTCCACTTCACCCACCGTCAAATGCTTTCTCCAGGTGTTCCCATCACATCCAGTCCCTGTGTCCAAAACAACTCCACTTTCTGCTTTCTACCGTGATGTACAGCCCCGCTCTCTCACCAGTGTCCCATTGGACCGTAACGTCTGTTCTCCTTGCCGTTCGCGAGATACGCGATGGTCTCCTCTCATAGCGCGATTTCAAAAGCTGCGATTTCTCTCACTTCACGCTTCACACACCCGTGCTGCAATGGGAAATAAAATCGGTCGCTTATCCGGCCTGACGTTTGATAATTGTGGCATGTCTTGCCTTCTCAGCTTCTACTCCTGATGTCTGAAAATCTCTTCCTTGTGAAATTCATGCTGCCCATGTTCAAATGAAGACTTTTGTTATCATGAGCATGTCGCGATTTATTGGTGGTCCCTCCACCCCTGTGAAGCATCCAGAGATGCGGTTGCATTTAGACGCTGCTTATATGAATGTGTGACGCCACAGCTTTGACTCCGGGCTTGTGACAGCTTACAGCGGCAACACCATGGCGAGGATCAGCACCCACTCCGCGATAGACCATCCAGCGAGCACGGATGAGCAGAGACTTCTTGATTTTCGATGCTTTATTTAAACCAGCGGTGCACGGCCGGAGTAGCGGAACACAACGAGCTCCTACATCGTGACGCTGCCTCCTCCTTCCAATTCCCCCAGGAGACTCTCCTCGCCCCTCCAACCCCCCGCTCCTTATATCCCCGCGGCCCCTTCTAGAAAATTCTAACCGACGTCACCCCTCTACAGTTAAAGTCCCCCCGCAGGCCATGCTGTCCGTCAGCCCACGTGGCTTTTGTCCCCCCTCTTCAGTGAAAGTCCCCCTCCCCCCATTCCTTTCACTTTGTAAATGTAAATCGTCTTTGTACTCGTGGATGTTGAAGCCGAGCAGGCAGATGGCGATGCTCGGTCTTGCGCCGAAGCATTCATGGTCAGCGGCTTTGTGCGCGTGCGTGCGTGCGCGCGCGCAGGCCAAGGTGCAGACCCTCCAGAGGCAGCGCGCGCACGACGAGAGCAAGACCGACTACGCGGCGCTGCACTCCCTCTTCAACGAAGAGCAGAAGAAACACTACTTCACCATTATGCCCTCCGTGTTCAAGGTGGGCGGCGCGGTGGCGCAGTGGTAACACTCACACCTCGTGACAAAATGCTCCAGGGGTTCGATCCCCAGCTCGGGTTCTTTTCTATACAGCCTTTGTTCTTTCTGGGGCCATGTGCATTTTTGATGGGTACTTCGATATCCTCGAATAGCCAATAAAATCCTCGCAATTTAGGCAATGACATGTTACTGTAACGATGTGTATATTTAAAAACAAAAACCGAAAACAATGTGATTTGTTGCGAATTTTCCGTTCTAGTGCCGTTGTTGGCGTGCCATTCTCTCCGCAATTCTGCACAGCGCTTCGTGGCCCTCAGGTGAAAAGCGCTCTGTAAATGCCATTATTATTATTATTAATGTACATAGAACAGTGTCTGGTGTAGCCGGCTCCAACCTGCACCGTCTCTCTACACCCGCGACGCGGCCGCCGATCGCACAAGAGACTACAGGCCGGCGCCTAGGCCAACTAGAATGTCAGATAACAGGTGAACTCGGCGCACGCGAGCGCACATGTGGCGAGGAGGAGATGCGGATGGTAAAGTTCTGCGTTGTGTTTTTGTTTAATCCCTCCTCGCGCTTTGCATGCACCGCTCCTGGTTCGCCAACACGCGATACTCCCTTCCACCACAAGGCCTTGCTTCCACAAGTATCTTCTCTCGAAATTATGTTTATTCACTGCAGACAACAGCACCTTCATACACACCCACCAACACACATAGTCACATCAAAACTCCACAGCACCTTCATACACACCCACCAACACACAGTCACATCAAAACTCCACAGCACCTTCATACACACCCACCAACACACAGTCACATCAAAACTCCACAGCACCTTCATACACACCCACCAACACACGTAGTCACATCAAAACTCCACAGCCCTGCGGAAAATACAGAACACCTCATTATTAACCAACTACGGACATTATTTTATAAATATATGCAGAGCTCAATTTACAAGCGCTCACCTCAATAACGTCAGCACTCACACTGAGGAGCGCTTCCGCAAGGGTGGGCGTTTCCCTGTATGTGGGGGTGGGTGCGATGCTAACACGTGTTTCCCTGTACGTGGGGGCGTGTGCGATGCTAACACGTGTTTCCCTGTACGTGGGGGCGTGTGCGATGCTAACACGTGTTTCCCTGTACCTGGGGACGTGTGCGATGCTAACACGGCAGCATTCTAATGTGCGACCATGAATATGTACAACTCATCACCATAGCCACCAGTTACACTGGCACCACACGCATGACTGCCATCGCCCTCCCCCACCTCTCCGTGGTTCCTCCCGCCTCGATTTCATCCTCGCTCTCGAACAGTGAACAAACACTGCGCCGCGACGCCGCGAGTCAAAGTGGCAAATTATTATCATCATCCTCGTAACGTGGGCGGCACGGTGGCCCGGTGGGTAGTGTTGTCGCCTCACAGCAAGAAGGACCCGGCTTCGAATCTCGACTTGAGTGCCTTTCTGTGTGGAGTTTGCATGTTCTCTCCCCGCGTCTGCGTGGGTTTTCGCCGGGCACTCCGGTTTCCTCCCACAGTCCTAAAAACATGCTGCTACATAGGTTAATTGGCTTGCAGACGAAATTACCTACAGTGCACGGTGATGGACTGGCGTCGTATCGTGGGTATGTCCCTGCCTTGCTCCCTGTGTCTGCCACGATAGGCTCCGGCTCACCGTGACCCTGCACAGGACCAAGCGGTTTCTGACAGTGAGATGAGATGAGATCCGAGTGACGTGTGGGCGGTGCTGGCCGCTTGCTGATTCCTCCCCCCCCCGCCCCGCCCCCCCCCATCCCACATTCGTACGTTCAGAGTCTGCAGGAGCTGGATGGCCAGCGGGTGAGTGTGGTGGGCACGGCACTCACCACCATTGCCTCTCGAGAGCAGGAGGTGCTCCCCATAATGTCCAAGTGCGTGGAGGGCATGATGAAGGCGGCAGACTCTGTGCAGCCCGACACGGTGCGTGCCCACGCGCGTGCACACACAAAAACAAAGCAAAGACAAAGACCCCCCGTATAGCCTCGGCAGACTGTAGGGTCAAGTGCCATTGGTGAGCACCTATGAAGGTCGACACGGCACATGAGGAGGCGGGTGACCAGCGCCACGCTCGTCCTCCTTTGTCTCCCTAGCGGCAATGTCTGCACACTGCACTGGGTACTCATTTGAGGCCGAGTCGATCTAGGGGAGGCCCAGGACCGGTTCAGAAAATCGTCACCGGTGTTTGGCGTGAGCGGGATTCGAGCTCGTATCGCCGCTAACCGCTGGGCCGCCGCTCACGCGCACACAACTGCACACGCTCGCATACGGCTGCACATGTGCACACATAAATACACCTATATGCATGCACATGTACGCAGAGGCACGTGTACAGATGCATACACATGTACCTACAAAGGCAAAAATACTCCGTAAAGCCTTCAGCAGACGATATACGCTCGTTCTACTTTCGAGCACCTATGACAGCTGGGGCATGGCGTCTGGCTGCCTTTGCCTCCCAAGTGCCGATGTTCACACAAAGCACTCGGCACTGATTTGAGGTTAAGTTAACGTACGGGTGGCCCAGGCATGGTCGTCGAGTTAATTGTGCTTCATGAACCACAACGCCACCACTCCGCACACATGCACATCCAACTACACACACGCACACGCACATGCATGACAACTATGTCGACACAGTCTTGACTATATGTGGATAGATGTTTATTATTACAACGGAAAGCGCCCAGTGAGCTTGCAAGCTCGAGATGCGGGATTCCTGCCAAGCAGCAAGCGTCCGAAATGAGCAGGCGCACGTGAGCATTCCATTGCGTGCCAAGTTGAGCAGGGAGTAGCTCTGACTCCCAGCCACGTGGGTTAACCAGCACAAATACGAACATGCCTGAATGGCACACGAACTCGTGAACCCTAAGACAACCCCCGCTTTGCCTTGGAGACAGCGGGGACAAGCAATGTCAGCGAGCACCTTCAAAGCCAACACTATGTACAAAGACTCACTTTGTGTGTCCAGAGGCGGTGTTTGCAGACTGTGCCAGGTTCCGATTTCACGTTAATCCCTGCCAACGGCAGTGGTGGTGAAACATCTCTGCACCCATGCCGCCAACTATTGGAAGTGTTG
Organism: Mordacia mordax; assembly: GCA_036362905.1. Classification (NCBI taxonomy): domain Eukaryota; kingdom Metazoa; phylum Chordata; class Hyperoartia; order Petromyzontiformes; family Petromyzontidae; genus Mordacia; species Mordacia mordax. The sequence continues at coordinate 15,629,864 of JAZEWT010000002.1, read as the reverse complement.
TCGTGGTGAAGATTCCACATTGCCATGGTGGGGATCATTTTCTTGGTAGCCATAGGGCCCCCACGTTTGAGACTCCCAAAAATATCTGCTCATGACATCTCACAAAAGGTTCTAATTGTGTAATCCGTAAATGGATTATTAGTTTAGTTGTCCCCTAACTAGTAGATTGCGAGCGAATCCCTGTAAATACAATGTAACAATTGGCAAAGCATTATTCTTTACATAAATGTCAAGTGACGTTTTTCCCAGTTTGGTTGTGATAGTGGTATTGGCATCATTATTTAACTTACATGACCGTGTTTATTGTTGTTTTGTGTTTGCCTGCTCAGGATTCACATCGAGTTATTGAGGCCTACAAGTCAGGCTTCCCGATTCCAGGTGACGTCATCTTCGAAGATCTTAGCCAGCCGGGATCACATGACATGGGAGCGTCGGGTAAAGGGAAGCTCATGCTCTGGCCCTGGAAACGTACCAAGGTGTGTGTGCGTGGGGGGGGGGTGTTAGTGTAGGGGTTATCACACTGCACTTCGAACTCAGTGACTTGAGATTAATTCCCGCTCACAGCCACACTGGTTACCATGTTCTGAACCCGATCTGAGCCTTTCCTCGGACGACGCAGTCTCATATGACTACCTAGTTGCAGTATGTGAGCATTGCAACTAGTGAGACAAAGGCGGCCAGACTTGGTCTTCTGAAAAGTGCTAATTTTTAGCCTTAAATCCTCAAATAGTCTGACATGTTCCCAGGGCCATTGCAGTAAACGTGGAACGTTGGGCTAATGTTGGGCCTACGGTTTGAACTACACGCCTGCGTTTATATATTTCCTGCGATGTTGCTGTCTGTAATCCCCAATGTGGAATTTTGAAGTCATTTTTTAGCCTTGTTGGTGTTAAACCAACAAAAGGTACGCAGCAAATCATCAAATCTTCGATATGCGCGCACACACGGAAAGCACGCTGTGCTACGAACCTGGCAACCCAAGTTTGATTCCTGCTCATGGCTGATAACAGTGCGGTCCTGGGCCTCTCCGGGGTCGACTCAATCTCGAATGAGTACATGGTACAATGTGGAAACTTTGCCACTTAGGAGCCATAGACTACTGAGCATGTTGCTGGACACCCAGCCCCTCGTATACCGTGCTGGCCTTTTTAGGACCTCAAGTCATATCACTTGACTCTACAGTCTGCTAAGGCTCTACGGTGGATCTTTGTCGTTGTACTTGTCCAGGGACACCCAGCCGAAGACTTCAGCCACCTGCCCCCCGAGCAGAGGCGCAAAAAGCTTCAGCACAAGATCGATGATTTAAACCACGACATTGCCAAGGAAATGGACCAAAGGTGGGTGTGCTAATCTTGGAGGACTCTTAAAGTAACGCCACTGCTCAGTGTGGCTCTACCAGATAAATAAGTTAATTATTATTAACTACCGCGTATTGATCATAATTGCATTTTCGGGTGCTTTTCACTCGAGGGTCACAAAGCCCTGCACAGGGCTGCAGGAGAGACTCGCCCACCCACTGACGCACTCACCCACTACCACCCATCCACTACCACCCACTCGCTACCACCCACCCGCTACCACCCACCCGCTATCACCCACCTGCTACCACCCACCCGCTACAACCCACCCACTGCCACCCGCTACCACCCATTATCACCCACCCACGACCACCCACCCACGACCTTGTTGGTTTTCAGGGCTTGAGTTATGAGAATTGCTCTCGAGCTATTTTTTCGGAATAGCCGCGTCAAGAGTTCTTGCTCTCCTCTTCGGGGATGTTTTGCCTCCCACGTTGAAGCCCACGTGAGAGGCAAACTGTCACGAAGGAGGAATGGGGAATGCTCGAAATGGCTATCCCTAAAGAGCCGCTCTTGAGAGCAATTCTTATTAACACTTAGTCAAATGATGTACGACTCTCCTATAGAGGCCACTGTTCTGTACTACATCAGTTTAAAGAATGCCCTCATACTGAATGGAGTATTTGGCAGCGCTTACCTCTGTAGGGGTGGTATTGAGCCAGTGATGGTAAATTTCACATTTCCTTATTAAGAGCAAGGGTATGCATAAATACCACTCGACAAAGTGATGATTTGTGAGCATGCAATGAAGTTTAGATCCATAAATAAAAACGGATTATTTCTGCAGTGCAGTCGCCAGATTATATATTTTTTTTAAAATTTGAAACAGGACGGTATGGTGGCCTAGTGGGTAGCACTGTCACCTCACAGCAAGAAGGTCCCGGGTTCGAATCTCGGCTCGAGTGCCTTTCTGTGTGGAGTTTGCATGTTCTCCCCGCGTCCGCATGGGTTTTCACCGGGCACTCCGTTTTCCTCCCACAGTCCAAGAAACATGCTGCTGCATAGGTAAATTGGCTTGCAGACAAAATTGCCCGCAGTGCCCGGTGATGAACTGACGTCCTATCGTGGGTATATCCCCGCCTTGCGCACTGTATCTGCCGAGATAGGCTCCGGCTCACCGCGAACCCTGTACAGGACTAAGCAGTTTCTGACAATGATATGAGAAGACAAATACAAACCAGAAAAGAAATATGAATAAGAAAGCGAAGTTGAGAATCGTTTTTAAAATCAAATCTTGACGATTCATCGACTCTGGGAAATGAATCGCTATTGCCCGATGCTCCGCTCTGCGTGACCACCAGTCGTTCCGCGTGTAGCCACGAGGTGGCAGCGCAGCCGCCTGACGTCACGGCCACTGTGACGTCAGTTGTGGCAGCGGCCTTGGGGGAGCGATCGAGTGGTGGTCTACGCACCTTGCTACGAACCCGGCGTTGCGAGATTGAATCACGCTCACAGCCAACACTGGTGGCCGTTATCCGAACCACTCCTGAGCCTCCCCATGGTCAACCCAGTCTTGAATGGGTAATTGGTGCAGTGTCTAAAAACAGCAGCAAAGGCGATCGGGAGCATTTCTGGCCACCCGCACACTCGTGTGTATTAACAGCCTTCACTTGTGCTGCCTAAGATGACTTGCCCAAATGTTTGTTTAAGACTATTTAGGAATGATATTTGTCTTTGTGCCTGTGTGGTAGAGTGGTCGCTTCGTGATTCACACTGTGGATTATAAACCTAGCCACCGGAGATCAGTTTCCAGCCAAGGGATTATTTGAAAGTCAATCCAGCACTGAGCTGTTGCCCATCTCAGGTTTACAACCCTGAGCCAGTGGTGTGAAATCCATATTCCTAATTCTGGACGAGTCTATCCCACTTTCCCAGATGGATGATGGGCTGAGTCAACCCCCAGCTAGGATTTGCACTCACTCTGTTCTGAATGGGGGAGGCTCTCGCTCGACCACTGTGCTACCAGGTGATAGTGAACGAATTCCTTGTGCGGTGGTGTCACCATCAGCTGTGGAGCGTTCAAGAGGAATCAGTGTTGCTTGTTTAAATGGCCGTTATCAAGGTTCACCGAGGTTGGTTGGTTGGTTGGTTGCCCCCCAATGGTGGGAGTATTGGAGCAAGTTTTTTACAGCTCAGTCATTTACCTGACACCATCTTCCTTCAGTTTGAGGGTTGAGGGTCCTCGGATCGTTATATGTCAGAAGTTCCACCCACCCCAGACCTGTTTACGAAGGGAAGACCCAAGCAGGGAGTAGAATGCTGGACTCAAGGTGACATTGCTCTTGGGCTCATTTGAAGAAGGCATATCCCTCCAAATATCCTCTGCGTGTACTATGTTTGCCTTGGCAGGTGCTCGCTAATAACGCTTACCCCTAGGGAGTGTGTAAGGTCACGAGGAAGGTGTTTGTGTTCGCGCGTATGCTCTGCGTGTGTGTCGCATCTGTGAGGCAGCGTGGCATTACAAAAGATGCACGACGTGTACTCGAAGAACCCGCAGTTGGGAGATATGGCCATCCTCGACCCGCAGATCCAGGAGAACAAGCAACGCATCGACAAGCTCAAACACGAGCTGTCCAAGTACGAGGTAATGGAGCGCTAGCACGCGCAGTCAACGCACCGCACTGGATCCCTTAACATTGATCGTTTCCAATAGTAACGCGGCTCCGCGTAGTATACGTTCACTCTTCTAGAGAATGGCTCACAGGTGCGAGTAGCTACAGTTAAGCATCAAGTTAACCATGTGGTGAGCCTGTGCCAACAATGACATTGCCCCAGTCCTGTGATTCTCTGTATATAAAAGTGTCATCAACCAATTGATGAGTTTACAAATGTCTTCGAGATGGTCCTTGCCTCTAAGATTGGTAGTTCTACAGCATTTATTAAAGTGAGCCTAACCCCACTGATGGCGTTTGAATCCATGCTGTTGAAACGATTCACCTCGAGTAGAGAGCTGTGTGGCGACCCGGTAGTGTTAGAAATCTTTATTTTTTTACGTGAAGGCGACGTGTTTTCTGCGTGTTTATTTTTTTACATCCTGAGAACATCAGCTGCAGATACGATGAAGATCGTTTTGAAAATGGACGTAAAGAGGACGGAATGTGATTTGCGGAACAGTGCGGGGTATTGGTACAGTGCAAGATGGGGTGTTTTGCTGGGGCATTGAGACAGTTTTGTGGAACACTGACTATGCAGCATGGCGGGCCTTTACGTTATGGGATGGCCTTCATCCAGCAGTGAAATAATAAAGGGCCGCACACAATGTGTGTGCGTTTGGTTGCATGCTTCTGTGTGGGCAATGGGAGGAGGTTATAGTAAAGGTTAGCGTGCTGCACTACAAACCTGGCAACCCGAGTTTGAGTCCCCACTCACAACCAACAACAGATGCAAATATTTGAATCGATCCTGGACCTCTTTTTATTGGACATGACCTTAAATGAATACCTAGTGCTGTGTGTGTGTAAACATTTGCACAGGGGTTACAAATGCAGTCGCGCCTATTGTTGGTCACCCATCACATCATTTGCCATTCCCAGGCCCCTTTTGGTGCTCACTAGCAGCACTTCCTCCAACAGTCTTCTACAGTAATACCCCGCTTGATTCCTTCCCCTTTTACATCGTTTTGCCAACGCGTCGTCACTTCATTATAAATTCCACAACCTGATTTGCATCGCCTCGACCACACTTACGTCGCGGACAGCATTCATACTTGGGCGTTTCCATGACATCAACCTTGGACTTCACCCGCCGCCCTACCCCTAACCCCGAGGTGACATCATCTGCCACGTCCCCCAGTACTCATGACATCACCGGAACATAACCTCTCCCCCAATACCCGTTGCCCCAGCAGTTGACCCCGAGCGAAAATTACTTTGGTGTCATTTCGATATCCGTTGCACATCTCAGGAATGCGTACCCGACGTAAACCCGGCTCTTATTATGCAAGTGATATTGGGGCATCTTTGTCGTTGTGTGTGGATGCAGGCCTGGCTGGCGGAGATAGACGGAAGACCCATACTCCGTTCCAATACCTCTCGTACAAGCTCCTATCGAGTCTCTCAGGGGGCGCTGGAGAGGTGCGTTGCCCTCGTGTGAATTCTGTTCCGTTTTGACGGCCAAGTCGGCGCCATGTAACACACCGACCAAGGAACAGCTAACCCCCCCCCCACCCACGTAGAGCTGCTATTGGCTGATGGGGCTCGTGCTGTGCACAGTCTAGTCTGTTAAGGCTGGCGTGCCACGCAAGGCGGTTGTGTGGCCAGCTCCATGTTCAGCCGCGTTCATCTCACCCAGTGCTGATCATCATCACCAGTCCCCAGTTAATCCTGTACAGGCCCTCGGTGGGACAGAGCCTATCCCAACATACACACGGGGCTAAAAGAATGGCAATACCCCACATTGGACGCCAGTCAGTCACAGGGCACCGGAGGAAATTTGGTCAGCAGACAGATGACGCGTAGATAGATCGATATTCGTTATTGCAGGAGAAAGTATCCAGTGAGCTTGCAAGCTCTAGGTGCGGGATTGCTGAAAAACAACAAACGGCCGAACTGATCAATGCAACAGCGCATGCCATGAGAAGGTAAATAAACTTTCTCGCCACAAGTCTGTGCAAAAATGAAACTAACCGTAGTAATGAAAATGAACAGTAACATGCAATGTTGCACAATTATACAAACGCATATAATACCAATTTGTATAAAGATCAAACCCCAACAATAATCATAAAGCAAACAGCAACAATCAAGATTGCACAGCGCAAAAGGGATAAATAATGCCAATAAACTAAAAATAAATAAAGAAGAGCAACAGTGCAACAGTGGCATTGTAATAAATGTAAGATTTTTTTTTTGCACAACAAAAGGGACGAGCATACACAACTCTTCAAAAGACCAATCTAATTTTTAAATCGCTGCTGGGCCAAAATGTTGATAACTAATTGGGATCTAAGGTAGCTCAATGATGATGGTGACTGCAGCCTCAAGCTCATGGCAAGTATTGTTCCATAAGTCAGCGGTAGCTGCCATTAAAACCTTTTATCAAAAATGTAACGTGCATCTAGGAGCATCAACCAAACAGTATGTTGAGCTTCTAATATTAAGTTTGTTCATCTGTATGGACAATTCCATCAAATATTTTGTCAGCAGGCCGATTAACTGAAGTAGCCATTGAAGATCCACGCAGACACGGGGAGAACGTGCAAATGCCAGACAGAAAGGCACCCGAGCTGGGAATCGAGCTCTGGTGATTCTTGCTGAGGCAGCAGTGCAACTTGCTATGCCACCGTGACACCCCCCCCCCACACACCCCCAAAGTGCTGATGTTTGTGCTAATGTCAAAGTGGGCATAATTGTGACTTTCTACCGACACTGCAAAGGCCCAATCATCATGCACCACTGATAGCAGCCATTGTTGGGAAATGAACTCCACTCACACTAAGACAAAGACACCCTGCATGGGCTTTACAGACTTTTGGCGCATGTGCTGTAAGCGAGCAGCACCGATGTAGGTTGGCTCGGCACATGCATGGGTTGGTGACGCGGCACATGAGCGGGTGGGATGCCAGGTCTTTGCCAGGTTCCCCTTTCTCGTCCCAGTGTGGCTGCAGGTGCTGCTAGTGGAGCGACGATTGGCTCGTTTGGGCTCAACTACCGACAGCCTTTGTTTGATTTTAGTTTTTAAAAAAATCTCCGGCCTTTGACTTCAGCGGTAATCGCACGTTCAGCTCCGTACGAACTAGCGCCATCTGGCCGGTCCACAGACCGCTCTCCGGCTGCGTGCGCCACCAAATGGAAGCGATGGCTTGCATCGTGCACCTGCGCCTCGCCGCGCAGCTCTGCCGAACCCCACAGCCTCACCGCGCACCTCTGCCGAACCCCACAGCCTCACCGCACACCTCTGCCTAACCCCACACACTCCTCGGTTGCCTCTGTCTTTCCCAACAGCCCCACGTGCCCCTCGAAGCCGATCGCGTCCGAATCGTTCGACGACGAGTTTGACGACGACGACGATGATATTTACGAGGACATGCCCGCGACGGAGTCGTTAAAGCAGTGCCGGGCTGCCTACTCGTTTTCTGGTAAACAGCACAGACACAGATCGCCCATAGCCCCAACAGACTGTAGGGACAAGTGCTGTTAGTGAAGTCCTACGAAGGCCACCATAGCGCGCGAGGGGGTGGGTGGACAGCGCCATGCTCAGCCACCTTTGTCTCCCGAGCTTAAGCACTGCCCCAGTTACTGCTTTAGAAAACCGTCACCAGTGTTGTAGTGAACGAGACTAGAGCTCAGGTCGCCGAATTCATAGCACAGCGCGCGAATCGCTGAGCCCAACGCTCACCGATAAACGCACGCACGCACGAGCGCGCGCAGCTGCATCATCACTGCCAGCAGTCGCAACAACCCAGCAAATATGCCAACGTTGACATCTGGTTGGCATCGTTGGGCCAATGTTGGCCCAGTGAATGCCATATTTACTGGGAACCTTGCCAGTGTCAGTAATGACACCAATTTCATTACGATCATGGACATCACCGGCAACGTTGACCAACATCATCGGCGTGGGCATCATGATCTGCATTGCAGTGATCAGTACGGCACTCATCATCACCTGCGGTGACATCGTAATCAGCTCCATCAGTGTAATTGTTTGCGTCTTTCGGGAACAGCATCATTGTCGTCATGATTAGCATTTCCGCTCGCTTTACTGGCACCGTCATCTGCACCATCGTCAGCGGTGGCTTCATCTTCTACGCCATCAACATCTGTGTTAGCATCTTCAGCACCCTCCGCATTGTCATTGTTACCATCATTAGCATCTTCATCAATGCCATCGTCATCATCGTCATCATCGTCATCATCACATTGGTTGAGTTTTGAGCTACTCAATCGACAGGGTCGTCATCACTGGCCCCGCAACCACCCACCCATCGTGCGTCTCCCTGGGTCCACGGCAGCCAGGGTGAGCGGTTGAAGAGTTTGAGGGGGTGATATACCCGTGCACGCG
>JAZEWT010000002.1:15581218-15591778 GCA_036362905.1 Mordacia mordax | reverse complement strand
CTGCCTTGCGCCCTGTGTCTGCCGGGATAGGCTCGGCTCACCGTGACCCTGTATAGGACTAAGCGGTTTCAGACAATGAGATGAGATGAGAGATAATAACAAAGACATACTGCCTAGGCTCTTTGGCCTTGCCTCTGGTGCTCTGTGATGGACTGGCGTCATCCTGCTTAAAGTCTGTGACCCTGTGCAGGATTAAATGGGCCCTGATAACCATGAGATGAGTCTTGGATCAGTGCTCGAGAAGGCTCTGTCACCCATCGAATGGAGGTGCAACTTGAGCACATGCAGTAAGCCTGTATTGCAAGATCGAAGTAGTCGTGTTGAGGAGGATGCCTCAAGTAGGTCAGGGATATATGTCGCAGCTGCGCCAGTGAGAGCCTTGTAGGTGAGAAGGAGGATCTTGAATTCAATCCTGTATTTAACAGGTAATCAGTGGAGAGACATCAGTACTGGTGATATGTGATCGTGCATGGGTGTGCGAGTGAGGACTCTAGCAGCCACATTCTGCACACGTTGGAGACGATTAATCAGGTAGGCAGGGTACCAGGAAGCAGTGCATTGCAATAATCGATTCGTGAGGAGATTAAGATGTGTATTAGCTTCTCAGCGTCAGCAGGTTACAGGATATTGCACAGTCTGGCTATATTTCTGAGATGAGAAGAGGCTACCTTCGTCACCTTGTTGATGTGTGTCTCAAAGGTGAGTGAGAAATCAAGAGTCACTCCGAGACTCCGGGCTGCCTTAGCAACTTCAATTGTCCGGTCGTCAAGCATCAATAAGATAGGTTCAGCCTTGAACAATTGGTGCGGTGTTACCACAAGCAAAACTTCTGTCTTGTCTCCATTTAGTTTTAGAATAACTGAATTGAGCCAGGGCTTCACAGTTGATAGTGAGGATGACATGCAAAGACCAGGCGCATTGATGGATGACTTTGCATGGATATAGATTTGGATGTCATCGGCATAGCAATGGTAGTTGAGATTGAGGCTGCACAGGATATGGCCAAGAGGTTGTAGGTAGATGCTGAAGAGGAGTGGACCGAAAACTGTACCCTGAGGAACTCCAGGAAAAACAGGATGAATTTCAGAGTTTTGTCCTTCGAGGCTGACAAACTGCTTCCGGTTGGACAGGTAGGAGTTCAGCCAATGCAGAACACAGCCAAAGACCCCTATACCCACAAGTCGCTCAAGTAAGATCAGATGGTCCACGATATCAAAGGCAGCGCTCAGATCCAGGAGGACAAGAATTCTTGGCAATCCTTCATCAGCAGCGATGAGTATGTCATCATCTACTTTGACCATAGCAGTTTCAGTACTATGGCCAAATCTGAACCCAGATTGGAAGGGATTGAGGAGGTCGTTATTAAGAAGATGTTTCTGGAGTTGTGCGGCTATGGCAGGTTCAACGACCTTAGAGATGAATGGTAGATTTGAGATGGGGCGATAATGATCAGGGATGTTGCAATTAAGGCTAGGTTTTTTTAAGCAGGGGGGTAACTGTGGTACATTTGAACAATGGGGGAACGATACCAGAGTGAAGCGAGTTATTAAACAGATTAGTGATAAACGAGGATTGTGGATGGGAAAGGATCCAGGGAGCAGATTATGGGCCGGAATCTGGTAGCTAAACAGGAGACCTCAGATTCCGTTTATTCGGAAAATGTCTGGAGTTTTTAGGTCAAGGAACGATGGGCTTCAGTTTTTTCAGAGAAAAACTGAATCAACTGAGCCGCCTGATCTTTATTAGTGAAGGGAGGTGAGGGTGAGCGACTGGTAGGACGAAGGAGCTGATTGATGGTTGAGAAAAGAATCTTTGGCTTGTCGCAGGTATCAGCCAGAAGACTGGAAAGATGGCTAGTATGGGCAGAGTCAAGTGCCTTCCGATAACGGAGGAGTTGTTCCTTAAACATTTGACAATGAACGGTGAGGCCAGATTTTCTCCAAGTCCGTTCAGCCCTACGTGCATTCGCTTTGAGATCACAGAGTTTAGCAGTACACCAGGGTGATGGTTTTCTGTCTGAGATATAGCGTGATTTTAATGGGGCCAAATCATCACATATGCTTGATAGCACATTGTTGTAAGTTTCTGCTGTCGCATTAGAGACAGAGTGAGCCGAGGTGGAGAGTGAAGTACTATTGATTGCGGCGGCGAATTTGTCTGAAATAAGGGCGCTAGGGTTACGAAATTGGATTTGGTGCTTGGAAATGGAAATAGGAGGAGGTACTTGAAGATCAAACCACACAGCGGAATGATCAGACAAACCAGGATCAGTGACAGACAGGTTGGTTACCGGTATGCCCAATGAGCAAACTAAGTCAAGAATATGGCCGCATCTGTGAGTGGCAGATGTCACGTGTTGAGTGAAGCCAAGTGAGGTCAGAGTGGCCATGAGATCCCTTGCAAGAGGGCTCTTTAGAGAGTCAACGTGGATGTTGAAATCGCCCAGAATTAGGATCCTTTGAGAAATGGAGCACATTTTAGAAAGCAGCTCAGACGGTTCATTGACAAAAAAAGTGGAGGCTCCAGGTGGGCGGTAGAGCAGCACCAACTTCACAGGTTGAGTCGACCTCCAATCCAGAGACATTTGCTCAAATTAATTGAAGGTCGGCGATGGAATCGGTCGGATGTTGGCAAACACATGATGGAGAACTGCTAGGCCGCCGCCACAGCCATTTGAACGAGCCTTCTGATGGAATGACAAGTCTCGCGATAGGGCCTGATTCAATGTGAGAAAATCATCTTGATGGTGCCAAGTCTCTGTTAGGCACAGCAGGTCCAGAGTATTGCCTGAGACTAACTTAACAATCAGTGGGGCTTTTTCTGCATTCAGAGAGTGCACATTGAGCAGGGCAAAGTGGGTTTCGTTTGCAGGCAATGGTTTTTGCTGGAAGAGGGACACTAACCAGCAGTATTTTAATCAAGCAACGTCAATTTACAAACTATCTAACGTGTTGTTTCTTCGGAATCCGATATATAGGGCTTAATATGGGAATGGGGGTAGGGAAATCAATTTTAGGCAGGTTAATGAGATTTTTGTTGCCGACACCCGATGGATGTAACGAGGGCATCTAAGTATCCTAAGCTCATGGCAAATAGCCAGAAGGCTGGGGTTACAAGGAACTGATTAAGGAATCAAGCTCTTTAGAGCTGCGGAAGCGTAGGTTATCACATCGAACAGGGGTCGGAGCTCAACTCTGGGGACAATGGGCATAAGTAAAGTCCACACCCAGGATACGACAAATCACTTCACTATAGACTGCATGGATAGATTTTATCGACTATTGACAGTATGTGTGGACTGTATGGCCTAGACCGTATTATAGACTAAAGATTAATATATACTCAAAAGACGACACTCAGCAGACTATAGACTGTATGTATAGACTGTATAGTGTGTAAGGCATGTGTGGTATGATATGTAATTGGAATATTTACTTTAATAATACACTAAAGACTGTATTCAAATACTTTATACACGATGAATTCTGTATGTAAGGACAGTACCGACTGTAATAAAAGACCGTGTAATTAGAATATTGTCTGAATAATTCACCACAGACTTTAAATGCTTTATATATAATATTTTGCGATTACCTAAACAGACCTTGCGGACACGTAACCAGAATATTGACTTTAATATTACACTATAGGCGTATTTAAAGACTGTATATAAAATAGGCTATATATACACGCTAAACACTGTATGAAGGACAGTACTGGCTGCAAATAAAGATTATAAGTGATTAGAATAGAGTGTGGTAATGCACTATAGACTGTATTTAAAAATTGTGTATATATTATGTGAAAATATAAACAGACTGGGGCGGCGCGGTGGCCCAGTGGTTAGCGCTGACGCCTCACAGCAAGAAGGTCCCGGGTTCGAATCTCTCGGCTCGGGTGCCTTTCTGTGTGGAGTTTGCATGCTCTCCCCGTGTCCGCGTGGGTTTTCGCCGGGTACTCCGGTTTCCTCCCACAGTCCAAAAGCATGCTCCTGGATAGGTTGATTGGCTCCAGACTAAAATTGTCCCGCAATGCCCGACGATGGACTGGCGTCCCGTCGTCGGGTGTATTCCTGCCTTACGCCCTGTGTTTCCGGGATAGGCTCCGGCTCACCGTGACCCTATATAGGATTAAGCGGTTTCAGATAATGAGATGAGAGGAGATAAACAGACTGAATGGATATGCAAATATAATATTGGGTGTCTAAGAGGGAGCAGAAACACTAGGCAGGCCTCACTCACAAATATAGTTAAGAAGGCTCCAACGTTTTAAGCGCAATGATAATGATTACAAGGCAATTAAGAATTAAAAGAATTAACAGTAATATAAAGAAAACCCGACTATATTTGATTATCGTTGAATAACACGACGAGAACTTGCTGTTGAGGTGAGTTCAACGCGCAACGGCGGCCAAAATAAACAATAAGACAATGCAACAGCAGATTGGGCGATAAAGCAGACCTCTTCGTAGGCCTGCGATCCCACGTTAGCAACACGCCGGCCCCAGGTCCTCCGAAGCTGGGCCACAGCGGCCGTGTGTGGCAGGCCTGCTCACCCGATGGGCGTGGGCAGCCGTGAGAGGAACTGGTTGAGGTCCCCGTTGACCATGTACTCGGTGATCATCGACAGAGGGTCGTCGCGCATGCACACGCCCAGCAGCCGCACAATGTTGGGGTCCTTTAGCCGAGACATGATCTTGATCTCCTTCAGGAAGTCGTTCCTGAACGATCAAGTGGTCAGAGACGGAGGGAGACACGTGCACGTGGTCATGAGATGGGCGCGCTGCGATAACAATTTCGACTTGCAACGCGCCGCACAGTAATTGCTTACTCTCGAAGAAGGAGGTCAACTCAGAAGTGGGAGGACCCAATAACAGGCAAAATGACAGCCTCACAGTAAACCAATGTCAAAAATTATACGAGCTACGTGGTACTCTATATCTCATTATCTGAAACTGCTTAATCCTATATAGGGTCACGGTGAGCCGGAGCCTATCCCGGAAACACAGGGCGTAAGGCAGGAATACACCCGACGACGGGACGCCAGTCCATCGCCGGGCATTGCGGGACAATTTTAGTCTGCGAGCCAATCAACCTATCCAGGAGCATGCTTTTGTACTGTGGGAGGAAACCGGAGTACCCGGCGAAAACCCGAGCCGAGAAATTCGAACCCGGGACCTTATTCCTGTGAGGCGACAGCGCTAACCACTGGGCCACCGTGCCGCCCTGTCAAATGAGTACCTAGTACAATGTGAAAATATTGCCACGAGGGAGACAAAGGCGGCCGAGCGTGGTGCTGGTCACCCACCTTCTCATGTGCGGTGTCGACCTTCATAGGTGCTCGCTAACGGCACTTCACCCGATACAGTCTGTTAAGGCTATATGGGGAATCTTTGTCTGCGTGTGTGTGTGTGTGTGCGCGTGCGCGTTCGTGCCCGCACCTCGCATTCTTCGTCGCGTCCGCGCGCAGCATCTTGACCGCGACGAGTACGGGCGCGCCCTTGGGGGCGTCGAACGTGAAGTCCTCCTCGACAAACTCCTGCAGCCCCAGGGCCTCGCACAGGTGAACCTGCAACCACGCGCGCGCGCACACAGGTCAACCAGCAACAAGAACCGCTGTCCGCCGCGAGGTGGTGGTGACATCCTCACAGTGCCTGTGAAGGGCCATGTGACATGTCGAAGGCTCGCTCACAGGAGGTCATGGAACAGACCCAGGTGCCATGGGCTGACTGAGCACACACACAGGTCACTGCTGGAGCATGACACAAAGAAACAAAGACAAAGATCCCCCGTATAGCCTTAACAGACTTTAGGGTCAAGTGCCATGAGCGAGCACCTATGAAGGTCGACACGGCACACGAGGAGGTGGGTGACCAGAACCACGCTCGGTCGTCTTTGTCTCCCTAGTGGCAATGTTTACACACCGCACTAGGTACTCATTTGAAGCTGAGTCGACCTCGGGGAGGCCCAGGACCAGTTCAGAAAATCGTCACTGGTGTTGGTCGTCAGCGGGACTCGAACTCGGGTCGACGGGTTTGTAGCCCGGCGCACTAGCCGATGGGCCACCGCTCCCCACACTCACACACACACGCGGATAGAGCCGGACCCAAGAAAAAGATCCCCCGTAGAGCGTTAGCAGGCTTTAGTAAGTAATTTCTCAGAGTCCAGAACCACACCCGGTCCGTTGTTGTCTCCCCACGGCGAGAACAACGCACCTCTCCAAACTGTCCCTCTCCGAGCTTCTCGCGGAAGGAGAGGAGTCCGCGCGGGAACTCGCCGGCGCTGACGTCACGCTGGCCCAGCACGTCGCTGGTGAGGCCTGGCACGGCGTACGTGTTGCTCCCCGTGACGCCCTGGAGGCTCACCACGTCCGCCTCGGCGTAGTGCGACACGCCGTCGTTGAAGCACTGGTGCGGCGTGGCCTTCGTGAGGTCGGGCTCCGCGTAGTCGCCGCTGCACACTGCACGGCGGAGGAGGGGGGGGTTGGGGTTTGGGGGGGACGCGCGCAGGCGAAGGTCACAGATGCCTCGTCTGCTCGCAGTTGGCCCCACACTGTGGCCGCACATCGGCGTTTGACTTGCGTGATTGCATCAAGAACAACTTTAATTCGAAGGCTTTCGTGACCAATATTATAGATGAAATCCAGTTTTCTGGGTCAGGCCACGCAAAAAATAGTGTTGTTTAACCCTCCACCAACCGACACGGCCGATTAGTAAGGTTTGTCACGTGAACAGAACGTGACAATTCCTTCAATATCTCAGCACACCAGTGTGTGGGAGAGCGAACCCACAGTATTATATAATGAGATACACGACGTTTTGCTGATAATTTCACTCAGCATCATCAGGCACCCGCACCAAACCCGGGCGAGCAGCTCAGAAAACTGCTCCGGTTCTGGGTCCATTTATATAGGAACGTTGTGATGTCATCACTCACGTGTTCAAGGGTGCCGGGACACAATGGGGGGGATTAGGGGGTAGGGTAACATATTTGCTAGGTGTTTACAAGATAGGTCAATCAGATTCAAGAACAAGAACATGGTGCAGCCACTGGCATGTTTCCCCCGTGTCCACGTGGCTTTTCGCTGAGTACTTCGATTTCCTCCCACAGTTCAAAGACATGCTGCTGCCTAGGTTAATTGGCCCGCTGACGATATTACCCCTCGTTGCAGTGCGATTGACTGGTGTGGTGTCCTATCCTGGGTATAGTCCGACTGTACACTGTGACGCATGTTCGGCGCAGTGTACTACCACACAAAACGTTCAGCAGCAAGACATCCGTTAGGGGAGCCTCATACGTTAAACGCCCATCTCACATGGCCCCAAGCAATCCATCAAGTAACCGTGAATGGGCAATAGGCAGCATAAGGGTGAACTGGAAGTGGGGGCAAACTGATGCCATAATCCACACACGCCTGTGTGGCTGTTACCCAGGCAGTTCCGGGTTGGCAGATTTCCAACCCAAAGGTGGGGTATGGGAGAACTATTTTACAGCCAGAAGCCCATCCTGATGCCGACCGCCTTTTGTCGGAGGCTCTTTGGATCGCAATTTGACTAGAACCTGCCTTCAGACCTTTTCACCAAGGGAAAACCTAGCAGGGATGGTAGACTCTGGGCTATATATCTCTGGGGTTCATTGGAACACGCAAACTCCTAAACCATGATAAGGCTACGATACCGGCACAGATATTAGGGATAGTTCCGCGAGTAGGTGTGGATACTGGGGTTGCCCCTTAGTGACCCCCCCCCCAACCAACTACGATGGTGTCTCGTGACTTCACGCTGCGCGAGCCATGTAGACATCGCAACAGACAGGCCCGGGAATCGTTACCTGCATCCTCGGCGCTCTGCGTCAGTTCCGGGAGTTTGACCTTGCTAACCCCGGCCGTGGCCATGAGGCGGAGTGGTTCCTGCAGGTGGTGTGCATCGCAAAACGAGACACACACGAATAAACGTCATCAGCAACGAAACGAGAGGTGCCCAGGCCTCATTGTCACGCGCGCACACAAGCGTGTGACGATGCTGCTGTCTCGAAAACAACAACAAATGGAAATGGCAAGGTGCATCACAAGAACAACTGGAGAAGGGAGATGTAACTCTGGAGTGAACCCAGCGAGAAGGTAAAGAAGCAGAGGGAAACAGTGGAAGAGATGACATCAGAGACACTGCATCGCAGTGCTGCGATCCCAACACTGGACAGGACCAACTGGGATGGAAAGGAAGGCATGACCGCAGAGGGCAGAAGCTTTAATCCTGAGAGCGAGAGTAACGACCAGAACCACATCTCGTTAACATCTGCTACACACCTGGTAGTCAGGATCTGCTGGGTAGATTCGCTCGTACATGGGATTGGCGTGGAGTGTTCCGGTCGCCGTGACCTCTTGACCCCGCGACCCTGCGCCCTCTTGCCTCGAGCCGGTAGCCCCGCTGTTTATGATGACCGTGTCCGACGGGAGGGAGAGACGCACAAGGAGGTCCTCCTCCACAATCTTCCTCGGGCCCTGCCACACAACAGAATGTTTTTTTTTTCTGATCGGGGTTCCTATTCTAGCAGATACAAGGCACAAGATAGGACTATACCCAGGATAGGATGCCAATCCATTGTAGCGCATCACGGACAATCGAATTCATCAGGCCAATTAAACTAGACAGCAGCATGTTGTTGGATTGTGGGAGGAAACCTGGAGTACCTAGCAAAAACTCATGCAGACCCGGGAAGAACATAATAAAAATAATAATAATTGCATTTATAGAGCGCTTTTCACCCGAGGGTCACAAAGTGCAAATGCATTATCATGCAAAGTATAAGCACTTTAATCAAGTATGTGAATGGAATAGTGGCAGTGTAGTTTGCGTGCTGTGCTATGAATCCGGTGACCTGAGTTCGACTTCTATCCACGTCTAACATGAGTGTTGATTATCTGAACTAGTCATGGGCCTTCTCTAGGTCTAGGCCTTAAATAAGTATCCTTTGCGTAATTTTTTTTTTTTAATCAGCACGGTGGAGATAAGCGCAGTTGGTGATGCTGACCACCAGTCCTCCTGTCGCGTGTGCCGTGGCGGCCTTCACAGGCGCTCGCTAGCAACGCTCGCCCCCAAATATCCTGCGCAGGTTACACGGGGGGAGCTTTGGCTCTGTGCGTGCAGCAGGCACCTTGCGCGAGTGGCGTCCCCAGCACTGCCTCCACAGGATGAGGGCGATTATCGCGACGAGCAGGAGGATGATCACGACGAGGCAACTGATGAGTACAGTGTGACCGCCGCCCGCCGCAGTATCCAAGAGCCCTGCATCCATCGTTGCCATTGTTGTCATCACCACCGTCATCACCGGCATCAGCACCATCACCAGCATCATTACTGTTGTATTTGGATGAGGGCATTGGTGTGTTATGACAACTTTAATCCAACACCTTCTCAAACTGTTTGTATTAATGTAGGTTTTCACTGCTCAAGTATTGCTCTAAAGAGCTGCTATTTCACATTTCACATGTCATGTTGAAGGCATTATTAAGGGTCTCTTTTGCTGAACAGGTTTGGAGCCTAGCACTCCTGCCAGGGTCTCCCTTGGTGAAGAGGTTTTGTGGGAGATTCCAGACAACACTCCAAAGACACTCCGAAATGAGGAAGGGCAGGGAAGATCTGCTCCGTTGCCCCCACCATTGGAGGAAGACCAGCCAACCCAGGATCAACCTGGATAGCTGAGTCGGCGTAGCAGCAGAGGTGTGTGTGGCTCAGTGTGTACCTGCAACAGGAGAGGTGTGTCTGGCTCAGTGTGTACCTGCAACAGGAGAGGTGTATCTGGCTCAGTGTGTACCTGTATCAGTATAGGTGTGTGTGGTGCAGTGTGCACCTGTAACAGTACGGATGTGTATCGTGCAGTGTGTACCTGTAACAGTAGATGTGTGTGTGGTGCAGTGTGTACATGCAAGAGGAGAGGTGTGTGTGGCGCAGTATGTACCTGTAACAGCAGGAGTATGTGTGGTGCAGTGTGTACCTGTAACAGCAGGAGTTTGTGTGGTGCAGTGTGTACCTGTAACAGTAGGGGTGTGTTGTGCAGTGTGTACCTGTAGCAGAATAGGTGTGTGTGGCGCAGTGTGTACCTGTAACAGTAGGGGTGTGTGTGGTGCAGTGTGTACCTGTAACAGAATATGTGTGTGTGGCGCAGTGTGTACCTGTAACAGTAGGGGTGTTGGTGGTGCAGTGTGTACCTGTAACAGTAGGGGTGTGTGTGGTGCAGTGTGTACCTGTAACAGTAGGGGTGTGTGTGGCGTAGTGTGTACCTGTAACAGAATAGGTGTGTGTGGCGCAGTGTGTACCTGTAACAGAACAGGTGTGTGTGGCGCAGTGTGTACCTGTAACAGAATAGGTGTGTGTGGTGCAGTGTGTACCTGTAACAGTAGGTGTGTGTGTGGTGCAGTGTGTACCTGTAACAGTAGGGGTGTGTGTGGCGCAGTGTGTACCTGTAACGGTAGGGGTGTGTGTGGCGTAGTGTGTACCTGTAACAGAATAGGTGTGTGTGGCGCAGTGTGTACCTGTAACAGAATAGGTGTGTGTGGCGCAGT
>JAZEWT010000002.1:15546492-15561739 GCA_036362905.1 Mordacia mordax | reverse complement strand
GGGGGGGGGGGGGCTCTTGTCGAGGGTTCTCGGCTTGTCGAACCCCAGACAGAAGTGACGGCGAAGGCGGGAGCTGTATTGTAGCCATCAGAGCTGGCGGCAAGTGTGCAGTGTGTTGTCCCTCAATGTATATTAGACCGAGTACCCCACTGGTTTAAGTAAGACGTCGTGTGTTTCCAAGTGGGAGAAGAAGTGAGGGAGTACCAGAGTAGGTACTGGTAGGGAGACCGCAGGATAAGGGTGTGTGTGGGGGGGGTTAGAGTTCCCCGGCCATGTGAAACTCTGGGAGTGGTGGCGCAACGGTTAGCACTCTGTGTGTTTGTGTGTGTGTGGGGGAGTGGTGGCACAGCAGTTAACACGCTGCCTGTTTGTATGTGTGCATGGGGGGGGGGGCGGTGGCGCAGAGGTTAGCGCAGTAGCCGCGGGCACAGCGGCGCAGCTCAAGCCAGCAGCGGAGCGAGCGGCGCAGTGTGGAGGGGCGGCAGTGGCGAGAAGGAGCCGCGGGGGGGGGGAGCCGCGGGAGCAGCGGCGCAGTTCGAGCCAGCGGTTATCACGCTGCCTGCATGTTTTGTGTGTGTTTCGGGGCAGCGGTGGCGCGACGGTTAGCGCAGTAGCCATCGGAGCAGCGGCGCAGCTCGAGCCAGCAGTGGAGCGAGTGGCGCGGTGTGGAGGGGCAGCAGTGGCAAGAAGGAGCCACGGAGGGGGGGGGAGCCTCGGGAGCAGCGGCGCAGTTCGAGCCAGCGGTTAGCACGCTGCCTGTGTGTTTTGTGTGTGTCTCTGGGGAGCGGTGGCGCAGCGGTTAGCCCGCTGCCTGTATATTTGTGTGTATGGGGGGGTGCGGTGGCGCAGCGGTTAGTGCAGTAGCTGTAGGGAGTGGTGGCACAGCGGTTAGCACACTGCCTGTGTGTTTGTGTGTATGGGGGGGGCAGCGGTGGCGCAGCGGTTAGCGCAGTAGCCGCGGGATCAGCGGCGCAGCTCGAGCCAGCAGTGGAGCGAGCTGCGCGGTGTGGAGGGGCGGCAGCGGCGAGAAGGAGCCACGGGGGGGGAGCCGTGGAAGCAGCGCCGCAGTTCGAGCCAGCAGTTAGCACACTGCCTGTATATGTGTGTGTGTGGGGAGCGGTGGCACATCGGTTAGCACGCTGTGTGTGTGTGGGGAGCGGTGGCGCAGCGGTTAGCGCTACACTGAACTACGGGCCCGGCTGTGACCCGAGTTCGATTCCCGCTCACGGCCGCCGGCGCCGGTGGCGATTTTATGAGCCGGTCCTGGGCCTCCCCTGGGTCGACTCGGCCTCAGATGAGTGCCTAGTGCGGTGTGTGGTGAACATTGCCACCAGGGAGGCGAAGGCTGCCGGGCGTGGTGCTGGTCACCCACCCGCTCGTGTGCCGTGCCGACCTTCATAGGCACTGTTCGCTACCAACGGCACTTGACCCTGCGGTCAGTTAGGCCTACACGGGGGAGCTTTAGTTTTGTGTGCTGGGGAGAGAGTGCCGTGGTGTGTACTGGGAGGGAGTGTGGTGGTGCAGCGGTTGGCGCGCTGTGTATGTGTGTGGAGAGCGGTGGTGCAGCAGTTAGTGCACTCTATGAAAGAGCGAATACGGTGGTATGTATTGAGAAAGTGCGGTAGTGTGTACCGGGAGAGAGTGCGGTGGAGTGTATGTGCTAGAGAGAGCGCTGTGAGTGTGTGGAGAGCGGTGGTACAGCGATTGGGGCGCTGTGTGTATGTGGGGAGCGGTGGTGCAGCGGTTAGCACGCTGTGTGTGTGTGTGGAGAGCGGTGGCGCAACGGTTAGCGCGCAGTGGGTGTGTGGAGAGTGGTGTCACGGCGGTTGGCGTACTGTGAGCATGTGGAGAGTGATGGCGCGGTGGTTTGCGCGCTGTGAATGGGGGGCGGCGACGTAACGGTTAATGTGCTGTGTGGTGCGGCGTGAGTTTGAACGTGGCAGCGCCGCAGGGTTTGGGGGGGGAGCTGTTTAGCTTAAAAGTAATTACTAACGCTCGAGGGCAGGCCTTGATGCCTGGGGGGGGGGGAATTGCAGAGTTAAGGAATAGGGAGGGGGGGAGGGGGCATCGCTATTTATCAGCTTTCTTACCTCGTCATGCGGTGTCTCGTGGTGTCTCGTGATATGGTGACTCAGTAGCTTTCCATCTCAACATGCCGTGTCTCATGATGCGGTGATAATGCATAAGGTTAATGATTGACCAACGAGCCGTGCGTGACTCACCCTCACGGCGGCGCCGCGGAGTTATAAGGAGCACAGAGTGGATGGGCGAGGGAGTTCTCCGGGGGAATTGGTAGGAGGAGGCAGTATCGACATATAGCTGGGTGCGCTGTGCCCGTGAGGGGTAGGAGTCAATGTGCGGCGATAACCCCAGCCGTTATATTGTGTTAATAAAGCATCGAAAACCAAGAAGTCTTTGCTCATCTGTGGTCGCTGGCTGATCTATCGCGAAGTGAATGCTGATACTCGCCGTGGTGTTGCCACTAGAGTCATGACCGGTGTGCCACAACTCTATTTCATGCAGCTGTTCTGGGTGCTACATTGCATATGTGTGGTGTTAAACTTAACAGGCACTTGACTCTCTAGTCCCTCGGCTATACAGGAGCCTTTGCTTTTGGTTGTATTTGAGTGGGAGAAGGCCACAGGTGACATCCTCAAAATTGTATGCATGGGTCTTTCCGCAGTCGCTAGAGGTGATTGTGGCTTAGGACAACAAGCCTGGGGTCGTCTGATGACACAGCAATGTGTCATACGTGCACGTGCGTGATATTATGCGATTACGACAAAGTTGCATCATCTTTGCTGACTGATATGGACAGATCGTTGTACAGGTTTCCAGAAAAAAAAACTTTCCTGGGCAGGGCTTGAACGTATAAATATCGAACATTGGAGCAGAGTAAGGAGGAGAAGGAGAGCAGACGAGCTGGAGGAGGGCCTCATAGAAGAAGCAAGGCAGAGACCGACTGATGGGCAGGCTCAGTAAAAGTATGGACATGAAGTTAGAGCAGTGTGTAATCAGAGGGAGATAAGTCACCATTTCACAGCTATCCCAGAGATTAGGAGAAATAGAATATATCTCTGGGCGGCACGGTGGCCCAGTGGGTAGCGCTGTCGCCTCACAGCAAGAAGGTCCTGGGTTCGAATCTTGGCTCGGGTGCCTTTCTGTGTGGAGTTTGCATGTTCTCCCCGTGTCCGCGTGGGTTTTCGCCGGACACTCCTGTTTCCTCCCACAGTCCAAAAAACATGCTGCTGTATAGGTTATTTGGCTTGCAGACGAAATTGCCAGCAGAGCCCGGTGATGGACTGGCGTCCCATCGTGGGTATATCCCTGCCTCGCGCTCTGTGTCTGCCGGGATAGGCTCCGGCTCACCGCGACCCAGTACACGACTAAGCGGTTTCTGACAATGAGATGAGAACATCTCTCTGACAAGGCAGCACACTAGAAAAGAGGTGTAGAGATTTAAAATAGTGCCCCTGACTTGAGAGGGCCAATGAGAAGGCTCCAAGAGAGATCTGCACTTGATCATAGCCCGAGGTAATCTCCAATACTGGCACTGTTTGATGAGAGGGAGATAACACGAGGAGACATCTAGCGACTTCCAGCAACCTTCTCGATGCCGGGGGAGCAGCCGTTACCAAGGTGTACAGATCCCTCAACAAATAATTCCAGGAGAAGTCCTTGTGTGGAAAGGCGGGGACTGGTGGATGGGCCGAGCACTGCGAGCTAAGATTACAACAGGTTTTACCGGTGTTAAGATCTTAACACCCGCATAATCGCCAGGCAACTATGCAGGTGTTAAGATGCCAAACACCAAAATAGACACATTTTACAATGCGTCCAGTTTGCAAAAGCCACACATACTAGTGGCAAAGTATGCAAACAGGTAGCTTTGATAACCTATGCATTGTCCTTCAACTGACCGACCTTCACCTGGCAGTTGTTTCCTTTAGAGCCTATTTGCCGGTGTCAGTCGTTGCCAAAAGGCAGTCAGCTCAGGACAATGCGGTATCAGTGCTTTATAGCTTAGGTGGGTCTGTTAACGCTATGGGTACTTTTTTGCCAGTATACATAATCGCCAGATACGGTAAAACCTGTTGTAATCTTATATATGTATACTGGCAAAAAATAATCCATAGCGTTAACTGCAAGCTAAATTGTTACGCAAGTGACCGCTCCTGATTTAAAGTACCCTGTGGGAGAGTGCTCAAGAGAGGCTAATATATAAATACAAAAGTTTATAATTATTAATACCCGCTTAATCCTGTATAGAGTTGCGGGGGGCCGGAGCCTATCCCGGCAGACAAAGGGTGCAAGGCAGGGCTATACCCAGGATATGACGCCTGTACATCGCAAGGCACTGGGGGGCAATTTACTCAGCAGGCCAATCAACCTAGGCACCAGCGTGTCTTTGGACGGTGGGATGAAATCGGAGTATCCGACGAAAACCCACACAAGCACGGGGAGAGAACGTGCAAACTCCACACAAAAAGGCACTAGGGCCAGACCCTTCTGGAGGTTTTTAAAGCACCTCCCCTGGGCTGGGATTGACTGCTTAAATGAAGAGCAAGGAGGAGAGAAGAAGTGCTGGAGGGGCCTCATAGAATAATAATAATAAGTGCTGGTGCCTGTTAAATGTAGGGTTTTTAAACACCTTCCACAATCCTGAACTGTGTGTTTGCTTTCTGTTTCCGCCACGCTCAGCACCTACCCTTCAACCAACCTTACATTCCATATGCACCTTGTGTGGGTGAGAGATCACGCCCGACATGTCTGTTTTGCCTGGGAGTTACAAACTGAACACCAGAATTGTTAAACTGGGAAATCGTTTTTTATAGAGCAACTTATTCAGAAGGGGTGGCACGGTGGTCCAGTGGGTAGCGCTGTCGCCTCACAGCAAGAAGGTCCCAGGTTCGAATCTCGGCTTGGGTGCCTTTCTGTGTGGAGTTTGTGAGTTCTCTCCCCGTGTCTGCATGGGTTTTCGTCAGGCACTCCGGTTTCCTCCCACAGTCCAAAAAACATGCTGCTCCATAGGTTAATTGGCTTGCAGACTAAATTGCCTGCAGTGCCCGGTGATGGACTGGCGTCCCATTGTGGGTATATCCCTGCCTTGCGCCCTGTGTCTGCCGGGATAGGCTCCGACTCACCGCGACCCTGTGCAGGACAAAGCGGTTTCTGACAATGAGATGAGATGAGAACTTATTCAGAAGTGTGGCTTTTTTGCCTGTTACAGGTACAGCCGTCTCCTCTTCTGTTTACTCCACGATATGTCCCGTTTTTTTTGAGCCTCCGAGATGGCAACCTTATCATGTGTGGGGGTGCCGGTTGGCTATCGGGTGACGTAGCGGTGTAAATGTGCGAGTTACCTGGCGTAGTGAGCAGCGGTAGTCTCGTACCACTGGCTGCTCGCTGTGATATCCTCATCGGGAATTCGCCGCTCCTGCATGCCCAGCGCATACCTACATAGGCCTGGGCATGGTGGACCGTGAAGGGATGGGAACAGAGAGGGAAAGGCAGTATGTGTTATTAATGCAAGGACACGTCCATGGATCATCAGCGATCACGGCCTTCCCGTCAGCTCTGCTCATGACATGAATTCGAGAGCTTTGCATTGGTCGCTCCGTCCAGTTGTTTAAATTGCTCATGCACCTCATTTCGCTGTCTTTCCCAGCTTCTTCATCTCCTCATCTCATTATCTGAAACCGCTTAATCCTATATAGGGTCACGGTGAAGCCGGAGCCTATCCCGGAAACACAGGGCGTAAGGCAGGAATACACCCGACGACGGGACGCCGGTCCATCGCCGGGCATTGCGGGACAATTTTAGTCTGCGAGCCAATCAACCTATCCAGGAGCGTGCTTTTGGACTGTGGGAGGAAACCGGAGTACCCGGCGAAAACCCACGCGGACACGGGGAGAGCATGCAAACTCCACACAGAAAGGCACCCGAGCCGAGAGATTCGAACCCGGGACCTTCTTGCTGTGAGGCGTCAGCGCTAACCACTGCGCCACCGCGCCGCCCGATCTGAAAACTCTCTGACGAATTAAAGTTGCCGTCAGGAATGATATCTGGCAGTAATATTTGGCTCCAATAGCCCCACCATTGGGGAGCAATCAGCCAACCCAGGGTCAACCTAGATACCGGCCATGTAAATTGGCAACAACAGACAGAGCCTGAAATCGGCATCAGAACAAAAATAAAAAATAAATGTACCCGATTCTTTTACTCTTTTTTTGAAATTATCTGCCACTGCCAATATCATAGCAATTTCATGGGAACCTGCCATGGACTGTTGTTCTCATAGACATAAGAGTAAAACGGGCGGCACGGTGGCCAGTGGGTAGCGCTGTCGCCTCAGAGCAAGAAGGTTCCGGGTTCGAATCTCAGCTCGGGTGCCTTTCCGTGTGGAGTTTGCATGCTCTCCCCGTGTCCGCGTGGGTTTTCGCAAGGCAATCCGTTTTCCTCCCACAGTTCAAAAAACATGCTGCTGCATAGGTTAATTGGCTTGCAGCGGGATGGACTGGCGTCTCATCGTGGGTATATCCCTGCCATGCGACCTGTGTCTGCCGGGATAGGCTCCGGCTCACCGCGACCCTGTACAGGACTAAGCGGTTTCTGACAATGAGATGAGCATGAATCATGGACAATAACTTGAGGAAATAATTGTGCAACTCAGGTCACAGGGGTGAGCTCCAGAAACAAAACAGGAGCAAAACCAAGCCACGGAACGACTGTAAGAGAAATAAGACTGGAAACCACAGCAGAGCAGGACCTTGATGATTGAAAGAGGTGACTGAAAGCGAGAGTTGAATTAACTGGATCATGAAAATCTACAACATACACATGTACATGAACAAAGGCTCTAATGGGTGTTCGCTAGCTGCTGGATTATAACGTACGGATCGGGAGCAGAACTTCCAACGAAGGAAAGGGAGCAAAAAAAGCCTGCAAGATGTGCGTGAAGAAGCAGGGAGAGACACGTACTTGAAATAAAAAAATAAAGATGGAAAGAGAAACACGTGTCGATCACGAGGCAATCAAATCGCAACCTTCCCACTCTTGCGAGTCTAGCTTTATAATCACAGCAAGAGCCGGACAAATCGTAATGAAATTGGTTGTTGGTGGGGTGAGTGTTTTCTGGAAATGTGAAGACAGAACGACGTACTCTTTGACAAGTGCTCTTAAGAGCTGCTGTTTTGGGATAACTGTAGTGAGCATTCCTCCCCTCTCTTGACGTTTTGCCTCCCAAATGAGAAGCATCATCAGGCATCTGCATGCCAGTCAGGACTCGCGTGCTACCCATCTCTGACATGACCATGCTATTGTGCATTTATTTGTACAGCATATGCAAACACAACACCGTTGCTGCTGTTTTCCGCAAAAAGCTGGCGAGTAACCCTTGGTAACAGACCTGCATTGCTTTATCTGCGCATAGATGATGCTGTTGATGAAGAGGCACGTCTGTACTGAAGTGGTTGATGAGCCAGGTGATTATCAAGAGTAGCCGAGTGGCGATATCGCTGCTGTGACAATGCCTCCCGAGCCTCAGGATAAATATCAACACCCACTTAATCCTGTACAGGGTAGTGGGGGGTGGGGGGGGGGGCTGGAGCCTATCCCAACAGGCAGAGGGCGCAAGGCAGGGGAATACCCAGGATGTGGCGTCAGTACATCACAGGGCATACTTTTTGGGGCAATTTACTCAGCAGGCCAATTAACCTTGGCAGCAGGGTATCTTTGGACAGTGGAGTACCTGGCGAAAACCCACGCGGGCATGAGGAGAGAGAACACACAAACCCCACACAGAAGGTACGCGAGCCAAGAACTGAACCCGAGACCTTCTTGCTGTGAGGTGACAGCACTACCCACTGGGCCACGGCGCCTCTCTGTGGTTAACGCGCAGCCTCATTGTTATTGTATACTTGGTGCAGGGCATAAACGATGCTCCTAGGAAGATAAAAATGCAGAGGCCTATTGCCAGTCGCCCAACCGTCGTGTGCTCTGCCAAGGTATATCTTTTGACTTCAACACCTACCCCTCAATGCACCACGTGTTGTAAACAATACACGGTTTACATTTGAGGTGTTTGATGAGCCAGATGATTGCGGTGAGTCGTAAAGTGGCAAATTGTCACTATGACGATGCCTCCTTCCGACTCCATTGTTAGTCTCAACCATAGCCCATCATCCCTTCAGGCCATGACACGTCCTGCCAAAGCCCGATCACTATTCGTAACACTGACAATGATGTGATGAACCCACGTACGTGTCTCGAATGAATGTCTCATCTCATCTCATTATCTGAAACCGCTTAATCCTATATAGGGTCACGGTGAGCCGGAGCCTATCCCGGAAACACAGGGCGTAAGGCAGGAATACACCCGACGACGGGACGCCGGTCCATCGCCAGTCGAATGAATGTGTTCCTCTTTATGTCTCTCGGTACCATATAATTAATTCCCAACTTGCATCTCTCCACGCTTCCCTGCCCCTTCTCGCAACGTGCCCCCAATTTAAGCAGCTAAGCACGAGCGTCAAGCAGCTCGCTCTCCATCTCTCATGTTGCCACTTAGCCAACGCCGCCCCCCCCCACTTCCTACTCGCTGCCCACCCTTGCCACGCACTGCCCATCGACCGTGGAAACGCTTGCCTTCCCGCGCAACCATGTGGACGACGCCCGCAACAACAACACTCGACACGGCTCCCGGTGAACAAAACGGCCAGCTCACCACCAGCGGCAAGCCCAAAGGGGGTTTTGCCGATCGGAACGTTTGGCCACGTTCCGTGGCAGCATTGCAAGAAATGTGCTCTGCATATGGCTTTCACAAGCAGAGCCTGACAGCTCTAAGTAACTGCCAGCTCGAATCCAGGCCAAGCAGGAGGGGAGCAAAGAGGAGAGGAGGGAGAGATAAAGGGGTGGTGAATATGGGAGTTGGACCAATCCATTCCTGAACCTGGAAGGCGCTGTGGCTGGGCGTTCTGCTCGCAACGGTCATCCAGTAGATTTTGACATTCGCGCCATTCTTACAACAATAACAAATTGTCTACTACGCACATATTTTGCTGCTGGTTAAGGACGAGACGCGGATATGGAACCAAGCTCTGCTGTGGGTTTCGTCTGAGAGACATGGTGCTACTTGAGGAAACTTTTGAAGGTAGAGGTTGTTTGTCACAGGGAGAGGCTGTTCCAGGTTTTGGGGGCCATGATGGAAAAGCGTCGGGCACAGCGAAGGTGTCACGCTTTCCAGACAAGTATCGACTGTCAGTCGGGGCTGATGTTGTTGTGTAGTTTCAACACAACTTTGAGAAGCCTGAGGAATTGTCTGCTTGGCAACAGCCTCTCTTGAAATAAAACATTGCAGTATGTACTATCCCACAGTATTGACCAGGGTTGCCAATGACTTGCACTGCTAACCATCTGCAGCAAGTGGCAAGCACACTCTCGTTTGACCATGTCGCCAAATTCAAACCTCATTGGGCGTTGACTTGGCCCACCAAAAACAAAGGTTCCCCAAATAGCCTTAACAGACTGTTGGGATAAGTGCTGCTAGTGAAAACCTACTAAAGTGAAATGGAATACACGAGGGAGTGGGTGGCAAGCACCATGCCCGTCCGTTTTGATCTTCCTAGAGGCGATATTTACATATCACATTAGATACTCATTTGAGGTTAAGTTAATCTGTGTTGGCCGTGAGCAAGAATCGAACTTGGTGTGACTGGTTAGTAGCGCAGCAGACTAAATGCTGTGCACCTTCCGTACAACTCAGCCCACCAACCCCATCGTCATCTCTAGTGGCCCATTAAATAAATAAACACGGCATTCAATGTCTGTGAAATTAAAAAATTTCGAGCCTCCCATGACCTCCTGCCAAATAATAATAATATTTGCACTTCCAGAGCGCTTTTCACCCGGGGGTCAAAAAACGCTGTACCGGAGCTGTGGAGAGAACAGCATGTCAACAAATAGACATTGCCACAAAGTACACCTGCCATGGGATGTGCACGGGATGGCATGATAAAAGAAAATGCACACTGGGTGGAAGGAGGAGCCAAAGTCGTTTTGTACTTACTTGGGTTCACTTGTGCCTCTGCCCAGCCAGCCAACCAAAGCACAGCTACAGAGATGTGCATCCCAGGCAGATAGCAGTGCATCTTGGGTAGGAGGTGTTGCATGTGGAGGTGGCAGCGTTGCATTGTTAGGTGACCTTGTGACGTCTCACTCGGCAAAGCACCTTGAAAGCTCTAAAGTCATTTCCTGCGAAAAACACATTCAAGGATCACCAAGCTGCGTAACGAAAAGGGGCATGGAACACCACCGCAGCACAGTTGGCTAATCCAGAGGTTGGCACGATCCCCTGCAGTACATTGAGTGTGCATGGGTTGGGTGCGCATGGGTGTCACTGTCATTTTCTGCAGACTTCACAAATATTACTCTTAGACATGGTCATGTAAGTTTAATGTTATACACAGCCAACAAATTTTGGCAACTGCCCGATGATACAGGTTATACCCATCGGTGAATCGTATGTACCCAATTGTTAGATGTGCGTGTGTTCTGTTCAGCCGAGCAATGCGTCGCAATGCCATACGGGCAGTATAACCAAAGGCTCCCGCCTCTCTTTCAGCATATCACCCTACCCTCCCTGCGCTTCGTGACTAACACCTCGTTCCTACTGCATCTTGATGTGGGTCCCTCTCAATCTCCCATACCGAACTCTCTCCTACTCTTCCCCCACATCATCCTTATATTCCCCTCGGTCGTCACCCCGTCACGTCACATCATGCCACGTGCTTATCCAATATAGTTAGTCCACGTCTCTTCAAGTTTCCCCGTGCTTACAGACCACATGATCTTTACTACTTCAGGAGGAGGGGGACTCGTGCAACCCCGGAGGGGGAGGGGGGGGGACTGGTGAAACCCCGTTGCCCTCAGCTGACCCTTCCGTCACCGTGGACGACCCCGTCCACTCATAGCGCGGTGACCCTAACCCCACCTGTTCGTCCTGGCATGGGTGTCGCGATGCACCTGTCCTGGCTTGGCGCGAGGTTTGACACCACACGAGCTTCGTTTTATATATGCACTAATTTAAAGTAAACATATGGCTTTGGGTGGCACGGTGGCCCAGTGAGTAGCGCTGTCGCCTCACAGCAAGAAGGTCCCGGGTTCAAATTTCGGGTCGAGTGCCTTTCTGTGTGGAGTTTGCATGTTCTCCCCGTGTCCGCATGGGTTTTCGCCAGGCACTCTGATTTCCTCCCACAGTCCAAATAACATGCTGCTGCATAGGTTATTTGGCTTGCAGACTAAATTGGCCGCAGTTCCCAGTGATGGACTGGCGTCCCATCGTGGGTGTATCTCTGCCTTGTGCCGTGTCTGCCGGGAGAGGCTCCGGCTCACCATGACCCTGTACAGGACTAAGCGGTTTCTGACAATGAGATGAGATATGGCTTTGCTCACACATAACATAAACACACACACAAAGGAAAATGTCTATACGACACACCCGCACACATAACCAAACAATACAGATATCCGTTAAAATGACAATCAATACTCTTGAGCACCGATTGAAACCTGCACTGCACACTATGGCGTAGGTGGTCAACACCAGGTCCAGCCACCTTTGTCTTCCCGGTGGGTGATGTTTGCACACTGCACTGGATTCCCATTTCAAGTTGCTTCAGACTAGCAGATGGACCCAAGGTTGGTTTATATATTCGTCACTGATGTTCGTGGGCTCGCGCAGGAATTCAACTCGGGTTGCCGGGTTTGTAACTGCACCACAGCTCTCTCCCCACACACACACAAAGATCCCCCATATAGCCTTCACAAACTGTAGGGTCAAGTGCCGTTAGCGAGCACCTATGAAGGTCTCGACACGGCAGAAGAGGAGGTGAGTGACCAGCACCACGCCCGGCCGCATTTGTCTCCCTAGTGGCAATATTTACACACTGCACGAGGTACTCATTTAAGGCTGAGTCGACCTAGGGGAGGCCCAGGACAGGTTCATAAAATGGTCACTGGTGCGCGCTAACCGCTGAGCCACCGCTCCACCACACACAAACACATTAACACATACCGTGATTGTCTCCTGCTCTTGTGCGTGAGATCATGTGGGGAGCATGTATGTGGTGCAGTATAACAAAAATTAACATCTATGCAACGATGTACTTCAAGCGTAAATTTAGAAAACTGGGACTATTTTATTTTTACTCTGAGCAAGAACCTTGAGTTTATCCTTGAATAACTGCTAAAAAAAGTTGATTCGGAAATATGACAGTGACTTCAGGTGACCTTAGATTTATTAAAAGCGATAATTTCTTGGTGAAAATTCACCATACAATTTGTATAACCACGTGCCCATGTTGGGTATGACATTATAGTGTTACTTGCAATGAGGGATTAAAACATAATAATTTGTGTATTTTATCAGGACATCCTTTTGCCTCGGGATTAAATTATTCAGGAGGGCCCTTGGGATGTTTGGATAATTTTGCGGTGTAATTTAGCATTGTGGGCGGCGCGGTGGCCCAGTGGTTAGCGCTGACGCTTCACAGCAAGAAAGTCCCGGGTTCGAATCTCTCGGCTCGGGTGCCTTTCTGTGTGGAGTTTGCATGCTCTCCCCGTGTCCGCGTGGGTTTTCGCCGGGTACTCCGGTTTCCTCCCACAGTCCAAAAGCATGCTCCTGGATAGGTTGATTGGCTCGCAGACTAAAATTGTCCCGCAATGCCCGGCGATGGACTGGCGTCCCGTCGTCGGGTGTATCCCTGCCTTACGCCCTGTGTTTCCGGGATAGGCTCCGGCTCACCGTGACCCTATATAGGATTAAGCGGTTTCAGATAATGAGCATGAGCATGAGAATTTAGCATTGTGAGAGCAACCTCGAGAGCCCACAGAAAAGCCACACATTTGAGGGGATAACGCTTCAACATCTCATTTCATCTGGAGGCTCTCACGACTAATATTCATTCGATTAATAATTGCTTTCCTGTTAAGTCATGTAGGCCAAGGCCTCTCAACCTCTTGCACCTCTAGGCCCACTTGGCCTACATGGGTCTGGTCTCCACAGATCACCAAGTGGCGCTCGTGGCCCACCGATTGGTCGTGACTCACCGATTGAGAACACCATGATGCAACCGCACAAACCACGCTGCCACGTGCACACGCATGCCTTTGAGTTTGCTTTTTAGAACAGATGCCGGTCTCCTGCAAAGTATAATCAAATGGTGCATTTGCCAGCGTATACATCTATTGAGGAAATGGGAGCGATGAAACTGGATTGTGTATGGGTGCTAAGTGGATTTTTACATCAAGTAACATTAACAGCTAATGACAGCTCAGAGAGGAATTCATTCAGCAGTAGATTGAACATGGCTGATTATGCTTATGATGATTCCTCCAGGCTGATACCGCTTCAGTAGCAGTACATTTCAAAACAAGTACATACTTAGGTTCTTACCGCCGTTGTCAGTTTAAAGTTGAGTACAGGCGAAATATATGCTCGGCAGCACAACACGTAACTATTGTCTTATAATGGGAAAGATACATTGCCTAAAGTTTCAGCCAGTAACATTTACTCAGAGCAAAGAGAGCTGCACGCTTGTACCTTATATTCGGAGACAATATTTAACAATTTCTACGAGCCAACGGTTAAAGTGTCTCTTCTCAAACGAGCATGGTTAGGAGGGGGGGGGTCCTCTTCTCCATTGGTGAGCCAGTACCAGTAGTGGAAGTTCCACATTCCTATGGTGAAGACTAGACTGTCAAACACAAAAAACACTTTTTCACTTCACACAATGTAATATTCGTTTCTGAACCCTGGAGGAATGATGTGTAGCATGGATCCTTGACGAGGCTTTGCAATAACAAAGTAATTTTAATTACTCCAAGCCTCTGTTTCTTCGAATTAACAAAGAGCATAACATGTGGCCCTATCAGCCCTACCACGCACCAATCCTATCCAGCAGCAGTAACGGCTTTGGCTGTAAAACACTGGAGTAGTTTTGAGTTTTGTAAATATCATCAGCCATGTCGCCAGTTCGCCGGGGGATAGAGGCTGCATCCCTCTCAACAAATATACCTTGGGCTCCGTGGTCCATTCTATTCCTGCATGTGCTGAGGATGCCTCTAACGTGTGAAGCGAAACGTCGAGAGGTGGAGAGAGGAAGCGAACAACGCGGCTGTCCCGGGAGAGCAGCTTTTCGAAGCAATCATCGTACATCGAGCTGTGAAAACCTACCTCACGACACAGTGTCTGGCAAATGCTTGCGCTGGCTCAGAGCATGGCTATCTTTTCCGTCCCCTGTCTCTCTGCGGTTCCCTGGGTCTCTGATTTGTTCTCCTTCTTTGAGAGTGAATGGAATGGTGCAGCGCAAAATAAGTGTTATTATTATGTTCAGGCGCTAAATGATAATTTCGAGGTCCGTCAGCCACGACGAGAGAGCTTCGCGACAGAGACATTCATATATACCCCCAAAAACTGTTTTTGTTGCTGATTTTCCGTTCTTATGTCGTTGTTGTTGACATGCCATTCTCTCTGCAGCTCTGTGCAGCGTTTGTGACCCTCGGGTGAAAAGCGCTCTATAAATGCAATTATTATTTTTATTACAACGAATACCGGCATACAGGCGAAATGTCTCATCTCATCTCATTGTCTGAAACCTCATCTCATTATCTGAAACCGCTTCATCCTATACAGGGTCACGGTGAAGCCGGAGCCTATCCCGGCAGACACAGGGCGCAAGGCAAGGATATACCGACGATGGGACGCCAGTCCATCGCCGGGCACTGTGGGGCAATTTAGCCTGCGAGCCAATCAACCTATGCAGCAGCATGCTTTTTGGACTGTGGGAGGAAACCAGAGTGCCCGGCGAAAACCCACGCGGACACGGGGAGGGCATGCAAACTCCACACAGAAAGGCATCCGAACCGAGAGATTCGAACCCGGAACCTTCTTGCTATGAGGCGACAGCGCTAACCACTGGGCCACCGCGCCGCCCATACAGGCGAAATGGACGATGTTAATTCAGATAGATTGGAGCAGAGCTCCTTCAGTGGCTTGGCCTGGAAACTGTCCAACCTCTCTACTTCCTCCCACAGTCCATAAAACACGCTCCTGCACAGGTTAATTGGCTTGCAGGCTAAATTGCCTTCAGTGCCCGGTGATGGACTGGCGTCCCATCGTGGGTATATCCCTGCCTTGCGCCCTGTGTCTGCCGGGATAGGCTCCGGCTTCACCGTGACCCTGTATAGG
>JAZEWT010000002.1:15529923-15544684 GCA_036362905.1 Mordacia mordax | reverse complement strand
CATCACCACCATCACCACCATCATCACCACCACCATCACCACTATCACCACCATCATCACCACCATCACCACCACCATCACCACCACCACCATCACCACCACCATCACCACTCCTGGGCATCAGCCGCCACCACAGAGACAAGCAATAACAACAACAATAATAATTGCACTTGTAGAGCGCCTTTCACCCGAGGGTCACAAAGCGCTGCACAGAGCTGTGGCAATAAATGTTGCGCAAGCCCCCGTTCATTCCTGTACACAGACCCTATCCCGGCAGACGCGGGGCGCAAGGCAGGGATAAACTCTGCCCGATTTATCGAGCAGGCCACTTAAGCTAGCCGACAGCAGCACACGTCTTTGGACTGGGAGGAAACCGGAGTACCCAGAGGACACGCAAGCGCTACACAGGAGAGGCACCAGAGACGCGCGGGACCTGAACCGGGGCCTCTTCTTACCGCTGTGGGACAACAGAGCCGCTCACTGCGCCCCAGCGTTTGGGTTCGTGGTCAGTCCACGTGTGGGTTCGTGGTCAGTCCACGTGTGGGTTCGTGGTTAGTCCACGTGTGGGTTCGTGGTTAGTCCACGTTTGGGTTCGTGGTTAGTCCACGTTTGGGTTCGTGGTTAGTCCACGTTTGGGTGCGTGGACAGTCCACGTTTTGGTTCGTGGTTAGTCCATGTTTGGGTTCGTGGACAGTCCACGCTTGGGTGCGTGGACAGTCCACGAATTCAACCACAAGGTGGCCGAGGTCGAGTCGTCAAAGCACCGAACACAGTTCGTTGATATGCCGATCTCTCCACAGCTCTGTGAAGCGCTTTGTGACCCTCGGGTGAAAAGCGCTCGAAAATGCAATTATTATTATTATAACGCTTTACCAGCTGACAGCCCCGCTCAAAGTAGGTGGCTTGGAATGTCAGAAAATCCAGAGGATGACTAAGAGCAAGCACAATGCTGCAATGTTTGAACGACGTTTTGCTGGAGATTACCACCAGCATCATCAGGTCTTCAACAAAGGCCTCAGCTGTCACACGGTGAAAATAACCTGTGCTTCATTGTGGTATGATGTATTACTATGTTCATTAACAATTTTAAAAGCTTGGGGTGATTTTTTTGCACGCACAAATTGCCAATCCAAATCAAAGCAACCAATTTGACGCTTGTATGACGAAGTCAGATTGAGACCCAAAATTTGGGAAGCAAATTTTACTCTCGAAGTAACTGACGCAATATTTCAGGACGGTCGGCCAATCAGTTTTCACAATGGAACCATTACGAGCGTCTCACACGTGCACTTATATTTCATATTAAGCCACAGTTTCTAAAATTCCACAGAGGAGTATGGCATGTGGTACATTTTAGCGACTTCATCACATGCAACACCTTACTGTCTGCTTTACAATCATGCTAATGAGAGATAGAAGATCAAGGTATAGAATGTTACGATATCATACTTCCAGTTTGTCATCAAACAATGAATAATATTCTAAAAAAAGAGGCTTTAACCATTTTTCTGGTAATACGGTGTTAAGTTCTTTAAAACAATTGTCAAGTTTGCAAAAACCGCACGTTTTTGGCAAAAAACACACGTTTTTGGCAAGAAATGCAAACAACATGCTTTCATAATGTATGCATTGTCCTTGAAACTGATTGGCTAACACTAGAGACAGCTTCCTCTATAGCCTAGTCTCAGTGTTATCCAAATGTTTCAAAAGGCAATCAGTTCAGGACAACGCAATATCAATGCTTTAGTAGCTCCGGTTGAGCAATTTAAGCTATGGGTACTTTTTTTTACCTGCGTTTACTTAACTTACATTGGGCAATCTGTGTAATGGTTAACTTACATTGGGGGAAGTGTTGTAATGGTTACATTTGGGGATATGTGTATTGGTTAAAATCTTTGAGCACAAAATTAAAGCATTTCCGATAAAGCTGGAGAGCTGAAATTTCGCACGCAGACATAACTCGGATGACAATGCAATCTAGTGAAAAGTTTGAAGACCGGGCCCACCTAGAAACGGTCCTTTCAAATTCTTCTTCTTTTTTCAGTCTGATAGGGGCGATATTTTTCCCGATGCTAGACACGCACTGAGCTGACTAAACATTTATAC
Organism: Mordacia mordax; assembly: GCA_036362905.1. Classification (NCBI taxonomy): domain Eukaryota; kingdom Metazoa; phylum Chordata; class Hyperoartia; order Petromyzontiformes; family Petromyzontidae; genus Mordacia; species Mordacia mordax. The sequence continues at coordinate 15,542,578 of JAZEWT010000002.1, read as the reverse complement.
ATGGCTAAGACTAATAAAAGTATAAAATAAAATTGGATAAAAATGAAATTTTTAAATGACCCGCTTTTACCGCACTCAAAAGTAGAAAAAAATTTTTGAACACAAAATCAAGCTATCGAGGGATACAGACTAAAAGCGAGTGGCCAAACACTGACCGTATAAGACTACAATAATATTTTCCTTCAATGAAAACTTTTTAACCATACTTATATTAAGTGAGAACTGATAGTTGCTCCTTTAACAAAACATTAGAAAAACACGTATTTATGACTAAAATCATTAAAATGTAAATCTCACTGTATTATCTCATCTCATTATCTGAAACCACTTAATCCTATATAGGGTCACGGTGAGCCGGAGCCTATCCCGGAAACACAGGGCGTAAGGCAGGAATACACCCGACGACGGGACTCCAGTCCATCGCCGGGCATTGCGGGACAATTTTAGTCTGCGAGCCAATCAACCTATCCAGGAGCATGCTTTTGGACTGTGGGAGGAAACCGGAGTGCCCGGCGAAAACCCACGCGGACACGGGGAGAGCCTGCAAACTCCACACAGAAAGGCACCCGAGCCGAGAGATTCGAACCCGGGACCTTCTTGCTGTGAGGCGTCAGCGCTAACCACTGGGCCACCGCGCCGCCCCACTGTATTATCAGTCAATCCTAAGTCACATATTGTCAGTGTTTGGCCACCCGCTTTTAGTCTGTATCCCTACATAGATTGATTTTGTGTTTAAAAATATGACTTTCTACTTTCAGTGTGGTAAAAGTGGGTCATTTAAAAATGTAATTTGTTATCCTATTTTATGCCAGAATAGATAGAAGTTCAAAGAGCAGGTACCATATCCAACTGGACCAACGTCCAGTTGGATATGGTACCTAGAAGAAGATAGATATACAATCATTCATGTTGTCTCATGTCATCTCATTGTCAGAAACCGCTTAGTCCTGTACAGGGTCGCAGTGAGCTGGAGCCTATTCTGGCAGATACAGGGCGCAAGGCAGGGATATACCCACGATGGGACGCCAGTCCATCATCGGGCACTGACGGCAATTTAGTCTGCAAGCCAATGAACCTATGCAGCAGCATGTTTTTGGACTGTGGGAGGAAACCGGAGTGCCCGGCGAAACCCACGCGGACACGGGGAGAACATGCAAACTCCACGCAGAAAGGCACCCGAGCCGAGATTCGAACATTCTTGCTGTGAGGAGGCGACAGTGCTTCCCACTGGGCCACTGGGCCACCGTGCCGCCCTCATTCGTGTTGTTACGAATCTATTTAAGCGTTATTCAATAACATTACTTAAATTAGCCATCATAAAAGTCAGTGCTTATTAATAATTTGCTTCCAGACCGCACTCGCTTTGATCGCTATGAGCCTGATGGAAGTTGTTTTGGTTTCTCTGTATTTCGGTCGAATCCCTCATCGATCTTTACCAATATTTATTGGTTTCACACCAAGCTTTACTTAACCTTATCGAATTGAACTCTGCGCCCCACCTGACAAACGTGTTCTCCCAACACCGACGCGCGTGTCTGTGTTCGAGGCTTCTTGATGTTATTTTAAGTCGTGTGCTAATTTTGCGATCTGTCACGCCAATGTAATATTTGTATAAGTACACATACCATGATGCTCGCCTTCTCATCCTAACTCAGGTAATCTCTCTGTGGACAGTGAACAAGCAATGTATTTCTTTTTCAGAACCAAATGTCACTTTATAATTTCTTGTTTCTAAGAACAGCTATTTTATCAGCAATTCCCAAAATGGCATGCAATTGTATTTATTTTAACTTATTAGTACAGTATTTCCACAATTTATGTTACTTAGTTCACCATTCTTTTTAGCTATTTCATTTAGCCTATGTATGAAAATCGTTGGAATGTGTGGGAAGTCAACACCAGCTGACTTATTAAGACTGACAAAATGTACTACCGCGCGGCGCGGTGGCACAGTGAGCAGCCCTGCTGACTCACAGCAAGAAGGACCCGGGTTCGATTCCCGGCTCGGGTGCCTTCCTGTGTGGCGCTGGCGTGTTCTCTTCCCTTGTCCGCATATGGGTTTTCGCTTTGTAGTCCAGTTTCGTCGCACCATCCAAAGACACGCTGCTGCGTAGGTGCATTGGCCTGCGGAGTAAATTGCCCCCAAAGGTGTGCGCTGCGATGTACTGTCATCGCATTCTGGGTATAGCCTCGCGTTGCGCCCTGTGTCTACCGGGATAGGCTATCCCCCCCCCGACCCTGCACAAGAATAAGCGGGTACTGATACTGAACTGAAAATGTGCTATTAATAATAACTGCACTTCTATTATAGCTGTTGCTCAACAGCTACATCAACCATAATAAAGAAGGAAAACTGAGATTAATAACGTTAAACCAGAGTGATGTGAAGTTGTCAGTGCTCGTTCATGACTACCCATTCCAATGACTGTCGCTGCAATGGTTACATGAGCATGGAGCCACGTTAGACTGTTTTACTTTATCTCATCCATGATCATAGCTTGACGAGCAAATGGCTACACCTCAATGCATTTGATCGGCAATTCACGTGCAGTGGGGTTAAGTTTGTCTCATCTCATTGTCTGAAACCGCTTAGTCCTATACAGGGTCACGGTGAAGCTGGAGCCTATCCCGGTAGACACAGGGCGCAAGGCAAGGATATACCGACGATGGGACGCCAGTCCATCGCCGGGCACTGCGGGGCAATTTAGCCTGCGAGCCAATTAACCTATGTAGCAGCATGCTTTTTGGACTGTGGGAGGAAACCGGAGTGCCCGGCGAAAACCCACGCGGACACGGGGAGAGCCTGCAAACTCCACACAGAAAGGCACCCGAGCCGAGAGATTCGAACCCGGGACCTTCTTGCTGTGAGGCGACAGCGCTAACCACTGGGCCAACGCGCCGCCGGGTTAAGTTTGTGTAATCCGAAATTTCCTATGATGTTTGGCCAGCAGTGGAAGAGGAGGCTAGAATACCATTTCGCGAAGGCCATTCTAAAGTCACCAGAGCGTGAGCAGGACATCGCAGGGCTGCACCCTTACACAATCATTGCTAACATTAAGCCAACATTATCAAATATTTAACATTCATCAGTGCTGTCTAAATTTGGAAATGACCATAATTATGCCTGCGCTGTCTTAATGTCACTGTAAACAAGTAATTGGTGTGTGTTTAAAAAAATACGCCTGAAAGGACGTTGAGATTTTTTTTTTGGCTTCATATTGAAAAATATATATTGCATCATCCACATATTTCCCTTGAAAAATATTAAATGAAAGAAACGCGAAAATACGTGACCTCTCAAACTGAGATTGGGGGGAAAACAGAGAACTGCCCTCTGGCCCTGATTTAAAAAAAAAAAATTCTAGCAAGTGGAGCAACAAAACTTAAAAACAACGGCGGGGGCCCAACGCAAACACACAGGCTTGAAATAAAAAAAATACTTCGCAACAGCCAACTTCATCTGTTCCATCATAATGTTTCATAACCAACATCTGCTTCATTGTTGTTAGTATCCTTACGCTTGTGTACCCAAGAAGACTGGTTGAGTCTCGTGACTGTTTTTCAGGAGGGTCCTGCCAAGATTTCGCAGTTGGGGGGGGGGGTGAGACCAGATTGTGACTACTCATTGACACCGATTTCGGGGTGCGTCTTACTTTGCGGTAGCGCCTTGTTAATCGAGAGAATACGGTAACTTGATCGTAATCGTATGGTGAGCGTTGTTGCTTCAGCTCCCAATCTAGGTCAGAGCTATTAAACCAGGCTCCAGTGCCATTTATTGGTCCAGACTTGCATATGGTGCTTGGCTCCAAGCAGACTTTACAGAGGGACGCACGAACCACCACCACGCACGCACCAAGACGCACCCACACGCACGCACCGCCGCCACGGATCCACACACACGCATCACCATGCACGAACCACCACGCACCGCCACGCACGCACACGCAACACCACACATGCACCACCACGCACGCATCCGGAAGCACGCACCACCGCGCACCCACCCACACGCCCGCGCACCCACCACCACGCACACGCACGCACCCAGACGCACGCACCACCACATTCACGCGCCCACGCGCGCGCCACCACACACTCCCACACGCAGCCACATGCACCACCACGGACCACCACGCACCCACACACACCACGCACCACCACGCACGCGAGTATAACCCGTCGTCGTTGTAATGGGTGACGCGTAAGTCACAAGGTGTGCAGAGAATAGTTGAAATCGCCATCGGGATGCCCCCACCTTTTAAAATTTTAATTTACACATATACCTCAGGGGCGGCGCGGTGGCCCAGTGGTTAGCGCTGACGCCTCATAGCAAGAAGGTCCCGGGTTCGAGTCTCTCGGCTCCGGTGCCTTTCTGTGTGGAGTTTGCATGCTCTCCCCGTGTCCGCGTGGGTTTTCGCTGGGTACTCCGGTTTCCTCCCACAGTCCAAAAGCATGCTCCTGGATAGGTTGATTGGCTCGCAGACTAAAATTGTCCCGCAATGCCCGGCGATGGACTGGCGTCCCGTCGTCGGGTGTATTCCTGCCTTACGCCCTGTGTTTCCGGGATAGGCTCCGGCTCACTGTGACCCTATATAGGATTAAGCGGTTTCAGATAATGAGAGATGAGATGAGAGTCCTACCGAAATCACTTTTGCTCACACCGCTACGGGCAGCGGGCCCTCCATGAATTGTAGCTCTTGACAGCCCAACTCGAGGTTAGTCGGTCTGCCCTTCCACATTGTCTTATAAGAGGGTAGAGTAAACAACGCCCCACGTGCCCTACCGCTTGACTAAATGTGGTTGTAACCCCGTAGGTACTACTGGGTAGACAGATGCCAAGCAATGGGTGAAGGGAAGGGGATGGATATTCAGACATTTCCCACCACCGTTTCAACTGCCGTGCAAGGCTGGTGGGATTGAACCGACCAGCGAACTGATGTAGGTGTTCGTGGCTCCACATATGGGAATTTCTCCGAAGAGCCGCTCGTTTGGAATAGCCGGGTCGAGCGTGCCTTCTTTTTCCTTTGTGGCATTTAGCTTTCCAAGTTGGAGACATCATCTGGCTTCACGCTGAGGAAAGTCAATAGAGGTAACTCTGTGGAGAGATGAGCCTCTACCATAAGAATGCGTAATTTCCAGCACTGGTTTGATCCATCGGGCAGCACGGCAGCACAGTGAGTAGTGCTGCCACCTCACAGCAATAAAACCCTCGGTTTGATTGCTGACGAGGGTGCGTTTTCTATGTTGAGCATGCATGTTCTCCCTGTTTCCGCTTGAGTTTTCGTTGGGCACTCCAGTTTCCATCCACGGCTGCATAGGTTAATTGTCCTGCTGACTAAATTGCCCCTAGTACCTTGCAATGGACTGGCGTCCTATCCTGGGTATAGCCTTGCCTTGCCCCTTGTGATAGACCCTCTCCTCCCGCCTCGGACGACCCTGTACAGGATTAAGCGGGGACTATTAAGGAATGATCATCAGGCATGTGATCTACGCCGACACGATCTCGCAATGCCCTGCAATGTCACACTCCTTGTCGCTCCTACATAAAAGATGATATAATCGCTCCATCTCCACGATGGTCGTCCTCTGGCACGTGTCCGCAGTTTAGCTGCCACTCCATGACCCGTTGCGTCCAATTCTAATCATTCCTTCTCGTGTTGTATCCTGCTCAGTCCTACTTACTTAACAGTTAATATGATCAGGCAATGTCTCTAGATATACACACATCTATATATAAATAATTAAACTCATCTCATTGTAAAAAACCGCTTAGTCCTGTACAGGGTCGCGGTGAGCCAGAGCCTATCCCGGCAGACACAGGGCGCAAGGAAGGGATATACCCACGATGGGACGCCATTCCATCACCGGGCACTGCGGGCAATTTAGTCTGCAAGCCAATGAACCTATGCAGCAGCATATTTTTTGGATTGTGGGAGGAAACCGGAGTGCCCGGCGAAAACGCACAAGGACATGGGGAGAGAACATGCAAACTCCACACAGAAAGTCACCCGAGCCGAGATTCGAACCCGGGACCTTCTTGCTGTGCGACGACAGCACTACCCACTGGGCCACCGTGCCGCCCTTAGTATTAAAACTACTAAACATATATACTACCTTGCCATGCACAATTAAACACGTTGCCTTGGCCAGTCGGGCTATTTATTTTTTGCTAACGGGGATGCCCATGAGCCAGAGAGGATGTTAGCTTTTAAACGTGCGTGTGGAATGTTGTTGGAATGCCGGAGGAATTCCGACCGCAAGATTCGTGGAAAGCTGGCGGAACTGATGTAGAACTGCTCCTGGAGTAATGTTGTAGGAATGCTGGGATCATTTGGGCAGAGCTGTTGGAGAAATGCTGGATAAGAGCTGACTGAGGTTGTTTGTGGGATAACCAACGGAATGTGGTTGCAGTGGCGAATACTTTATGGCGAAAGATGATGCAATCCTATTGGAATTCTGGTGGGATTACGACTCTGTAGCTTAGCATACACAGCGTTCCTCACTGAGCCGGTGTCTATTGATGCACAGTTAAGAGTCCGACCACAGCTGTCAGGTGTTCTCGACAGCACTGTTCAACTCTTGTCCGCAGGACCCTTCACTATTGGTCCGATATCATCTTGGTATATGGAGGATGCAGTGATGATTGCCTCGAAAAGCTGCTCTCTCGGGACAGCCGCGTCGATCGTTCCCTCTGCCCCCATCGTTTCGCCTCACGTTAGCGGCATCCTTAGGCGCGAAACGTCGCGATGGGGGGGGGGAGGAAGTGATCGACGCAGCTGTCCCGAGAGAGCAGCTTTTCGAAGGAATCATCATGCATCGAGCCGTGAAAAAAACCTACATCATTATATAGAGGATGCAGTGTCTGGCAAATGTTACCATGTGGGCGTGTTGCCGTTCCCTGCCTCTATATGGCTCCTCGAGCCTCTGGGTCATTCTAACATCGCGAGTCAATGAATACTGTGCATATATAAGTGATCAATTATTGATTTTCACTAATTTCTGTTGTAAGGTTGTCAGATGATCATCAATGGCCATGAGTTAACATCAAGGCTGTTGATCCATGCTTTATTTCATACAGTACATATATCCGTGCCTTTCCTACAGCGCAAGGCTGTCACGAAGGCACCAACTTTCGTAGACAGAGTCTGTGGTGGTTTCACAGTAACGGGCCATGTTGCGCGTGTGTCATTCCACATGAGTCATTTGGATCGGCACCACGTAATGTGGGCGGCGCGGTGGCACAGTGGGCAACGCTGTCGCCTTACAGCAAAAAGGGCCCGGGCTAGATTTCCGACTCATGCCTTGCTGTGTTGGGTTTGCGATTTCTCTCCCCATACCCGCGTGGGTTTTCGCCGGGTATTCCGGTTTCCTTCCACCGTCCAAAGACACGCTCCTTCCTAGGTTATCTGGCCTGCTGAGTACATTGCCCCAAAAAGCGTGCCCTGTGATGTACTGGCATCACATCCTGGGTATTCCCCTGCCTTGCGCCCCCTGTTTGCTGGGACCCTATACAGGATTATGTAGGTATTGATAATGAATGAATGACTATGTAACGTCCCACAAAGTAGTGCCCATTTAACCAATCATGCAGATGAGGTGATGCCACCCATGAAATAGCTTTCAACTTGTGACATTACAAGTGATATTTCTTTTGTAAATTGGCCACACATTGTAAGAACATCAAACTGTTCCTGCAGAATTATAGACCTCAAATAATCATTATTGGCGTTGTGAATATAAATAACGAAATGGCTAAGCAAGATCTTCCTCACATAGCCATCTCTCCACATACAAAAAATATAATTATTTATTACACAACTCATCAACGGCACAGTCTTCTGCGACTGAATCGTTTTAGAGCATTGAGTCACTACAAGCAAAACCGTGGACCGGTTTTGACAGGCAGTGGCTCATCAGCGTTCCGGCTGACTGAAATCAATGCTGGTGAAATGCCAGATGTTATAGGCAAGAACTCTGTCTCTTCACAATATGGGTCCTAGTTCGCTGCATAGTATTACAATACACAACCCAATATAAATATTAACGCCGATGTGGAGAACATAAATAATAAAATATGTAAACAAACAATGCCTCCTTCACATATCCATCTCTACATAACAAAACACAGTTATTTCTTACACAAGCCATCGCTTGTGACGTACAACCCATGGCTTGCGATGACCCTGTGGGGAGAGTAGCCTTTGCCACGGATTCGTCCTGGCCCATCACTCACTCCGACTTTGTTTTAACTTGGAAACCCGTTTGGATGTTGGAACGATGCGTGGATCTCACGCACGCAATGGGTGGTGCAGAGAGCTCTGTGAACCCGGTGACTCAAGTGTGATCCCTAGCCACGGACAACATGAGCGGCGAGTGATCGTGGTCCAGCCTGCCCGTCCTTGCCAGAGATGACGGTGAAGCCCAGTGTAACGTTAATGAGAAGAATTGTGACCATTGTTATCCGGGAAATACATTTTTTTTTGTCCGGTCACCCAAAAATATGTCTCGTAAATCCTCCTCCTACACCCGACACAGATAATCAGTAAGGTTTTGTCACGTGAACAAAAGGTGCCAATTCTTCACTATCTCAGCACACCGGTGCGTTGGAGAGCAAATCCACAAAATTTACAATGAAGTACCCAGTGAAGTGTCACCTATAACGCAGTGTTCAGCTTGAAGCCCACAGCTTACTGGCAGTGAACTGATGTGAATGTAAAACTCTGGGTTAATATGCATGTAATCGGGAAAAAAGTGCAGTGGTATTGCAAGGTAGTGCAGACAAAAACACGGAATAATATTGGAGGGTTACTGTATTACCGCAGATGCCTGATTTCCTGCTCAAATGAACACTGTGGCGGTGCTCAATTCTGAGCTTGTGACACCTACCTTGGCAGCGGCGAGTCTGTCCAAAGGGCAACGACTTCTGACTTGTCCACACACGGTGGTACTCATTTTATCGACTCTAGAGGGAGGGATGATAGGCTGAGCCAATCCCAAATATTATTTGAACTCACAACCTTCTGATTGGGAGCAGGCTCGCATTCCTACTGCTGAGACATCTGTACATTCAGTTTAATGCTGGTTGAATAAGTGGTTAATGTTAGTGGGATTTAGGATTAATCCTTCACATACGTTGGATTAATGTGGCTCGGATGCGCGATTACCGCTGGTCGCATGGTAGGTTACCACTTCAACGATGCCGCATTAGCTCGGCTAAAAAGCTTCTTGAAATATCACAACGACGCCTTGGCAACGCCGAGATGCGAACACCACGTTTCCGTTTGTAGTCTATCATCATGATCATCGTCACCGGTGGGATCAAATCAAAAATCATGAATCACTCCCTCCAGATTAAACATGTGCAAAACCGCGGCTGGACTGCGGCAGCAGCTGAGCCAACTGCCCTCCGTGAATGTTTAGCGGAGGCCTTGCCCACGCACGCATGCCCTCCTCCCCCATCCTGCAGCTGCCCGTCTCGTGTTTCCCGTCACTTGAGCTCCTCGCAGCACCAATGCTAAAATGATTATCGCTCTTCCTACGCCAACCACGGTCTCTGGTTCGCTGCATTCTCAGCGACGCCATTGTCGTCGCAATAATCGGTGATCGATCGTGAATTTTGTGATAATCCTGCGAATGAGAAGAGCCGATCGCGTGCTGCCCAATCGCTCACCCCCGTGACTTTATTTCCACCATAAAACCGTGTGGGAGTAGGAACCACGCACGGACCTTACACACACATGGGGCGGAGTGGAGGAAGCCGATGACCCGAGGTTGATTTACGGCCACGGATAACATCAGTGACGAGTGACATCTGAAGCAGGCCTCATACCGTCAGACCACACTCTTACTTCGTCACCAATACCTGCCCTGACCAGCGTGCTGAAGAATGGTTAAACAACCCCATAACTGATATTGCAAAAGGAACCCTTCAGTCACGAGAATATTGTGCGGCAGCTGTTGGACGTATTAAAAATGGCCGTATACCCATACCTAAATGCTTATTGGTATTTCCAAGTCAGTCACGGTAATGTCTACATTCGTATGAAGGGGCCCGGTAAAACAAGAACACAACCACTGTGAACTTGCAACTGAGTGGTGCAGCCTCAAGATGTGGCACTGAGCTCACCCCACTCGACATGATTTCCTTTAACCAGGTGAGAAACCAAGAAATCAACATAGTCCCATTTGTAAACGTCACCTGGGTCTTGATGGCTGCGTTGGTGGTGTTGGTCGAGGAGGTGGTTTATGGTGTTGGTGGTCAAGTATCCCTGGCCCCAATGTAAACTCACCGTCTCACAATTCCAAGCCCTGCTGCTTTATCAGCCGCTCGAGCTAAGTATGTCATGGTTAAACAAATCGAGCACTACAGCGGTGCTCGTTAACACTGACAGCTGTGAGACGGCGGTGGAAATTCAACATTCCCATGCCGAAGGGAAGCACAGGTGGGGTGAAGTATAACCAAAGAACCACAACTGAGAGCGTCACATAGCGGTGTCTCATGTTACACTGCAGGGATAATGGGGCAGATTCAACTCCCAACCTGGTTTTGAATTGAGTCCAGAAACCTAACAACATCAACCTAGCCACATCAACCTAGCAACAGCAACCTAGCAAAAGCAATCTAGTAACTACAACCTAGCAACAGCAACCTAGCAACAGCACCACCTGGTTGGATTGAGGATGCGAAGTTTAGGGAAACCTTCATGTTGCGGTGCTGTATTTACGTTGCACCACCTGCCAGCGGTATGACCTTCCTGGTTAGGCAGGGGGACTAGTAGGTAGCTGGGAGTTCAAATATCTAGGTTTTGTAGTTAAGGAAGTAGTGTAGCTGTTAGCACGCTGCGCTACGAACTTGGCGAGATTGATTTATGCTCGTTTCCAATACCAGTAACGATTTTCTAAACTGGCCCTGGATATCCCCTAGGTCGACTCGGCCTCAAACGAGTATCTGGTGTGATGTGTAAGCGTCGCTACTCGGGAGACAAAAGCGGCCGGGTGTGGTGCTGGTCACCCACCCCCTCGTGTGCTGTCCTAGCCTTTATAGGTGCTCCCGAATAGCATTTGACCCCGCAGTCTGTTAAGGCTACACGGGGGACATTTGTCTTTATGTGGTTAAATAGCAGTTCAATACACATGGGATGTTGACCCAGCGTTGGTCCAGTGGTTCCAAATTAGCCGCTTATTACATGTTTACCGGGAGGGTGACCGTGGTATCGTTTTTCACGATACGTCATGATTTCAAAATTCACCGGCACGACGATTATCACGATATCATTTTTCCATAACTTAATATTTCAAATTGACGTTTGTTCGCTTTGTTTCGCTTACGGTATGACTAAAGGTTATTTAAAAAAAAAGGTCTTCGTCTGCAAGTCACGCTAACTAAAGCCTGCTGCTCTGCGTCGCTATTAACGGAAAGGAGGCCCTATGTCCCCAAGATGGACAAAGAGGAGAGCGAGGTGCGCTGAGCAGGAAGGGGAGGAGGAGAGGGGAGAACGAATGACTGGGGCAAAATGTCATAGATAGGAGGTTGATAATGATGAGAGGAGGAGGAGGGGGATGAAGAGAGGGAGAATTTAGATCAAAGGAGCGAGCAGAGATGAGTGGCACGGAGGAGGAGCTTGAGAGGGGAGGGTTCAAAATGGGCGTTGCCGCAGTGATTTACGGGAGGCTTGAGCTGATTTAGATGAATAATAATAATAATTACGGGCGGCACGGTTGCCCAGTGGGTAGCGCTGTCGCCTCACATCAAGAAGGTCTCGGGTTCGAATCTCGGCTCGGGTGCCTTTCTGTGTGCAGTTTGCATGTTCTCCCCGTGTCCGCGTGGGTTTTCGCCGGGTAATCCGGTTTCCTCCCACAGTCCAAAAAACATGCGGCTGCATAGGTTAATTGCCTTGCAGGCTAAATTGCCCTCAGTGTCCGGTGATGGACTAGCGTCCCATCGTAAGTGAATTTCTGCCTTGCGCCCTGTGTTTACCGGGATAGACTCCGGCTCACCGCGACCCTGTACAGGGCTAAGCGGTTTCTGACGAGATGAGATAATAATTACGCTTACAATGCACGTGCTGTCAGTTACACAAGCATTGACTGAACTGTGAAAATTATTGACTCGTATAATCTCCATGCCCGTCACTTCCCCAGGATTACATTTTACGAAGGATTAGTTTAATGGACAAATACCTGGCTATTTACAACGTCATTTAATTCTACGTGTTGTTTCATAAACATATTGTCAGGAAATAATAGCAATAATGCAATGTGTAACGAGCGCAATACTTCCCGCAATATAAACGATGGTGTTACTGATGTGTAGAGTTTGGGTGTCGCTCAAAGCCAAGCAAGAGGCAGGTGATGCCTTGAAGAAATAGGTGAGCCTTTTAATGAAAGGAGACACGTGAAGCTGAAATAAGATATTAAGCATTGGCACTGTGCAGATACAATTTGCGCTTATAAAGAATTCCAACCTGGTACGCTCTGTGCAAACATACTTACAAACGCTTTCTCCGTTATATATTATCTGAAATTTGCCACGAAGATCATGACACGTTTTATTTTACGATGTACCATAGATTCGCGATGCCAAGGCGACCCTATATATGAGTTCAATAATTTAACCATGGCCCGGCGATGGACTGGCGTCCCGTCGTCGGGTGTA